>BLKR01000959.1:0-368819 GCA_011170035.1 Teleogryllus occipitalis | reverse complement strand
TATAAAAGACACAATTTTTAGTTGAAAAAGTGTCAAAACATTTTTAGTCGGCTGCGATATCTCAGAGATAACACCATTGCCTCGGCATCATTGTTGATCGGGAGGTCCTACGATTAGTTGGGGGCATATTTGCGACAAGTTCTGACACGAGGAGATTTCATCTACCTGCCGAACGCCTACGCATGCGGGGTTGCCTAACAACCGGAGCACAATCGAGTGCAACACGTGTGACTCCGTTATACGAAATTTCCCTCATACTATGTTCATGGCCAAAAAGTGGGTCTGAAATGTTAGTCGAATTCAACTGCTATCTGGAGAAGGATTCCAGCGATCGGTTGCCCAGACCAATTCTGTGCTCCTGTCAATTGCTTTGCGTGGTTTCTCCGATCAATACTAGGCGAAAGGCGGAGTGGTATAATAAGAAACGGGCCACGAAGCGCGTGCCGTTTCCTTCATTTTCTTGTCCCATCCTTTACACACACACACACTTTCATTTACATGCACTACACTACCCGCCAGTCGGTTGATTACAGACTGTCCCAGCTGGGGCGGTGCCCCGTTGGGGGAGAGGCCTGGAGGGGAGAGGCCCAAGGAAAGCGAAAGCAAACCGTCAAGGAAGATTGTATAAGTACTTAAAAACTTTTTAAGGAAGTGTGAATTGTTCCAAAAATATCTGTCTATAATGCTGAATAAACCTTTTTTGAAAATTTGTTTCAAACATCATTGCCATATTTTTATTTGATATTCTCTAAGTACACTTGAAGTTTCCTTTATACATTTTTAAATGAAGGAACACGTTTTGTTAACAACTTTCCCCCTTAATACGCAAATGGAAGGATAGGGGAGAGGGTGTGGTCGCGAGAGTTCTCACACGATTACGTTAGTTGTTTCAATTCCCACTGCAGCACGTGAGCCCGTTTCGGGGCTTGTACATTATTCCGAGTGTAGGGATCCCAGACAGATCGCACAGGTCAGGGGAGGAGCTTATGGAAGGATCAGGATGTCCGTAGAGGTGATACAAGGGGCAGTGAGCTCGAACACAACTGAAAGAAGTCAAGACCTACGCGGGATTCGAACCCAGAGCCTTATGCTGTTTTTACAGGCTATCAGCTCTAGGAGTAAAAATATTTTGTTTAATTAAAACAACTGAGACTGTCATGGAAAATAGGTTTAAATAAAAATATTTTTGTGTACATATTTTACAGATGCGTTATTTTGAATTTGTGGATATTTTATCGAGGGTAACGGCTGGAAATGCTGGAAACTGATGTATTCCTTAATTTCTCATCGCTTCAACACATATCAACAGTTCCGGTTTGTTCTCTCCTTTTCGTGTGGCTGAACTCACTTTTTAAGTTGACAGGGCGCGGAAGTACAAACACGTACGAACTCTCTTGGACTTCTTCAGGGAAAAATTTAAATAATTGTTCTTATTCGGGAGCTTTTATGGTAATATGAAAACAGAGTTAAACAAAAGAAGATCATTTGTGTATTTACGTAATTCATTTAGGCATTTGTGCTTAAACCCGAATTGAAGTACTTGGCAATGCATTTTTGTGTCTCTCCATGCCGGAATACTGGTACAAACTATAAACTGGCGAAAGTACAGAGACATGCCATTTCCTCCTGACTTCACCGAACACGGCTACGAAAAGCCCTAATGTACGTGTAAAACGACTGGCAATATCTTGCCGGCAAGCCCGTTCAGGCAACAGATTGCTCCGTCCTGCCATTAGGAAGAGAATAAAAACATTTTAACTTTTTATTATCATATCACATTGTTAAATAACAACTTCCCATCCAACTCAACCCCCTACCCAAAATTCTTACACTTTTTATAACATATTTTATTTTTCCACCTGTCAAAATTGTCATAATTCTTTTCTGTTGAATTCTTCTCTTTCACAAGTCAATAAATTTATCTTAACCAGCTGTTTTGTTTTTTCTCTTTTGTTCCTACCCACAGGAAACCACTCTAAAATGATTTTATGCATTCTAATTTCTCTCATTTTTTAACGTTGTTTATATTGTGTATTTTCTAAAATTGCATGCTCTTTCTTCATTTTTTCTCTTACAGTTCGTTTCGTTATTTTATCTAATTTTGATATGCTAAAAAAATAAATTACAGTTGCAAGTAATTTTAGTTTTAAACGTTTCTTTACTCTCCAAGGCGAGCGTGAAGGAGAACGTGCCTGTGCGCAGCGACGCAGCCGCCGGAGCGGGGCCGAGGCGAGCACGCGCCTGCCCCGTCGCCTCGGGGACATCGAGCCATCGGAACGCAGGCAGCCAGCCACTTGGCTTTTTCTAACCTCGCAGCTGAGGGTAGTATCTCCAAGATGCAATTCGGCACGACTTTTTGCGTCATTCTCAGTCCTGCCGCAAGATGTCGCATGATCGCGACTGCATCAAGCAGTGTTGCAGATCAAGCGATAGTACCCTCAGCCGCCAGGTTAGAAAAACCCAAGTACAAGCAGCAAGCCTGTGTACGAGTATATTCTGCCTACGACGAACTTGTTCCCTGGTTACATTTCCAGTTTCAAACAGCTAGTTCACTTTTGAAGTCCGTCATGCCTATTGTCCATAAAAAGGACTCTTGACATTTTTTAATTAATATCAATTGTTTAAAACACGGAAATAATATTTATACGTGCCAAACCAATGTCGGGACATTATTAGATTTTTATTAGGGTCGAAAAAAGCAACAGTCAAATATCTAAATACGGTAAATATAAAAATAGTTTTAGGACACAAACTCCCCGATCAACGACCCAGAACCCGAAAGAATTTTCCTCCATTCTCCAACACCCTAGAGTAAAGAAAATTCCCGTTAACTTTAAACCACTCCTCGACATCCGAAAAGATCCAGAAAACGAAATTAATAACAGCTGGCATCAAGCTTATAGAAATCCTTAATTCATACAGCTCTTCTTCGCATCCTAACCGTCTCCGTGGAATGCGACATCTAAATTATCTCAGAACCCAATCCTTACATCTTCATCAGCAACAGACTTGGATCATTAACAACGCTGAAGTGAGAAAAAAACTAAAGATGTTAGAACGTTCAAAATCCCCCGATCCCAATGAAGTCTTTCCATCCCAACTCAAACCTCAGAAAATATGCAATAGACCTTCTAAGCGTCATCCTAAACTCCTGTCTCCAATGAGCTTACTTGCTCGCCGCATGAGCAACCGCCCGCGGGACCACGACTCCTCCGCCAGGAGGGGAGCGTCAGCTCCGATGCCGCACCGCATCCTAAGTAAAACCCTTGAAATAATCCCACCCTAGACCCTCTTATTAAGCAATCCCAATCCGGCTCCCGAGAAGGCCGCCGGATCCTAAGGAACACGCCCCCACACGTCCGCAAAACATCCACTCGATGTCGTACAACGAAGCAAGAGGATAAAATAGAAAGGGGCAAAACCGAACGACACACGCAATGAAGAAAGAATTACACGCCGTCGACTACAGCTTTTCCGTTACATACCTACCCATTCCTCCCATCCTCACCTAAATTCCCATCTCTCCCTTCCCCTAATCAGTCCCCGGGCAAGAAGCGCATGTTCCTTAACATCTTCCCATTACCCAGACTCCCGATCCTCGCCCCTGTATGGGGTTTCGACTGCTCTGGAAGACAACGCAAGGAAAAGAAATCATAGTGAAGTCTCGCCATTGGGAGAGGCATCCAAGAAACAACACTTGGCAGAAGCAGTGAAAGAAACGTGCTTCATTATGGAAATATTATTGAATTGCACCAACTATTTATTAATAACAAGACAGGTTTTTTGAGAATTTTAATTTATTTTTTTATAAGAAATTATATTATTTTATAAGAAAAAATAAACTTTTATTTCGTTCCATCATAATCCTTTGATTAAAACATCCAAACAATTTTTACTTTGGACCGCTCTAGGTAGCATGTTAGTTAATTTTATTGAAAAATATTCTTTTCTGTAGCAGTGCAATTTCCAAAATAAATCTGTGCTACACATAAATGGCAAATCATTTCTTTTAAACCCACACCGCATTTTTTGCATATTTAAACTCTCAATATTAAAAAAAAGTAGTATTCCTTTCTTGACCCATGTCTTCCTCTATTTTTGATCCAACGAGATTCTTAAGTCAATGTTATGTTCTTGATGATATACGAGAGGACATTGTAGTCTTCTAAAGTTATATAATGTTTAATAATTATATATGCTATCAAATAATGTAAATAGGAAAATTAGAGGAATCTTGAAAGTTTATAATACTTCAATTTTCAAACTTCATCCATATATTCGTCATCCTCGTCTTCCTCGTCAGTATATTCATGCGATGTTTGTCTATCAAAAAGACGGCAACAAAATCCATCCTCTCGCAGGAAATAATGACAAAACGCTACCAAAAGTATCCATCCTAGAAATATTGGAAGAGTGACCATGTAGAGATACTTCAAGTTACTTCCTGTTGTTTTAGCTTTTCCTGCTTTTAATGTTATGTCGTCAAATCTTTCCATTTTGAACAGTGTTTTCAACAAAAATTTCGCAAGAGAAGTCTTCCACTTTTGTCTTCAGAGCATCACGACCTGCATTTCAGACTCTGTAAAATCAGTACAAGTTGAATCTCAAGCTTGTTCTAAAATGAAGTACATTACATTCACGATCTAATTTAATTACGTAGCAAAACTGTGCAGAATTTTAGAAAAAATCAAAGAAATTGGATGAAATCTGATTGCCGCTTATTTTTCAATTTGTTTCTTCGGGGGACTTTTTTTTTTTTAATTGATGAACGAATGCAAGGCGAAGGAGACCTCAAGGTAAAAGGAGAGAGATGAGCTTTAAGACCACCGATAAAATATTTTGGCGCTCTTAACATGTTCACAGAAACGAGGCACTTTAGTGGTGTCACAACAGGATACCTTCCCGCATTATTTCTAACTTGAGCAATTTTCGAAAATTCAACCTCGCCCATTTTTTAAGCAACCTTCGTTTTATTGGGGAATAAATTGAAGAAAAAATTTGAAGCCTTTTTGAGATATTTTATAAATTACATTGATTTCAAGTGTAAACCACACGAAAACCACTCATGTATTTTTAAAAAATTGTACATAACCTTAATTAAAGAATTAATTTTTAAAACATATTTTATTTTAAGAGAAAAATCTCTATCATCAATATTGTTCTTTTGAAATGTTAATTGTTTGCCGTTTTCGAAAATACAGAGGCTCGCAAAAAATGGAACCAGCTCTAATTTTTTACCATCCTTTGCCACAGAAGAGAAGAAACTAAAGAAAAAGTTTAGAGCTGTTTTTTGAAAAAATAATTGTTTTTGTCGAAATTTCACGCAAAAATACGACAAAACTACTTACATTTTCAAACTTTTGTACATGATCTTATTTCAAGATTTATCTTTGAGCAACAGATTTGATTCAGGAGAACTTATGGTGCTTCAAAATGGCAGACTTCCTCGTTCTAGTTAATTTGTACATATTTAGTTTGGGCTAACTTTTCCATCCCCCACCCCACCCTACCCCAGCCGTTGCTTACACACAACAGACGAACAGACGAACGCACAGAAACAGATAAAAAGACTGACGGAAGTTGAAAAAAAGCTTGTTTCTGTTTCAGGGGCCCCCAAAACGTGTATTTCCGTAGAAACGTGTATTTCCGCAGCATTGTATAACTTTCATTATACTAAGTTTATTACTCCGTGTATATGTATATATACGAGAAAGCCAAAATCTATATCTTGAATATTATAGTTGTAGGAAGAGGGCGAAAAAATGTTGAACTTTTGCAAGTTTCGAATATTCATTATTTCAATAAAAGTGAGAACTGTACCGTATTATTAGCGTCTTATAGGCTCCGAGAACAAAATTAACTCAAAAAAAGTGGAGCCATTTTTGAGAAAATATTGAAAATTTATTGCACACCCCAGAATCAAAATATCCGTTTCAAACTTGCAGGGTCCTGAGTTCCTTCAGACCTATCGGGGAATATCAATTATGGAGAAAATCGCCTGAACGGATTAGACGCTCGTGTTAACTACAGACAATGCCAGAAGGATGGCACAAGACGTTCTGCCGTCAAGCAAATGTTTGGTATCACTGTCCAACAAAACATGGATTGTGACTACACAAGTGTTAGATGAAGTATTTTACTACATCTAGGTACAATATGTATCCACTTTTTCAATTCCAGAGCCCAACAATAAGAGTAAAATGTTGAAAAATCACCGATTTCCGCCGCACGATTATAATAATTATTTCTCTTCAGTACTTTAGAAGTAAAGTCAGAAAGTAAAGACGACCTCGCCCGGATTTGGAACTGCCGGTTTGAACATACAGATGGATTAATGTAGCACATAATTTAATGTACACAATGGATTAATGAATTTTAATTCATTATTGACGGAATTATTTACGCGAGGACAAAGTTGTTCCTTTGTCCTCGAATAGCGTAAAGGACGCTGAAAAAGACTCGCTTACTAAGAGTTCTTATTCGCTTGCTAACACACCTGTCACCACTTGTAAACTCTGTCATTACCAATCGTAACGCAAAAGCCACGAAAACTAATTATTTAGTATATGAACGTAATTTCAAAACATTTTGAACTTTTGCATGCTTCGGAAATTTAGAGAGAACAAAACAGACACATCATTTTTACTTTCTCACTACTAAATATGTAGTAAACGGAAAAAAATGAAATGATGCAGTGAAAAAGTGCGATTTTCGTCAGAAAAACTTGCATCGTATTGTAGGGCCCCGAAACCTAAAGAGTGGATAATTATTGATACTAATTTCATAAATTTCTTCTTCTAACACCATTGTGCAGTCGTATTTCTCGTTTTGTGAGTTCTTGCTACTTAAAAATGGGTTTCGGTACAAAATCTGTCCGCCAGTTCATGTTTCCCTTTGTCTGTGAACAACGCTAGTGGCAAAAACAAGATTTCCACCATCCCTGATATTTCACGCTCGATCTAACTGATGTCGCGGCCCTTAGAATTTGAAACGGACATTTTTATTTTGGGAAGTACTGAATATAAAGCCCCAACGACCTTTCATTTATTTTGAAAAATGGCTCCGATTTTTACTTTCTCGTATACATACGTATATACGGGAGTAATATACGGGAATGATATTCTCTATATTCTATAATATGTTTTGTGTTTTTCAAAAAGTACACAACTGTAATTTTTTAAATATCTCTCACACCGTTAATATTTCAATGGATTTGTATACATTATTGAATTTGTGAGCGGAAGTCCTTTAAATTATTTTAAATGGAGTTTTTCCAAAACTCAATAGATTCCTGTGAAAAAGTGCATCGAATTTGGTATTACAGAATCGCTTAACGCCGTGTTTTAAAATATGGCTCCGAATTTTTTAATGAAAATTCTTATTTAGGACAAGATTTAGTCTCCTTAAAATTTTTCAAAATAATATTTCGGTTCTACAATTTTAAAACCGAAAAGTTTAGAAAATTCCAAAAAATGTACTTTGTGCGGCGATAGTTGGCAACTGGCAAGAAGGTAGGGCAAGACTGTACAGCACCAGTCCACACCAAGGAAATTATAAAACTTTACTACGAGAAAGTCTGTGCCATTCAGTAGCACCTCTAGTTTTCTTTAAATTATTTCTTCGGATAGGACAAAGGGTAAAGTAAAAAATGTTGCAAGTTTCTTTCAACTGTCTAAAAAATTCCAGAAATAATGCGAAAAAGTATGTTCTTTTGTAGCATCACTAGTTTTTAAAGTTCTTTGCTCTACCATAGAAAAAAATAATCTACAAATTTAGATCTATTTCAGAGAAACTTTTGAGTCTTGTTAAGGCTTCATGTCAAGCACCAAAATCAAAATATCCGTTTGAAATTCGCAGGGTCCTGATTTTGGTCAGATTGAACAAGGAATATCAATTTTGGAAACAGTCTGTAGTTTGGTCGTTAGTGTTGGCCAACGAAAGACAGGCCGTCACACGTTTTAGCGTAAACCAATTTTTCGATATCAAGGACACAAAACGTATATTTTAGCTCACGAAAAGTTAAAGGAAGGTTTTTTACTTCGGTAGTAAGTTTCTTTAGTTTTAGGTTAGAGTTAATTTCTTAACTGCAACGGTACATTACTTTCCCTTACTACATACTAATGTATTGAACTGCTGCAGCGGAAAGTGGGGATTTTTCGTGAGAAAAAACCTGTATTGTTGAGCTCAGACATGGAAAACACATTGAAAGTGCAGCTTCTTCTAAACTCGTATTAGTTGCTGTAGTATGTTGTTATGTCGGAGGGAAAGGCCGATATAAAACAGTCCGCACCGAAGTCGACAGGGCTTATTCAACTAAAAAACACTCACTTCTTTTCATTTCTAGCGAACTACTTACGTAAAATAGAGAAAGTTCTGTAGATCTCAGATACCGAAAAAATGGATGATTCTTGTGTTTTTCTGGATCCTTGTTAGCGAAACTAGTGGTGCTACAACCGCACACACGTTTTTCGCATATTTGTTCGTTTTGCAATTGTTCCTAATTCATTGAAAATGAGACCTGCAAAATTTTTAAGCGTCCTTTGTTCTAACAAAAAAATAAGGAAGTTTGGAGCCAATTTTGAGAATTTCTTTTACATATTGCCTCTCTTTCAAGCAAAATTTATGCGAAATACTCATTGTTCCAAATAATTGTACATGACCTCATTTAAAAATTTATTTTTTACAACAGATTTCATCTCTCTCTCTCAAGGAAATTCATCTCTATTAAGTCCTTGGATGGGTCATGGGCAGCGTACTAGCTTCCCGTGCAGTGGTCCCGCGTTCGAGTCCCGGTCTAGCCCAAAATAGTTGTAGCTTTCCTTGAAAAACGTCCCAGTTTCTGTAGCTGTGTGACAAAAAAAGCTTAAGCAGGCGGATCTTGCTAGGTACGGGGAAGAGAATATGTAAAGACAAAAAATGTGAATAACCAAATAGTGGTGCTGTTCCATTTTCGGCGAACTCTCTTTATGTTCGAAAATGGTGCTCATTTTCATTGAACTCTGTGATCTTTCTAAATTAGCATAAATTAGAGATAATGCGAGAAACCAATAGCTTTTTAAGCGCTCGAAAAGTTGAGTTAAGCGGTGCGATCGGTGAAGTTCTGGCGTGTTGATTCGAAGGACCTATTGCGTAACCGTTACAAATAATACGTGATAGCATGGGCCTTTGCAGCACTACTAGTTTTAATTTTTAATACTCTTATATTACGTTGTTTCAACATGTACTGTAATACATTATTGCACTTTTAGTACTTTTAGACTAGAATACTGTTTCTTTGCGATTCTTTGTTAGGAAATGAGTTAATATGCTCCCTAATGAAGTCCTTCACATTTGAAGGAAGGCTGAAAGTGACCCCACGTCCTTTCTTTTTTCGGGACAGTATCTTCAAACTTAAGCTATCTAATTCGTTAAACTATTGTCTCCTTTATATCAACACCGAGTAGAAAGTAGAAGAGCGTGTTTTTGCTCGGGAGGTGGCAGTGGTATTCCTCCGCTGGATGGCCAGATTCGGCGCCGATCTATCGTCGGCTAACGGGTTTTTTCCTAATCAGGTATCTCCCACCAGCGGGGTACCGCCCCAGACGGGACAAGTTCAAAGTCCCCGACCGATCTCCCGGCATGTGTGGTAGAGTAGTGCATGTTAGTGTGTAAGAGGTGAGGATACAAGGAAGAGGAAGGACAGATCGCGCGCGGTCCGTGGCCCGTTTGGTAGGGTACTGCTCCGGTTTTCGCCTGGTTTTGATGGGAGAAACCACGGAAAACTACCGATTAGAGCAGCCGGCCGCTAGAATTCTCCTCCAGCCAGCCACTGAAAGTCCAGGGCTCCAGGGCTGTAGAATTCAGACCACATTTCGTTACACAATCTCATTAGTTTTGTGAATTTCCCAAGTTTGAAACAGAACTGCACAGTCGTTCGCTGGTCCGCTTTGGGCACGCGCCTCACACCTCCAGGCGACAACGCTCTGTTTACACACGAGAATCAAACCCGCAGCGCCGCGGCTCCGGAACATGTTCTGACACGGCTTGACCTGTCAGGGACTCGGCGGTGCTACACTCCTAAGACCGTGAAAAGTATGGCATCATTCACTGAACTTTCTGGACAGCGTACACATACATACGAATATGACGGGCGCAGGAAATATATTTGACTGCGTCAGAACTTGATCTGCCAAACACCAACGCGCGATGGGTTGCCTACAAATCAGGGGCCAGCAATTACGACGCCCCCACCCCCGGGTAAGCTCTAGCTTCGCGCCCTGCTCCGATCTTAATCATTTTTGTTTTAAAGGATAGGTAATGAAGTATTCTTCTAGGAATTTCCTAAATGAATTTCTGGCAAATGTCTTTCTGCAAACAGAAGAAACTTTAAATCACAATCTCTCTTCCCCATCTGCTTTTACAGTAATTTATTTTGCGGTAAGTAGTATGCTTTGTTTGTTTTACGTTCCTTCAATTGTATTCTTGACACTGAGATACTTTGCGACTCCGCCTTCATACAAATGACATGAATAAATGATATTTTAAATGCAAAAGAAATAAAATCCTTACAGTGAGTCATTCATAATCTCATTGTTAAGTGTACGCCACTTAATTTGTGAAATAAAAAGTGAAATCCATAAACATAACTTATTTATTCAGGTTGATCAAATGATTTTAGATCCAGAAGTGGAAATAGCGCGGCAACGCAGTGGATTGATTGATTTTTCCGTGTTTCCAGGCGCGTCAATGGCATTCGTCATTAGTTCCGTTAGTGTAGTGCATGTTTTTTCTCGGGAGATGGCGGTGATTTTCCCATCGCTGGATGGCGAGATCCGGCGCCGACCTACCGTCGGCTAGTGGGGTTTCCCCCTAACCAGGACTCTCCCACCAGCGGGGCACCGCCAGTGGATATAGCGTGCTAGCCGAGAGAGCATACTTCCCTTTTGTTCGTCACGGTATCTCAGAAGAAACACCAGATATACAAATAACATAACAGATACTGTATAACGATGTATTCTATGTGAAATAGCTTAAAGAATAGCACCGTGGACGGCCATGGTTTTAAAAGACTGTTTCATTCAACGAGATAGAATATTCTATCTCGTTAGTTTCACATTTTCTTTTCTGGTTATGTGTTTTCACAACGACAGACTTATTGCAATTAGATGTATTTAGGTTCATACGTTTTTTATATATCTAAAATGCACCTTAAACATATAAGCGTATTTTCTGCAACTGATTTCCGTCTTTTTTGGCGCATATTTCACAGACGACTTTGTAGCACTTCATGCAGAAATCACTGGTTTTGTTGCCTTTGCACAGGCGGACTTCTGTTTCTTTCGAAATGACCTTGCCACAACAGTCTCTTCCGCTTCTTTGTGTACCTCTTCTGACAAGTCGTCTCCTTTAGATAGCTGAAGAACGATTTTTTTCCCTTTTCATTACTTCCATGTGTGTAGATAATCCAAGCATTGATAGCCGCCATGTCTAGAAAACATCCACCGGTCGTCTTCTGCAGCTCCTTGACTGCTATGCTGCCCAGTCACTTCGTCTGCGACGTTAACCCCGCACATTTTAGGTTTCTATTTTCCTTCATCGCTGACTGCTACTTCACGATGACGTGTGCTGAGAAGCTTCTTTTGCTGCTTTGATTGATATTTTGAGAATGTACAGTTTGTATTGCCTGGAGTGTATCGTCAAATAAGAGACGAATGAATATTAGCAAATCGTTTCAATTGATCACGGATTTCACGACGAATCGTATTCATTGTATCCACCTTCAACGCTTTCTTCTGTTTGATTTTTTTGTAAAATTGAAGAGATATGAAAATTTTGTTAGTTGTTCTTCCTTGGTTTAGAAATGACTTTATAAGAGATGGAACAACAAATTCACCCAAAGGTTACATATTTGGCGTGGCCGAGAGTTTCAGCCCACATTTGTCGAGTTTGTTTGATATAATGGGTATTTCTACGCCTAGTTTTGCTTGGAAGTAATTGCTCATTGACTGTTACAATTTCACCTAGGCGGTAGTAATTCTTTCCCACATTAGACTACTTCGTATCTTAGCAACTTATCAGCTTCGCATCGAGCAACTTACTAGCTCAAAGGCATTCCTCTCGGGTTGATTTGTCGTGACAAAGGAATATTCTGAGAAGCTCCAGAAATATGTCTCCTGACATTGTGTCCTTTATAAATTTGGTCCCCATAAATGCAACCAAAGATCATCCACTGAAATATTCTTTGCTCAAAGAAGCTCCTCGTGCATACATGATGCCGATTATTTTTATTTAATTATTTACAGTAAAAGTTAAAAACTATGTGACGTACTATGTGGAGAAGTGTATTCATTGCCTCCAACCCTTCGAGAGGCACGGTCCAGATGTTGCTTTTCAGTTCTTTTCGTGCTTCTGACTCGGTGTGTCTCTTGATGAGGCGAAGCATTGGTTCATCAAATAGAAAACGAAAGGATCTTATCGCAGGTGCATTCGTTCGGTGACACGCCCACATAGTTGGGCCACGTCGTTCTTTCAAGACATTCAGAGAAGCTCTTCTTCCAGCTGAAGACCTCCGACTCCGTTTCGGACAACGATTTTCACTGATAAAGTATTTGGCTGCTCGTGTTGAGATGAATGAGGCCAGTGGCGTCTCCTACTCAATCATCGGGATGCGATCCGAGTTTTACGCATTAAACAAGGTAGACCAATGAAGGTATCTAATCGACATCGTACTATATGTTTATGTAGCCTATTCCATATTACAATGTACATACCTACTGTAACTTCTTTCAGAATCTTTGAGAACTGCTATTTTTGCATCGCTTGTTCTAACAATAAGAAACAAAACAATAATACACAAAAGTACATTGTAACATGAACAATACATCTATTTTATTAATTAGAGGTCGATTTGCCCTTATCCCCTAGCGTACTTGAGAACAAAATAGTTTTTGAAACTTTTCAAAGGGCGTTGGGAGTTTTCATTCACTATTTCCTGTCTCTTGTAACTCATCCTCTTCTACAAACCATGTGCATGCCTTGTCGCATCTTTTCACACGAAAATTGCTGGATTCTAATTATCGGTAACAGTAGTTACAGTTTTGGTAACAGTTAGGTAACAGTAGTACACATCGGTAACAGTTTCAGTACGTAAAAGTTTCAAACTATGATTTTTCTTTGAGTTAGTACATGTTGTAATCGATAAAGCAGTTTCAAGAACTCAACACTTTCGCAACACACAATACGTGTGAAAAAACTAGCAACAAAGAACTATTACCGGCTCTGTGCGGTAAGATTTCATTGTCAGTACTGATAACCCACGTCGCACCCTACGTTTTGAATCAGGACAGTTGGCAAACATGCGTGCGCATGCGTGAATGATGTGGTCAACCCCCCCCCCCAACCCGATGTGGAGGCCTCAGTCGTTAACACGTGACCACTGGGATTCCCAGTCCTACTGAAAGAAGAGGCGGTGCTCAAAGGAGGCGATGGCGAGGCAGAGGGATACAGAATCGCCAATGAGAAGTCCGGGATAAGACAGCGTCGCATCACCGTCGGCCGAAACCTCGCACCTTGCACACAGCACATGGCGAGAGTTGACTGACCTCAGAAACGAAGCGAAGCTGTCGAAGGGATGTTTCACGGCCTGCCACCCCCTTCGAGGTGACCGGCTCCCACCGGAAAGCGCAAGGGGGAAAACCGAAAAGTACAAACGGAACAAAGAGATTGTCTTGAGGAATAGAAAAATATTTTTAACAAAAGTTTTAAAAGAGAGGAAAAACTTCACTCGCATTCATTGAGCCTACGCCACTGATTGAGGGGAAGATTGAACTACATAAAAATTTGCATTTTCTTCCGCTGTGAATTCACCGCTCGAACTATCAGTTTCATCATCACTGTTCTATGGAAAAAAAAATCATCTGAATCGGAAACATCACTTCCTGACTCGAATTGAGAATTTTCTAGTACACGGGACAACTCGACCACAGAGAGCCCAATTGAACATTACGACTCAAGCTAAAACAAATGACAAGGAAACTAAAACGAGAAAAAAATATACTTGTTGGAACTTCGAGTGTTCGCCGAAAAAGTATGAAAACATCAAACGAAATAACGGCAATAGTCATTGTAAATTATACAATAAAGATTGCATCATTCCTGGAAGAAAGCGCTATCTACTATTCCGCGATTGCGATATTGTAACAGCGTCTTCACGATAATGACAAGATAAGACAAAACAAACCTCCAGTTCGGCATAAGATTGTTTTACAATGTGAAATGAGTGTCAAAATGAGCTATTCCGTTGTTCTAGGCAAAAAGGCATACCACATGATAAAACAATCAACAAATTATATTTTATAGATAAGGGAAATTAAAAATGAGGAAAAGTCACAATGTTTGAAAGACAACACTAAAAAACTGAATTTACAATTATGGAAACAACAGAGATAGGAGTCGTTTTGACCCCTGCCGCCTTTCTAGTTCTGATAACAACGCACTCGTTTCTGATGGTCTAATACTCGCATGTTTTACGTAAACGACAAGACAATAACAATTCTAGCAAATCAGAGCGACTCTTGCTGAAATCCGTACCCCCGCGCCGCCCTCCCGCAGACTATATTGCGGCTTTCACAGTCGCGTTTGAAGGATATCAGCTGTTTTGTGTAATCGGGTCCTTACACGTCACTACAGTCACGTCATGATGGTGGCGTTCAGCCTTCCGATTGGATGACACCGAAACAGCTAATATCCTTTAAACGCAATTCTGTAAATACCGCAGTATATAAAAGTCGCCGCCGCGCGGAATGTGGCGCCAGTCTTTCTGCTATTTATTTATTTATTTATTTATTCGTTTGTTTGTTTGTTTATTTATTTTACGTCAAAAAACAGTTAAAAAATGTGCGTAACGTGCTATAAGGAGAAGTGAATTATGTGTACATTTTCAAAATTCTGAGATCCCTACCCTAAGCCATATACTACTTGAATTTTGAATACAGAAAGAAAACGAGCGTTTTTTGCAAGGATTGTTAATGAAATATTCGATCCGATGTAATAAAATATATTTTCAGGGGTAAATCAACAATAAATTTGGACTATTATCCCTCATCATGTCCTTCGTCAAGGAATAGTACTTCCTGCCGCGACATGGAAACGATAATTAATTACTATATTTCCCACTGAATTCTAGAAGACGTGCACAGAGAATGAAGTTATATTTACATTCTGGATGTGCGATCGGCCTTCGACTCTGTGTGGCATGCGGGATTGCTCGCATGTCTCGCGGAGTCGGGGGTAAGCGATTGCTGCGTCAGATTGTTCGCGAGTTTTCTCTCTGTGCGCGTCAATAACGTACATTCGACCCTCAGACGAGCCGAAGCGGGCGTGCCTCGGGAGAGCGTTCTCTCCCCCACTCTCTTCGACCTATGCGCAAACAACGCGCCGCTTCCTGCTGAAACAAGAACTGTATTCAACGCTGCGGGATCCTGTTGTTCGCGAAATGATTCTGCGTATTACGCGAAATCGGCCAACAGAAGGCAGTGAGTTCAATACTTAAGCGATGGTCTCGCCGCCTTTCCCGAATGGCGAAGTCGGAAACGACTCGCTCGCAACCTCGAGAAACGCGTCGCCGTCAACTTCACTCGTAAGAGGGCAGTCCCCAATGAAACGGCGAGCTCGGCCGAGCGAAGCGAAGTACTTGGGCGTGTTGCTGGACAGCGGTCTCCGCTGGCCAGCGCACGCTCGATATCTCGCTGCCAAAATCAAAAATCGAACTCGCCAACTAAAAGCCCCTTCGCTGTTCCCCGTGTGCGTGCGTCCCTTGTGGGCGAATGCACGCAAGGTATTGGCGAACGCTCTTCCTTCTCTGCGGCGAATTCAGGTCGCAGAGAACAGAGCGGCGCGCCCTCATTTCCTCAACTCCCAACCGGACCGCGCTGCCCTAAACGCTGACGTCCCCACGCTTTTCGGCGCGCGGAACCAGTTCCCGGCGGAGCTGCTGAATGCTCTGCAGCCTGGGGCGCGCACTTTTGGGGGCGGACGAATGTCAGCGGATGCAAAATTTCAAAAGGAGAACTTTTCAATCTTTTTATTCAAATATTTCTTTCCATATTTGTAATAAAAGAACATGTTCATTAATCAAATATATATCCGTTGATATATGCAAATAAAATTAACACAAAAGTATCGTATACTTTATTAAATCAACATCGCGGCGAGAATTATTTATATGAATAATCAGGGCTTTATTTCGGGCTGAACGCAACGGAACGGCGTTCCGGTACCTCGGGAATAATTATTAAATTATAATATAAATATTCACCTATTTCTATTAAATGAATCATTAATTTGGGAGCGCGTGTCGGAGCCTAAAATTTTATGAATCAAGTCTTGCGTATAGTCAATAATTGAAACGTACACAATATTTGTTCGGTTACAAATATCGTACAACAATGTTTTATTCAAAATATAAAGCTGAAAGCTTTAATGCTTAAAAAAGCAAATTAAAGAGCACTGAAACGCGCGTGGGTCAAAGTGATGCTGCGCGAGAGCGGCGCAGCGGCGGCCAGCGCCGTGCGGGGGGCCTTCCACCAAAGAGAGCCCACGGCGCGTCGCTCTCTCCTCACGTTGCATGCATGAGTAAGTGAGTAAATATAGCTTTAACCCCGGTGTATACGGTACAGTTTTCGTGCACATTCTCATACAGTTTTAGTACAGAAACTTCAAGATCCCAAGCTAGAAGTATCCAGCCTAGAAGTAGCCAAAAGTCGCACATACACGGTCTGTGGTTTTCTGCACGAATCATCACAAGCCGGCGCGAGGGGGTCTAACGAGAAACAACTGAATTGCGCTGTCCGAGTACTTTCGGTTGTATTTCTGTGCGTGCGTTCTGGCTGTGATCTTTATTTAGTGCTAATTAACCACGGGGAGAATATATGTTAAAAAGGCAAGGCAGGAGTTGGAAGAAAGGAAGTTTATCGCAATATATCACTTCAGATATCCTAACCAGGCAATCGAGATGACCGATGACCGTTAGTGAACGATTCTGCCGCTGGAGGAACTTGAGTCAAACTGTAGGCTTTCTGCATGAAAAATTATGAACATGTTGATGCAGAAAACGTGCAGTCTGGACTGCACGTTTTCTGTATGTCCAATCTACACGAAAGCTGTACCGTGTATATCGGGCTTTACAATGAATGTGTGAATGCAAAAAACAAAAAGGAAGACCAAAGAAGAAAATATGTACTATTGACCTTTAAAAAAAATAAACAATTGTCAACTAAATTAAGCCCCAAAGTAACCATCAAAAGCCTAATCGGCTGAAGCTATAGCCCCTGTTGTTGAATAAACTCCCACATCTCCAGGGCCACTGGAGAGCGGAAAATGAACAAAATAGCGCGGGGCCAGTCGCCAGCCAGCCGCCGCCCCGGTCGCCACTGAAGAGGTTCACCGTTGTGGACGAAACGTTGGTCCTTCAATTCAACAGGACCACGTCCTACCAGCCCGGAAACTTCCCCTTTATATTGCTGAAATACTACTATAAACATCGCCTTTCGTTAAGAAAATGCGTCAAAATTAATTACTACAGACATTTATTAAAGATAATGCACACCATATCTATAAAATTTCAAAATTCTAATTTTCCGTTTATAAGGAAAATTAATCTTATATTTTCATACCAATTTCTAAGTGGTAAACCTTCGATTACAAAAATAAGCTATTATTATGACTGCTGTGATGTACATAGCAATTTGATATTTTTATTGAAAATGCTTGTTTGCTGTAGCAGTGCCATTTCCATTAAGAAACTGTATTACATTTTAACTCCAAATCACTTGCATTATACCAACGAGGCATTTCTCGTATTTTTAAACTTTCAATATTATAAAATTAGGATCCTCTTCTTGCCTTATTTTCCATCTTTCGACATTTTCAAGCCAATGTTATGTTTATATAATGAAGTTTATACCTGGTTTAGTCATTGCATTCTTCTACTATTACCAATTGTTTAATACAAGAACATTTGTTTTGGGATGTCAATATTTTCGCCCTATGGTGGTGTGGAAAAAGTACGGCAACATAATCCACTGTCTCGCAGAAAATAATGACATAACGCTGTCAAAAGTATCCATAACAGAAATAGAGGAATGGTGACTTTGAAGATGTAGAGGTAACCTTCTGTTGTTTCAGGAACTTTTGATTTCAATATTACGTCCTTTGCCCTTTCCATTATGAAAAGTGTTCTTCTCGACAAAAATAACACTAGTGAAGTCTTCCAAGTTTTGTGTTCAGTGCATCACGACCTGTATTTCAGGCTCTGCAAAATCAGTACAAGATTAATCTCGATCTTGCACTTCAAATGTATTTTATATGTATGCTGTAACTTTATTACATTGACAAAAATATTCAGGATTTTAGCAAAATTTGAATAAATTGGATACAATTGATCTGGCGATCAATATTACTTTGCTATATCTCGTAGACTTGTATGTAGTATGGAGAAAGTATTGTAATGAAAGAAAAGAATTTTTCCATAGAAAAATTCGATTTTTGAATCTCGTAAATCCAAATAATGGACATTCCTTGCTTTTATACGTAGTAGACAAAATTATTCGAATACACACGCTAACACACCCAATTCACGCTCTGTCAGTTCAAATGTTAATAATCCTTATGACCGTCATACAGTGAATGATGGTTCATGGAGCTTGGCCAAAGAAAAATACGTATGACTTGTTCCCCTACGTTTCTGAAAATAATAATATTTATTCTTAAATTCTATTTACATAGTTAACTTATGGCCTAGCTTAGAGTCAGATCTTACAAAAGCCTAGCTTAGAGCCAGATCTTACCTCTGGCCTAGCTTAGAGTCAGATCTTACAAAAACCTGGAGCTACATATTTCTGAAGTAGGTGCCCACGTGTGATACGCGGCTCATTTGCCTGAGAGTTCCTAATACCACCTCATCTTTTTAATTGGTTCGCGACCAATTCCAGGTGATCCCCCCCCCCCTAGCGCCCATGCTCGATTCCTATCGGAATAAATACTTTTTCTTTCATTCGAAAAAATGAAAATGTTTCTAAGACTCCATGCAAAAATCGAATTATCCGTTTCACACTCAGAGGGCCTCGAGTTCCTTCAAAGCGATTGAGGAATACTCGTACCAGTTTTGGAAAAATCGGCTGAACGGTACTGGCGCAGGCGGTCGGACTGATAGACGTATTTGCCGTCGATCGATTGCTGCTCGGTTTCAAGGACCCATAAAACGTGGATTCTGACATTCTGACTATACAACGTGCCAGGGGAAGTAATTTAGTATCTATCTATCTATCTATCTGTATAAGGTTGTATAAAAAAAAGTATTCAAGGGCTTAGCGAAAAAAAGTTAATTTTCGATGCAAGAACAACATCATGACGAGTGTAAAAAGACGAATCCAATGATCTCGTACATATTATGTTAGATAAGCGTTTTTTGGTTTTTCTTTCTTTCTTTCTTTTTTGCTCAGCTTTGCTTGCCCGAGCGCGCGTTGGCACGGGAACGCTTGCTTGACCTTGTGTTGCGGACTGTTTCCCCCAAATTATCCTTTAAACACGGCAGGCAAATAAACTACTCAAAAAATGCTTGTCTAACATATGACTACATGTATATCACGAGATTCGTCTTTTTAAGCTCGTCATGATAGACTAAAGTTTTTGTACAGTTCCATTTGAAAAAAACAAAAAAGAAAGCTATCTCAATATCTCGTAAAATCCAAGTGATAAAATAGAAATGAATACATGTATCAATAAGCCCCATTCCCTCATGCACTTCCGTGAACACTGCACTGCAATAACTTCAGCCGTTCAAAAATTGCAGGTGCTAAATTTATTTGACTTACCCTGTATGTGTATACATGTGTGTGTGTGTGTGTGTGTGTGTGTGTGTGTGTGTGTGAACAAGATTTATCCACTTTTTCGTCAACAGAGACCAACAATTAGAGTTTTCTGTCGAAAATTAGCCGTTTTCAGGTTCGCCGAGAATGCAACACTTTCTCTTCTTACGGAGTAAGTGCGAGAAAGTAAAAAGAAAGTGTAAGAAAGCAGTTGAAGAAGCCGATTGCTTAGTTGCAAACACAGTTCTAGCCTTGGTCGCTGAAGTTCTTTTACATGCTGACAGGAGCTGCTGTAAATGAAAGTGCGGATGCTGATTTGCAAATTTCGTTTTGGGGGTACAATTTATGAATTTGAATATTGCCACCAAAAGTTTCGTTGGAATTTGTTGTATAGCCAAAAAACATTAAAAACGTTTTTAAATGTTTTTTAATTACTCAATAACTATCAACTCTTGTAAAAATAGTCTTAATTAAAATAAGTTTGATAACAAACATAGGCATTATATAATAAAATGCAAAATTAAATAATTATTAATAAATTATGTCTTTACGTTTTATAACATGCTCCCGAGTTCACGACCATGAGGGTTGTACATATTTTGGGTTATTTAGAGGTAATAATACAATATCAACAATACAAGCTGTTTTGAGATGCAATTTCAACCCATCAGCCTCTCTACTTTTCTTATCTCTCTCACTCTTATCTTGTAAGCGTCTTCCCTTCCCTCGTATGTCTCTGTATTCGGAACCATTTTTTAAACCACGTTGTTGAATTTCCAAAGCCCTTGCGACACATTCCCGATCTCCTTTCGTGCGAATACGTACGAAATTTCGTATTAAGAAATTTACCGCGACCTTAAACGTGTGAAATGAAAGTTAGTAATGAAAAAGTCTCGAGACTGGGCTGGGAAAGAACAAATAAAGGGATTCCCCCTCCTCTATCACACAGCTGAGGCTACCCGCGCCTGAATCTGTCGTGCACAAAATATATTGCTAGTGCAACAAGAAGTATATGAGAAATTGCAATGGTAGGAAGGCTGGGCTGTTTTGTTCTAAGTTGTGCCTTAATTATTGGGACACATACAATGTGTGAAAATTACAACTCTTAATAACCATGAGGACATTCATATTGAACCTGAGCTTCCTGATTTTTTGCTTGAGACATCATTTTTGAATTCGAAGATTTCAAAGATGTTCCAGAAGGTACTGGATCGTCTCGGACCCTCTCAAATTAAGCCCGTCAGCCTCTAAGTGACCACGACCACCCTTCATTGTTACCGGTTGTTTTGTTCTCTAAATTCCCGACTAACAAGTTAGATGTTGGTTAAATGAGGAGTATTTTCCAATTTGCAAAAAGCTTTCTATGCAGTAAATTTTGTGTCTACTTGCAGGTGCTTCGATAATACTTTGCGCAAAAAATAGGCTGCTCCCAATAACGCGACGTCTCGGACTTCTCAGTCTTTTGGATGACATGGGATTTGGACAAGTTCTCTGGGGAACAAATCCCAGTGTTCCGGTAAGAATCGTAACGCCCTACATTCTTGATTTCCAAACTCTTCAATTTAAGACGTTTCTCGGCTTCCTTAGTTACGATTGTATTGGCACGGCAACATATTCTATTTTTATAGTAGACATGATTTTTTTTTATCCACATCCCGAATAACAATGCCCTGCTTGTTTGGTATCATAAGATTAGTTTGAATATGTTGGTTTACAGTATTTGACACAGCATAACAGACGCCAAAAGTTATAGTACTTCCACAACTTTGGAGTTTGTTTAATATAATTATTTTCGATATACATATTAGTACATTTTGCCTTTTGGCACTTTAGATAAAATAGTCCTGAAGAAGGGGCTGCGTATGTCCACCGTCAACGCCCCTTTTCAGGAGCCACGCCGCTTTACTCGTAATAGTATTTGATTTTATCCATTTGTTTCCATTGTTATTCAAGATCAAAACTATGAGCGAACAGTACTGCATGATAATCATATGTTCATTCAGTAAGAGAAGTTCACTAAGAAAGGAATTATAAGCAAGGTAGATTGTTGTACTGAAACTGATAATGTTTCTTATTTGCTGTTCCAACAGGGCACCGAGTTAAAATATAAATTGTGCTAGCATTTGTCAAACTTCAACTACCAGTTACGCATAAACATGGCGTGTAACGATAAAAGTTGTAACTAAATTATGGGAAATTTTTACAGAGTATTTTGGCAAAGAACAATGTTCTTATATGGCAAAGAATGCAAAGAACAAATTTCTAACAGAAATTCGACAGTTTTCTAGACATAGACACAAAAATAGGAAAAAATGTTATTTTTTTTAGTTTTATTTTTTATACATCAAATTACAATGGAATTTTTTGGCAAACTTCAAATTCGTATTCAGCACACACCCCAAAAAACACAAAGGTAGAAAAAAACAAAACAACCCCACAATCTGTTTTCGCAAATTGCGTAATGCCTGGACTTACAGTTTCACAGACAATTTTACTGGTTTTGTCGCAGATTCTCGTGCCTGCTTGAACGGGAAAAAGCGGCACAAGTACATGGAAAGTGTTGTTTCCCGTGCTTATGGGCCTCCTGACGCACTTCCTGTCCTTTCACGTCATAGATCAAAATCCGCCGTCTCTCAAAAAGAGCGTCACAAGTTGCGCACGGAGAGGAAGCGCATGTGGGCTCTGAAGAGCGTGACCGAAATGCATTTCTTCCGTTCGTTGCTCGCCTCTTCCAGATTGCCTCGCGGGTGGCAACCAAAAGACCAGTCACACGCCGTGACCCGCAGAAAAAATATGAGGTTGCCCTTTTCTATTGTATTTATAATCCGAAATTAAAATTATAAATAATTTCAAAAACGCAAGAGGCACAGAAATAATTACATTTTTAAAATGTTAATTTTATATTTTTGTATTATACTCCTTGGGGGAACTCCCGCTTTTTCTGAACGAAAGCATGTACGTAGTTTACACCCGGAATCAGCTGTTGTTTACTTTTTTTTATAATAAGAGACTTTTCGCGTTTTCGATTTTGTTGTTTTCAACTTAATACATGAAAATTGTAAAATATATAATATTAATTATTCTTTACTTTTAATTGTTGTTACATGTGTGAGAACTTATTTTCGTACACTTATTTATGTGCTCTTCAAAGCCTTTAAAAAATACGATCGCCTCGAGATGGAGAAGGGGATTCCCCAAACTGTGATGAAAACGAACGAGGGGGGCCATTAAAATAAATGAGTATTTTTGTATTTTAATGTATTAGTAATGTTACTATATTTGTGTAATATTTATTATATTATTAATATCAAACGGTACATGAAACTTCAGTTTATCTAAATGCATCTTTAGTTTTTCAATTAAAATAAAATTGTAAACGTAAAATATCATTCAATTTTCAGTTAAGTTACTTTAAATTATTAAATATGGAAGAATGTTGAAATGTACTAAAATACGGTATTAATAGTTAATCTGAAGTGGGAATGAGTGTGTGTGTGTGTGTGTGTGTGTGTGTGTGTGTGTGTGTGTGTGTATGTATGTATGTATGTATGTTCCTTCCCTCTTTGCAACAACCCCCAACACTGTGTACTGACTGCAGGATCACCCACATTTTGATTTGTGTCCAGACCTATTTACAGCCAATTCTGAAATAGTGACTACCATAGTTATAACTTCTGGTCATTAACATTAATTCCCCTTTTGCCGAGCTTCATTTGCATATTTTTTCTGACATTAATAAATTGTTTAATTAATAAAACATTAACACTTGTTTCTTTCAGAACGATCTTTCACAGGTGTTATCTTCCTCGCACGATATGCTCTGCGACCATCACTTCTGAATGAAAGGAGGTATGCTACTGACTACTACCACTACCTATCTATATTAGTCTAGTAATCTATAATAGTCGGATTATGACTTGATGGAATGATATCGCAATGCTTGCATATATTTACATTTGCACTTATGCTAAATTGTCCGATTCAAGTCAAGTATTTTTATTTCATATTCAGAATTCATTGGGATAAAAATATTCCGATATCATCCCGGAACTTACTGCTAACGCAATTACTTCGCTATCCTTGTGTTTGTTGGATGATTCACGCTTCACTCCGAAACGTTGATAAGAGTACATATCCTGGCCAACAGAGATTGCCTTTGGGGGGGAAAATGCATGCGTTTGACGTCGATTATTTCTTGAAATAAAACGAATAGTATGTAGGATGATGTATACGTATGCATGTGCAATATTCTTCACTTAACACTGAAATTGAAATAACAGGATGAAATAACTATACAAATAAACAAGAAAATTATTAAATATCAAAAGAAATTGTCATCTTTGCACCTGGAGTAAAGAAAAATAATAATTGGTGTCGTTGCTGCAGAATTTTGATTATACATATCCTCTTTAATGGAAATAATATGTAACACTACACATTTGTTTTGATTCTGACTTGTCAGGCAAATTACCGTGCTTTCTAAGCACAATCACAAGACAGTTTGGCCAATTCTACACCTGCCCTACACTAAAAAACAAAACAAAAAACAACAACATTTTGTCAATAAGCGATCGAGAAAAATAGTTTGTTTCTGTTGGTGTTAGTGGCCGTCTCTCCGGATCGTGGTCCTTTGTTCGTTGTTATCCTGGAGCAGCTGGTGGACTGCAGGTGGACTGTCATTTGTCAATCATCTCCCCGTTGTGTTTTCCTGTGTGATTGCCCCATTGTAAGATATGGAGTAAAATTGTGGTGGTTCTAGCGTTTCTCCTAGCACTCAGTACACAATGGGAACTAGCATTGTATTCGGAATTCGTCTGTCTCCCCATTCTTTTCAGCGCGTAAAAATTGATGGCGTTAACCTAGATAGTAAGGTAGATCAGCTAAAATTACAAGCGTCAAAAACTACTAACCTTCCGAAAAATTTTCTGGGTAAGGTTCAAATAGCTTTTCAGTGATAATAGTTGTGAAAAATAACAGTACTAGACATTGAATATTTTATTTCAGAACTGGTGTATTGTGGAAATGTGTTAGATGACACTGCAACTTTAAGATCTTGTGGTCTTCGACATGGAGTAATGGTTCATGTAATTAAAAAGAAAGAGAAAGGTAATGTTTTGAGAATTTTATGTGTAATGAGAAGTGGCAGAATTTCTATTTTGTTATCTTGTATTTTTAGAACCTGCCGCTCCTGCCAAGACAATGTCAGAAACAGATATTCAAGATCTTGTACTGGCTTTTCGTACTTTTACCCGACATCCCAGTTATCGGAGTGCACTACATGTATGTACTGTTCTTTTTTAAATGTTCAGTTAAAAATCACTGTTGGAAAGGAAATTCTAAATAAAGGACTTTACTTTTAAAGCGCTTGAGTCGGCCTGAAGTTTTGGAGTACATAATTACTGCTACACCTGGCTTAAGAGAAGATCCAGTGGCAATTTCAATACTTCAGGACCCTGAATTACTTGTTCATATGGAAAATGCAGACACAGTTAAGAGGTAGTATAACAATTCTTATGTAGCTAGTAGTAAGAAACCATGACTCACAATAATTTAGAGAACATACTTCAAGGAAGGGTATTTAAATCGTTTGTGAATGTGGAGTATGTGTATTGAGTGTTGTTGTTTTTTTTCTTTCAGGATTGCAGATCTTCACCCATCATTAGCTGAAGCAGCTAATCATATTGCTGCTGCAGTGCATGAAGAGGCCAGTACTGGAAATTCAACTAATCAACCATCAAGTTCTGGTTATTCTTATTCTTTAGATGCCCTTAGTGACGAAGAAGAAATGGATTCATCTCAGGTAAGGTAGTTCAGTTTCATTTATTTTATATCTAAACATGTTTCAATTCAAAGCAAACTCTCTCATCTCTACCTCAAAAGAAAACTGTCTCATTGTTTGTCGTCATCAGTCTTCGGATTCACAGCCCCGGCCAGGTGATAATATAGGAGAGCCTGCATTCTCAACTATCACAGCAGCGCAGTTAGCTGCAGCTCTTGCTTCAGCCACAGGTAGTAAAATAGTTAAAACAAGCTTTTACTATGTGAAGTTTCTTAACAAGTTGCCATTAAGACAACCAAGTGAAGAATAGTTGCAAACAATTGAATTATATCGAAAACTTAAGGAAGTTCTATCAAGTTAGTAATATAAAATAATTTAATTTGTTTTAATGGTATATTTATAGTACAATTGATTTGGTTATTTGGGGTCTGCTTAAGATTATTGATCTCTGCATAAATTTGTAAACATATAGTTTGTTTATACTGGAATGTTTGATACATGTAACACTTGCTGCATATTTTACATTTAACTTTTAAGTAGTAGTAAAATCAATTGGCTTACATGTGACCATTGTACTTAAAATGCACCTGTAAAAATTGACTTTGTTGGAAATTTTATTGACTTCAAATTAGTGAACTTTGTGACAATTCTCTGCATGTTTAAATACAGGGTATACTGATGTTCAATACTAAATTATGTACTCTATTTCACAAAAATATATTGGATGCAAATGTTTTATTTCAGCTTCACCTCAACCATCAGGTTCTGGGATATCAGGTATTGGCAGTATTTCTGGGAGCAGTGGCATCATTACATCTGAAATGTTCAGCCAGGCTATGCAGCAGGCCATTGCAAATGTAGGATCTTCTGGTTCAACAGGTGTAGATGCAAATCCTGTGAGTGATCTTGATATAATTTAGTATTGTTTAAAAGAGTGAATGTGTGCACAAGTGCTAACACTGGACTTATCAACCAAACTCTGTCTGTCTTATACGATTGAAAGATATCTAATTTTTATCAATCATGAATTTTACAGATAATCAGTTCTTGTATTGATTTGATTTAGAATAGTGAGCAGTGCTGATGCTGACTTGCCAATTATCAAAATTAACTAGAGGTGCTATAGAATGGCAGACACTTTCTCATAGCAAATTTTTCTAATTTCCTTGGTGTGGACTGGCTTTAAGGTCTTGCTCCATTCTCTGACCAGCTGCCATGTATCATTGCCCAAAGTACATTTTTTTGACATTCTCATCTATTCCATTTCTTAATAGTAGAACCGGAATATTACTTCAAGAATATTAAAGAAGAGTAAAACCTCGTCCTAAACAGAAATTTTCATTGAAAAATTTGAAGCCGTTTTTAAGAAAATGGCGATTGAGCATTACTGTAAATTTGAAATTTGAAGATTTTTTACAGGAATCTTGAGAATTCGAAAAATTTCCACTCCCAAATGCAATTATGTATACAAATCAATGAAAATGTGCGTATTTAATGTTAAAAAAATTACATTTATGTAATGTTAAAAAAAAAAACACCAAAATGAATTTTCCGTCATATTAAACAGAGCCATTACCACAATCTGTTGGAAAAGTTAGAAGAAAAAATTTGGAGCCATTTTTGAGAAAATATCATTTGAGTGTTTCTGAAAATGCAGAATTTTGAGCTCATTTTAACAGAAAACTCTTTGAGTTTTCGGAAAACCATATGACCTTATTCAAAGCACATTTACTCATAAATATAATAATGTGAAGAAATCGCCCATAATGTAAATATTAAAGATGCAAAAGACAAGTAAAAAATTCATATTTGTAATTTTTGAAAAAAACAAAAGAATAGAGCAATATGGCGTTTGTCATCGTATAGGATTCGTTTGGTACTAACATTACCAAAAGTTTATAGAAAATGTTTGGAGCAGTTTTTGAGAAAATCTTTATTTTTTTTAAAATATGAAATATTGCATGCACTATTGCACGAAAACTATAATTTTCAAAAAATTCTATATGACCTTAATGAAAGAACTATTTATGCACAACAAATTCCGTTTGAAGATCTGTCTTCAATTTTATACATGTAGGAAGACACTGAAAAAAATTTGAACTGTTGTAATTTTCGAAAATTTAGAGTTAACCAAGAACAATGGACATATGCCACCTTTATAAGTGTATTTTAGTGCATTCTTACAAGAAATTTAAAGAAAAATTTGGAGCATTTTACAAATTTTACTTTGTGTAACTCGTGTTACTTATTTAAAACTTGGTAAATTCTTCTGCAAAATAAGAATTACAAATGTGTTTGTTTGCAATTCCTCATTGGACCCATGCATACGTTTGGCCCAATTTCAAACATTGTGTTACAAAGAAGTAACACAAGTGGCAATGTAATGTGTTGGCAGGTTACTTGTGCATCTGTTATTTTCCTCATATTGTGAGCTGTGAAATTCTACATTTTTCATCTTAAATCTGTTTGATGCACCCTGGGGGTAATTCCTTATCCAGCAGTAGCACATTTAGAGGGGATAGTATCTTATAAAGCATACAAAATCTTCATAGTATGTAGGGTAGGAGGGGAGTTTCAGAACATTCTCTATTGGTCAGCTAATAATAATTGTAATAATGTGTTACGTAGTCTTGAGTCTCAAATGTTTTATGTCACGTTAATCATGTTTGCCATATTAAATTATTTTTTAACATCCTGCTAATTTTGGGACACTCGCTCAGAACCACCGGTTCTTTTCCATTAGACACATTCTTTCTTGATATTTTAAAACAATAAGTAACATACAGTGTATATGCAGACAATCCTAGAAGTAAAAAAAAAATTAATTACTTTCTTGAATTTTACATCACAGTTGCCTATGCTGGCGACTGTGCTCCTAGATCAGTTAATATTTTTAGACTTTGATCACAGAAGTTAACACTTTCAAAAAATTTTAATATTCTTCCTTTTAAAATAAATGAGTGAAGTACAATAAAATGATGATTGTGATATAGCAACAATATTATTATAAAAATCAGATACTTTGCTTTCTTTAAATATTTTTGTATTTTACATTAATATTAATTTTTTTCTCTTTGCTTTTTCAGTCTCCTGGAGGTTCCGGAGAAAATGCTGATGTTGAAGCATTGACTCAGCGTTTATCAAGGCAGCTTCAGCAGATGAGAGAAATGGGATTACACAACAATGCCGTGAATATTCAAGCTCTTCAAGCTACTGGAGGTGATGTGCAAGCAGCCATTGAGTTAGTCTTTAGTGGAGCTATCACTCCTGATTCTCATTAAGCATAAAATGAAATTTTGATCTTGACAACTAAATGTGGAATGATCATTCAGATAGTAATTTTATGTGAGGTCAGAAAATTACAATGTATATTTTAATTGTGTATTTGACTCATCGTATGAGGTTTTGATAATTAAAGGTAGATCTCAGAAAAAGAAACTTAAGAAATTGGAAAACAGTGTTTCTTCTATTATAATTCTGGAAACACTTGAGCTAACATGTTTTCTTTGATAAATATACTCCTGGACTCTGGATGGAATTTAGAACTTTCAATATTTACCCAGTACAATGATTATGTAAAAAACAAGATAATAAGCAACTTTTCTCAATAAATGTTCTGTAAAAATTAACCCTGGACTTGTATCATAAAATACACCTGAATGAATTACAAGATACTAATTTTTTTGGATGTAAGTAATCAATGCAAAGTGTTGATGAGATTACCTTGTTACAATTGTTAAACTATCAAGCTGGCAACTCGTAAGTCCACAAGTAGTTTCATTAATATTAAAGATTTTTCTTGTCTCTGTAATAGGTTGTGCATCTTTTATGCATTCACCTTGACTCTGTTATGTATTTGACTTAGCAATGTAATTTATCACAAATAATTGTAATAACAGAAAGTATTAAATATTGAATCATTGAGAAAAGTGAAATTCTTCTGAAATACTCTTTAAGAGTTACCAGCTTTGCAACAGTCATAAGAATACAAATGAGAAAAAAAATTATGTATCTTTTTATAAACTCAATTTCATTCCTCTTTCCAGATTTTACTTTTCCTTAATAATAATAATAATAATAGTAATTATTATTATTATTATTACAATTATAATAATAAACAACAACAAACAAACAACCATCACTGCCCCTAGAGCAGCAATTAATATTTGTTCAGTCAATGATTTTATCATCAGAAATCGTAATTGTTTTTATATCTATATTTTCACATTTATTGCATTTAAGTGATTTATTATTTAGCGTATGGCAGCGTACAGGGTTACATATTAGAAAAAGTTGTTAATTAGAATAATTAAAATTAATTGGATTAAAACAAAGATAAATGTACATAACATAAAAAACAACACAATCACAATGTAATGTCTCTATTTTTGTTCTGTAATGTAATGTTTAAATTCATTTAGCTGATGAATTTACGTGATAAAAGGATTTCAATAAAAATTTGTGAGTTGATGATTAACCACAAGGACACTTTTGCCTTCTGTAAATAGTCAGGTAATTAAAATAATTTGATTAGAAGACAGACAGCAAAGAAACTATATGAATTTGCGAGAAAATTTTATTGTTCCTGAATCATCTTCGTTTCTTCATAATCTTTCTTTCCATGATGGAATGAAATTCGTGTACCGTCTGGGCTCATACTTCTAATGGAGGTACAAAACATCGTGGTCACCGCAATAGGTCGTAAGTCAAATCTATCAGTTTTCAGGAGCAACTGTGCAGTTCCCTAGATTGAACACCTGAGATGCGGCCTGTTGCAGTTACCACGATATGTTATTTTTTATGGAAGATTATTCAATTGTCAAGTTAGATCAATATTGGTATGGAAAACCGTATCAAGTTCATTGCAAGAGTATTGACAATACCCTCGAGTATGAAAGATTAGGAATATTTTCTTTCAATGGTATTTGTAAAGCAATTAATGCTATTTAAGAAGGTGGCATGGCAAGCATAACACTCCAGCTGCCTCTACCCCCATGAAAGATCTTGGTACTTGCTTGGAAAGGAGGCTGAGCCACCCTGTATTGAAATCTGATAAAAATCCCAACTAATGTCAGGATTCGAACTTGGGTCTTTTATTTCAGGAAGCCAGTGCCCTACCACTGGCCTCCATGTCTCCACTTAATTGGTAAATAATTTAACCAATTTTGCTAGAAATGTATTAATTATCGATTACTTTTTCACTAAATGAACTATTCATTGTGTATGTTTAACATCATTTGATTTATCATTAAGTAGACTACATGTTCTCACCCTTTATTAATTTCATTCAACTGATTTTAATTACGAAGGTCACTCCAAAAGTTTTGAGAATGAGCAACAATGAAACTATTTCCATTGTTAGGTGGAGCTTTTAGTAAGAATCTCGCACAAGTTTGAACACGCTCGGGTAATTTATTAACTTAGTAGGGCTATTTGTGTTCTATTAGTTGTTGTTCCTCTGCCAGTAACGATGGACCTAAAGAGAGAGCCTTTCAGAGCTATGATTTTGCATAACTTTAAGGTTGGCTTAGATAAGAAATCATGCCTCGAGAGATTACAGCATGAGTTTGGCAATGGTTGCCCTTCACAAGCCACTGTCTATCGATGGTTAGCCGAATTTAAGAGGGGAAGGGACTCTCTGGAAGATGAAGACCGTTCTGGAAGGCCCAACGCAACAACAACGGATGAAAAACGTGCTGAAAGTGGAACATTTGCTAAGGGAAGACCCTCGTTGTACATATGCTCAGATTCAGGAAGCTTTAAATATTGGATCAGCAGCAGTGAGACAGCTCCTGAAAGAAAGTTTCATGTTAGGAAGCTGTGCTGTTGATGGATCCCTCACAATCTGTCAAATGAACAAAAAAGGGCGCGAGTGGATTGGTGTTGTGAGACCCTGGATATGCTCAATGGAGGAAGATCAAAAAACATTTTTAACATCGTGACGGGTGATGAAAGCTGGATTTATCAATTTGATCCAGAAATGAAACGGCAGTCATCGGTGTGGGTCTTCCCAGATGAAAATCCTCCAAAATAACGAAAGTGAGAAAACCCAGAAGTATTGGCAAAACGATGATTTGTTCTTTCTTCTCTGCCAGTGGCCATATTGTGACAGTGCCACTCGAGGAACAAGAGAGTCACTGCAAGATGGTACACTACAATTTGCTTGCCCAGATTGTTTGAAGAGCTGAGAACGAACCGTCCAAAATCAGGTTTGCGTGGAATCCTGCCCAAACATGACAATGCCTCATCCCACACAGCCAGAGCAACAACTGAATTTCTGACAGAATCAAGGGTTAAAACACTGTCTCATCCACCCTACAGTTCAGATCCTGGCCCTGTGTGACTTTTTTCTTTTCCCTTATGTGAAAGAAAAAAATTGAGGTCATTTCGAGTCAGCTCAGGCTGCAGTGACTGCACATGAAGATCAGATTCACAGTATCTTTAAAGAAGTGTGGCGATCGTCATTTGATAATTGGTTTAATCGGATGAAACGTTGCAGTGTGGTGGAGAGTACTTCGAGAAGATGTGCAGGTAAGAACTTCTCAATTTTAAATATAGTATTCTCAAAACTTTTAGAGTGACCCTCATATTAGGACAAGGATATTCTAACTATAGAATTTTGACTTTGTTGCTTACAAACTTAGAGAAATAACCTTTGAATACACTCATCTTCATTTGACGAGTTAACACCTAGTTATTTTCGCTATAAAACCAGTTAATAGTAAGCAACAAAATATTTCAGTCCCACTACCTTTCATTTAATGCAAAAATTACAAAATTTGGTTGAGTTGAATACTCAAATTTCTTTCTAAACAAAAACTCTTCAGTGTTTTAAGTATCAAGATTTTTCAAACATCAAAATCTCAGATTTAATGAAAATCATTACTATTGAACCTATTTACGAGTTTGTTTCAAAAGCTGCTAATCTGACAGTTGTGTGACACATCCACCCGTACAGACAGGACTTTCCATAAGCACAAAATTGCTTGTATCTCATTGCCTCTTGCACTAATTGTAACCATTTTTGGAAACACTAGTAGATCCTAATCCTCACATGTGAGTGAAGTTACAGATTAACAGAAACTTTAACAACAGGTTTTATGACTGAAAATTCATGATCGTATTGTTGAGGCGATTCCATTATCTTTTTTCCTTTACTGTAGCATCCGGAGGAAAAGTAATAGAATCAAAACCTATCTTAAATTTTGTAGTAGTAGGAGGAGGGTGCTAAAAAAAATGTAAATTTTTGCTTTTTGAAAATTCAGATAATTTATCGAAAAACAGAACCAAGCCATTTTTAAAAGCATACTTGGCTCTATTCAAAGAAAATGTTTAAAACCATTTTTTGAAGGGGGGGGGAGGGGGAGAAAAGGAAAATAAGTATCCTCCTCAAATCAAAAATTGGTTTGATATTCAAGAGGTTGTGACATCAGACCAGATCAATCATGGAATAACAGTTTTAATGAAAATCATGACAATGATTTAGTCCCAAGTGTTCACAGAAAGGATGGTCTGACATTTTGCTGTAAACCAAAGAATTTAGTATCAAGGATCCACTAGTGCAGCAAAATACTTGGGAGACCTCATAGCAGAAGAACCAAATGGGGTCCTTAACATGCTTTGCTTTATCCAAGAAAAAACCAAACTTGTGAATAGCACCCAGTTTATAGTACTAATCTGTTTGATCTGAGCCAGCTTTTCTGTTTCCCACAGCAATCTTCCCAGCTGCTACATATCAGCACCTAAAATACATATTTTTCACATTTTCTCAAATGTTCACTCCCTAAATAGTTCAATTGAAATAAGACAGACTATCAGAGATGAGTGAAATCTGTTTTTAATATGCTAATTTTCACTGAAACATTTGGAGCGCTATTTGAAAATGTGCAGTTTTGAGTTCACTATAACAAAAAAATTGGCCATTTTCCAGCACACAATTACAGAATTTTCTGTTCTTACAAATTACCCTAACCTAAGTACCTTCTTAAGGGTGAGAATTTAAAAGTTTTGAGGTTTCGAAAAACTTCATAAGCAATCATTAGTCATTAGAATTTGTATTCACCAGTTTAATAACGTATAAAAATGTACCCAAAATTTAAATATTAAGGATGAAAGATTCATAAAAAAATTACATTTCTGAAATATATTAAGAATCAAAAGACTACACCAAAATGATATTTATGTGAAATTATTCAATACATTCTGCACTACCCATACATAAAGTTTAAAGTAAAAATTTGGTGCAATTTTAAGGAAAATCTTGCCATATTCAAAATTGCCAAAAGTTTTAAATTATATCATATTAAAAATTGCCCAAAAACTATTAAGAAAATGGTCATGACTACAATTAAAGAACTATGTGTAGAGAACAAGTATCATTTGAAGGGTAGAATTCTATCTTCTATAATGTAGTTGTAAGAGGCAGTTCAAACAAGTAACTTTAGCATTTTTTTCAATACTAAGGGTTAACAGTGGACATTGGACATGATCCATCTTTAAAATTGTATTTCAGTCAACTCTTACAAGAACCATTATAATAATGTTCAAGGGTAGTTGATATAAAGAACTCCCAAAATTTAAAGAATCCTTTTGAACTTGCAGAGCTACAGGTCTGGCCAGATCGATCAGGGAATATTCATATGCAAAAATCCTATGAACAGTTTAGGCATTAGTGATGTTCACAGACAGTATGCATCCTGCATGGGCTACAACCCCACACTTGTTCCATCAGAGATATCTTCCCCTGGGTGGACACCTAAAATCTGGGCTTTTATCTTCACTCCCTTCTGGTGCCAAGAACACTTTCAGGCTGTATCCGAATCCTGCCGGAATAGTTGCCTTTCACAGTACCTACAATTAAGCCTGGGTAAGACCATTCTGCCAGCTCAGAGCTACTAGCTTTCCAGGCTAGCACTGGAATTTAATTAAACGTCAGGTTTTTTTTCACATTAAAAACCCAACTCAAACAGCTCCAATGAAAATGGGCATCTAACATTTAGTTTCACTCATGATATTAAGCCATTGTATTCATCTACACCATTATCCTTCCATAATCTCTTGTCCTGGCAGATGTGAATTGAACTGGATGCCACAATCCGAACAAGCATCAAGGTGGGGCCAGGGAATACCAATGCAAATGTGTATCTGCAAAATATCTTGACAGTTCTAAGGAGGTGTTATGGTGCTCTTCATTACACCAAGTTCAGAGAAAGGCCCTGGCAGCCTAGTTGCCAAGGAGTAGGAAATGAACTAGTACAAGAATGTTTGTGCTATTTTGTAACACTTAGTTTCCCTTAAGTGGTGTGTACTGATTCCATCCCATTTTGTTGTAGATCTTGCGCATTCAGACAGATAAAATAGGGTTCCTTCACTTGGGACATTCCTTGTTTTTCACCACAACTTAGGACAAATAACACAGTTAATATTAAAAAAAATTGTCAGAAAAAGTTTTGAAACCATTCAATACTGTTGTCAAGGTCTAAAACTCTTGAGAGCAATACTCTAGATTCGGAGAAGTCTTCGAACCTTTAAATTCATTTATCCCCCAACCCAAATAGATTTTGTGAAACTCCCTGTTCTCCCATGGTCTTCTAATTGTATTAAAAAGGTTGAGGTAATAAAAACAAAAAGGTAAAGAAGCGAATCAATTTAATATTGTCAAATACATTACAAATTTACTTCAATGGGATGAATCTTGAACTGTGAGTGGCACCAATACCAGGTCGACCGTGTTTTACAGGCTTGTAAGTAACACTAAACTCTCCAAGGTATCTGCCAATCATCTCAGGCTGAAATCAAAATTTAAACATAACATTATTTGTCTAGTAAGACATTCATCAGGTATGGGATTTAGTCAGAGGAGTCTTCATGGGGATTACATTAATAACCTGTAAACAATTGTGTCCAGTGAGGGAGCTAACCCATAAGGGTATGTTTTTTTCTTGTTATCTTAGATACACTTGTCTAATTGGGAAAGTGTGATTCAACAATTTAAAGTATTTTACAGATTTTACAGACCATGGTGATTCCTCTTCCATTCTGCAAGTTTGGCTGCATTCTCTTATTAAAGCAAGGCCACTAAGTCTGTTTTCTATATTGTAGTCCTTGAGTTTGTAAACCTTAAAACCTGTTTCTCATTGCGCGTTGTGATGTTTGCATTTGAGGTTGGATGTATTGAGATGTAAAGTGCAGAGTCAGAGTGTGTGTTGAGTAGCATTTTCCCTGCCTTGACACCTACATTCTTTCCCACTGTTCTTCCTAGTCAGTGCTTGTCTTTATTTTCTAGGATCACTAATGTGCTCTTGCCACTTTTCTGCAAACAGTTTGACACAGATGGATCCATCGATTATTTTGTTTGCATAATTGAGTTTATGGGATTAATGCACTTTAAATTAAAGGAAGTGGCAGTGTTTCTCGTCTGGCTATAACAAGAAATCTGGCATTGACCTACACATCGGCTTACAATGCTCCATTATCTTCACAAGTAGAGCACCACTCCAGCCAGAATAGCACCAAGCTACTGACAGATGTAACAGTCCAGTCAATTGGTGCTCAAAAGGGCTAGAACTAGGAAAAAAATTCCCTTCGTTTTTTCTCAAGGGTTATATGTTATTGAGGGTGCTGAATTCGAATTTGATGTTTGCCACCTCTAAAAAGGTCACTTTGCAAATAAAATTGCAAAAAACCTAACCATTTCACCCTTTTTTGTTTCTCGCTTATATCTTCAAAACTGCATTTTATCAAAGCAATTGATATTTACAAAATTGGGCCTCAGACCAAAGTGAGAAAATAACCCTTCCCAGCCATATTATCTCACAGCAGCGCACTGGTTTCATTTTCTCATGCTTGAAAACTATTATTAATAAATAATCAGCGTTTTCAAATGATTAACACCCTGATACACACAGAATAAGTAGGGATGCATTTGCTCGCACAAAGTATCTGTAAATCTTGGAAACAAACATAAGGTACATGTGCTTTAACAATTTTTGGATATGGAAAAAAATCACTTTCAACAACTTTTATCAATTCTTTGATGGTAAATTGGTATTCTTCGCCATCTTGCAAGAAAACAAAATATTTTGCATTTCTGATTCTACGTCATCTATGTAGGACCTGACAATGATTTGTGTTCCTGTCTGCTTTGGGAGCTGGTGCAGTGCTTTCATGTACTTCAAATAAGCACATGTATCAGCAGCAAGTCATTTACTGCCTCAGCACAACATAGTAAAGGACATCCAAAATCATTATGATTTTTCGCAGGTCATAAAACATTTTCTGTAATAGCTAATTTCCTCACAGGGTATACTAGATTTTGTTTTAAGGAAAACTTTTTGATTTGTTTCTTTGCAAGGTCCCATGGTACCTCCTCTCCACACAAAAAAAGGAGCTTTGAAAACAAAGTCAGGTATAGATGAACGAAGTTGAGTTGATTCAGCCTCTTCTTGAATTCCCTTCACATAAGCAGAAATTATTTTTCATTTATGTGCTCCCTCCTGTGTTTTTTTGCAATTTTCTCTGCAAAGCAGACCTTTGAGGTGGCAAACATCAAATTCAAATTCAGCATCCTCAAATAATAAAGAACCGTCAAAAAAACAACTTCTGGAATACTTTCCTGGGACACAAATTTGACTGGAGTGTTAGCTAGCAGCGAGAATTCTCCATTAGACAGTAGTTGACCAAGCTATCTGGGTAGTGTTGAAAATTCACCACATTGCAACTTGAACCCTAGCACCTTCCAGTCACACTGCAGTGGCAACAGTTGTTGCCCTCAAAGCTGATTGCAGTGTACAGGTTTATGAAAACAAGTTTTCACACTTCATTGACTTATCAATTCCTACTCCCACAATATGAAACAGGAAATGTGGAACTGGTATGTCAAATCCTTATTAAACATCTAATGTTTAATAACACTATATTTATAATCCGAAGTCAAATTGAATTGTGAGTAATATAAATATTACTTTATTTGTGGTGTAGCTTCCTCTCACTGGACACTCAATGAACCAAGTGTGGTGGTTATCAAAATTATCAAATAAAATTATGTCTCTCCACTTTATAGATTGGTTCGTCCAAAACAGAGGTGGGAAAGTACATTCTGGATAACAGGTCTTTTTCACCCCATAAGTCACTTCTAATTTTGGGATACCTGCTGAACTTTCTCCCTTGCCGCTACATCAACAAGTGTTAGTTTTCTTGTCAAATATTTGAGTTCAGAGGGTTTTGTATGTGCTGTGAAAAATCATGCCTTACAACAAATTGCATTATGAGGAACACAAATGTTCATTTCAAAAGGGAAAAATGGTATTAATTTGCATTCGTAACCAGTGTGTAACTACTCAAAAAGGAAAAATTAGGGGTGATTGAAGCATACATATGCTCCATGAAATCTGTACAGGTAAAATAAATACTGCTGAACAAGCAACAGCTATCTCAAATGAGATAATGTACACAATCTCTCTGAAGAGTTAATTCAGCAGGCTATGTTGTTGAAGTCTATGGGAGTGAAGTGGTCAACGAGAAGATATCCAATTAAAAATACAATGCAATACCGGATTCTTTAAATCAGCTTTTTCACCAACAGCAAATGAATAATAGACATTATTATCAAAATTATTCAATGTTACAAGAAACAAATTTTATTGAACTACTGTCAAGACAAAAGCATGTTATTCACGAAAATAAACTCAAATTGCAAGAGTAATCTGGACAAAACACACGTGCACACACACACACACACACACACTATTAGGCCCTTACAGGCCTAATTTCTTAATGAAGGGTAAATTAGTACAGGCACTTATGGAAAAAATTTCATGGGGAAAGTTTTTTTAAAATTACTGACAAAGTTATACAATGAAAGAACCTTTTTCTTTTTTCAATACGTAGTCCTTTTCTTTGAGGAATCAATGTTATTAAATGTAACATACCTCACTGAGCATTCTGAGGAGTAATTGATAAAAAACTGCAGCAAAATTAATCACAACTGGAAATATTGGCTCTTGGCAAAGGAGTTATACTGCACAAATCATGTTATTGTCAGCACTGTTTCTCTTGGGGGACAAGGGAGAACTGCCTAACTGAAAATTTTGTGCCTCCTACCAACACAAACAATGAAAACAATTTGATGATACTTCCACTTTCAATGTGGACTAATATTCAATGAAGAAAGAAAGAAAAGTATACATACTGAAGTCAACCAAGCCTATATTAAGTATTGTAAACTTGCGAAAATTAAAAATCATGTACGACTATTTTATAATAACTATTCAATACTTCTCTTAACTATGTACAAATAATTAATTATATGCTGCATTCAAGTTCACAAGTGGCTATTGAAAATCTATTGATGAAATAAATGGTTTAGTGTTTGACTAGTGACTAGCACAAATGTACCACCTTAATCAAGGCCAAACACCCCTTCTGGCACCACACACAACTACATTTATTCTCACCATTTTAACATGAACACCAATCACAAAAGAAAACCGTAAGAAACTGTCAGAATCTGCCCACTTTGACAGCTACACTGACCTACACAAAGACGAAATAACACAGCAAAATTACCGCTGTGGAACTATTGCTTTAATAGTTGATATTAAGGTGCTCCAACAAGATTTTAGGATGTGAAATGGCATAATGAAGAAAGTAACCAATCACAAAGCACTAAAATTATTTTAATAGTTTAATTTTTTAAACTTGGCCAAAGACCTGGGCAGCTTGCTGGTGAAACCTCCCACACCTTGCTTTATATCATGAAACATTATGTACATGTATCACTACCTCAGACCCAAAGAGATTTCCCACAAAACCCCAACCACCGCTCACCCTTCCAAGGTGGATTTGCCCATGCTTGGGAGGCGCTGCACACTAGTTTAAAATACATCCTTAATTTGTACCATATTCTCTACTTCAGCACCGACCAACCTTCTATTTAGCGTTAATATTTGGTGGAGTTTGATACAATCCAACAGTTATTTACATGGCCTTGATTAACTATATAACCAAGAGGAAGTCAGTTTTTCTCCCAACTAGACAAAATAGCAACAATTCTCTCAACATTTGATTCTTACCTTGTTCACTCTTCTAAATTAGATTCCAAACAAATTTTAGTCTGACAACGCAACCCCAGACTGGATAAAAATCTTATCAAAAGGAAAATCATCTGAGGTATTTCAAGCAAACAAATTGTGAAAAAAGGAGTTTTCAAATTTTCATGGGCAGTTTCTTTCAAGTGAATGTCACCCAGAAGCTACCACATCAATTTCCAAATTTACATTTGGCATTTTGCTCACCTAAATATGTACATACATTTACATTTAAATAGTTTTAGGGAAGACAAAAGGAAGAAAATATTCTTATTCATAAGGCACTTGTAATAAGGCAGTAACACAACTTGTACTAAATATGTACAACTACGAACAGTAAAGGATATTTGCACAATGACTTACACAATGAAAAATTGTAAAGGGAACAGTTGAACAGGTTTTTCCAGGATTAAAAAAGCACAAGAGTTTTTTTAACACTGCCTACTTCATGAACCTTGAGGTACTGATCCTCAACAAGACAACACTGACTTCATAATCTTCTCACTAACATTCTAATGTTATCTCTAATGTGCAGTTTAATACAAATAAAATATGTTCAATAAACCAACATTTCTCAGGGGATACGTGCATTGGCACTCATATATACAACTTTAATACTTATTTAGAAGAAAATACAAAATTTGGTGAACTTACTAAACCTAGGAAGCACACTTAATTGGTATTTAAAACTTTACCTTCACTTCAACTTGGCCAAAGGTTTTGCCGTTATAAACACCAACAATACTGCCAACCATTTCAGGAACAATAATCATGTTGCGAAGATGGGTCTTGACAATTTCAGGCTTTTCATTAGGTGGGGCTTGCTTCTTAGCATTTCGGAGTTTCTTAACCAACGCCATTGGTTTCCTCTTTAACCCACGAGAAAAACGTCTACGAGCACGTGAATGCATGAGTTCCATCAACGGCTCACTGCAAAGAATCATATAGTTATTAACAATATCACAAATTGTATGCAAAAGAAATGAGCAAAGGAGATGTTTTTAAAAGATAACTGGAAATCAATATTAACAGCAGCAGTAGCTACAATTTGCCATTTCTAAAGTTGCACTATGCAGTTTCCAAAAAAGACAATTACACCCCATACTCCATGAGATCTTTATCAATTGTCATTTACATTCCTTCCCATTGATTATTTCAATAGAATCGAACGGTCGGGCAAAACCCTGACAAATCAATTCACCTGAATATTTGCAATGGTTTGATGCTGATCCATACAAATTTAAGAGGTTGTACACTTACGCCGGCATATCGAGAAGTTGATCCAAATCCACCCCACGGTAGGTGAATTTCCTCAACGTCCTCTTCTTCTTCTGGGTTTCTTCTTGCTGTGAAAATATGTTTACATCTCATGAGGCACTCATTTTGAGGTTACAACTGGTTAGAAAAATTAATTCTTCACAACCAATTTAAAACAAGGATAAAACACCGTCCGAATAATGTGTAAGTAACAATGAGATGTATTTAAAACTTAAGATGACACGGATAAACTACGATGAAAAGCCTGAAACTTACCTCAGCCATTTTAGAGCCACACGCTACAGCAAAGGAAAAGTCAACGACGGAGACAACGTGAACAGGAAACACGATTCTCAAAATGGCTACCGCCAGGAGGTCCACTATAGAGTGCGTGAAGATCGTCCTTGCGATATTCTCGATGCTTTTCCGGTCGATACATTAGCATTTGCTGATTGGCACAAAACGATGATAGAACCAAATGGTAAAACAACAAATATATAGAATCCCGATAAAAAAAAATTACGATGAAAGTCTCACTAATTTCCATTAACAAATCATTTATAAATTGCAAAGTCATCGAAATACATCACAACGACAATCTATTTGCAAATACGTTGGTGTTATCGATTTATCCGCACCCCAAAAAACTTTTTTTAAAAAAAGTTTTTTTAAATGCTAATACTTTAAAAATAATTAAGAAGAAAATTAATGATTTTAATCGAATTCCTACTTTTGTCTAAACCGTGAGTAAACATTCTAAATTATGATTAAAATGTCCTTAAAAAGACCGCCAAATTTTGAAGAAGCACCGGGTATAATACTTATTTCCCGTTTTCTAATAGACCTGGTGGGGTTTAACGTCAAGTGATCGTGATACAACGATTTCTTTTGTGATGTTCCCACGACTCTTCGCACTATTGGCTTACAATTCAACTCTGATTTTTTTTTATTTTTCTTTCTTCTCCAAAGAATAGTAAAGACTACATGTGACATTGTTCTTGAGAACCTTTCTTGCTTAATTCTATTAATGGGAGAAAACCATTTCTTCTGACCTTCCATTACGTTCTCTGTTTTAAGACTTTTCCAATATCTTTACTTTTTTGCTGATCCTTAACATATCTCTTGGAAGATAGAAGTAGAAATCGTATCTGCATGGTCTCGTCTTCAATCCCTACTTGTTATTGTCCTGACTTCCAATCCTTACACAAGTATTGTTTTGAAATATGTATTCTTAATTTAGTCTCATGTCATACTTCTTCCAAAGTAGTAGTTCGATTCAATTTGTTTTACTGAATTTTATTAATGTTCTTATACTCTTGACCATGTCCAATGATATTTCCAAAATAATTAAATTTGGATATTTGTTTTATTATTTACCTGTTAATGACAATTTTTTACTCTTCTCATATTTTTTCGTGATATGCTCTAGATTTTGTCTTGTTTGTGAAAATTTTCATGTTATCCTTCTGTGCTTTTTTATACAATTCATTTGTCACAATTTCAACCACATTTGTCACTCATCTTCTTATCCTATTATTATAAAAAAAATTATCAAAGATATTAACTTCTACTATTGAAATCAAAATGCAGAAATGAGGATTGAATTGTAGATTGTCAGGAAGGAACCAGAGGTATCACTAAGTTCAGATGAGTGCTCATCTAAAGTAGAGGATGTACCATCCTCTATTATTTATGAGCTAGCCCTCTGAGGAGTAGTGTAGAAAATGACATTGAATATTAGGTAGGATGCTCTGACATTTCATTAATAATTTTTAGAATTTGGAATTTTTTTAATCCTACAGTCAATTTTTCACTTGTAAACATGTTTATAAGACACAATTGAGCACTTAATCGCCTTCAAAGTTGATTTTAATATCTCAAAGGCATTGTGTAAATGAAGTATGAAACATAAAAGGGCCTGATGGATTCAATAATAAATCAGAGATGTGAAACACTAGCAATAAGTGTCCATTTTCATAGAACAATACCTAATAATAATTCTAATTGAAAAACAAAAAATGACAATAAGCAACATAAAATACTAAGAAGGTTATTTCGACTCCCTGGGGAGTGATGTCTGATTATTCAAAGAAAACTTGAGACCGAGAATGTTTTCCAAAATTGAATACAAAACTAAAAAGTATCAAACAGGAAAAAAATCACTAAATAACAAAAATATTCATTAATGAAAAGAATCTTTGGAGTGTGGAAAATAACCTACCTGGTCCCTAGGATTATAATATATTTAAAAACAATAAATGTTAATTTATGGCATTTTCCCACTAGGTATTGAAACATTTCTGTCTTTCCCCTCAAATTACCATTCAAAGATTTGGACTTTTAGACAAATTTCAAGGTTTATCAATATAATATAGATTCAATTAATATAAAATCAATTAATATATTTTATAGAACCATATTAAACAACCTAAAATGTCTATTTATTCTGTAAAAGCCTAAAGATGCCTCTTGATGAGTAACTGAAAAAGCCTTCTAAATCCAGTAATGAAAGAAAATTGTGAGAGAACCACAGCACCTACAATGTTATGAAATGTCTCAATTGATTCTATATTATCTCGGAAAAAAAACAAGAAATTCATTGTTTTCTCAATCTTATGTATAAAATGATAAATCAGTGTAGCACTATCAGAGATACTAATTTCATTACCTAATGGAATGAGTTAATAATACAATAATTAAAATGTCAATTCTATGCATGTCAGGCATAGTATCTTAAACAAAGAACTATGAAATGTGCGTGTTCCTTTCAAAATCCTAAAGGCCAGGTTTTGGGCTCAGTCTGTTCGTATACAGTCCATCCCCCATGAAATAGAAAGACTCCAGCAATCTCGCAAGAATGCAGATATTGGTAGAATACCAAACTAGGTTGTAATGCAACCAGAAATAATGTGAAGAAATGTTTTATTAGTCTTTTTTATTTAACATCAAAAACTATGTGATGTGCCGCAGGTAGATTTAACAATAGTCTTTTTAATGAACCACCCAGTAGATGGGTAGCTTTTGTTGCTACATGCCACTAGTGCAGAACAAATTTAAAAAACTCCTTAGACAACATAAAACACAAAACATCTGAAACCTGTATTACATAAAATACAGACAATTCCCTTTGCATTTACAGAAAGGCAAGCATAAAAAAAAATATAGGTTTATACATTTAAAACTATCCAGTGAAGAATGTTGTAGCTTTCTAGTATTTACATTCCTTTTCATATTTTATACTCATGATTGTAATAAAATAGTTTGAAGTAAAATAAAATCCCTGTGAAAAAGTTATTTTGTGACAATTTATTGCCTTTTAAGCCCAATTTAAGAAATTATTGAACCAATTTTCCTCTTTTTAGTGGCCTAAAATAGATTTTAGAGTCCAAGAACCTGAAGTCTATCCATTATGCCCTACGATGAAATTTGAAGGTGTAGCAAGAGAAATTAGACTCGCAGTTGAATACTGTGCAACAAGTATAATGAGATATTACATTATTAGAAAAAATGAGAATGATATTGCAACTGCTTTTGGGTTACTATAAACTTCTTTTTTTTTTCTTGCACAAGATATTAAAACATTCATGTGACTGTTATAAATTTCAGAATATAAAAAAGTTGTTGAGTTAAGAACCACAACAAGGGCAACTATATTATCGAAAAACAGGAAACAAAGATCCAGACTATACATGCCCTTATTCCTCTACTTAATTTATTCATCAAAATTGTACACAATCATGAATTACTTCTAATGAGGCTAGCCTGTAGTGAATATTATCTTCTTCCATTTACTTAATGAAACTAGTGGTGCTACAACAGCTCATACTTACTTGCATTATTTTTAACTGCTACTCAATATTATACAATTACATGGATCTGCAAAAGTGTTTTCAACCAGCAAATTTTTTTTGCTCCCAAGACTCAAATTCAGGTTCTCCGAGTGAACTCACTGCAAGTCTTAGTTCTACAGCAAGGAACCAGTGCAACTTTCACACTCAGGCTGATGCTTAAAAATCTAATTGTCCGAAGCCAATATTTCCAATAAGCAATTTTCTAAAATTCAGAGAGATCAATGAAAATGAGATCTACACCATTCTTTTATGTTTCTCTTGTTTTATACATGAACAAAATTTAAAGAAAAAATACGACCAGGTTATGAGGAAAGTTCTTTTATTTAGTTGCATTAATTTTAATCAGAAATTAATGACAGTTACTAGTTTCTTCAAAAAATTGTACTTTTAAAGAAATGATTTTTTAGAACAGGTTTTTGTCTCAGGCAATCTTCAATTTTGTAGTTTTGAAATGTTTACATTTTGCAATTTTTGAAAATACACAGCATTTGCCAAAAAAGGGACTAGAACCATATTTTTTAACCATCCTTTGATATACACAAAGAGAAAACTTCAAGCAAAATTTTGGAGCAGGTTTTGATAAACTAATTTTATTTGAAATTGCATAAATTTAATACACAAATTACTCAAAAACTACTCTTTTTCCAAGAATTGTACATGACCTTTTTTAAAGAGGTGCTTTTTTTAAGAACAGACTTGGTCCAAGGCAAAAATCTCTATCGTCAGCTTTGTTCTTTTGAAATGTTAACTTTTTTGAAATTTCGAAAATATGGAGCGTTTGCCAAAAATGGGACTAACGACTTTTTTTTCTACAGTCCATTCACACATTCAAGGAGAAAATTTAAGGAAAAAATTTGGAGCAGTAAAAAAAAATATTTTTTTTAGAAATTGCATAAAATTCAAGCACAAATTTTGTGAAAATTACTAGTTAAAAAAAATTGTACATGCCCTTTTTTAAAGATCTGAAGAGATTTATCTTGGGTTTTCGTAACGTGACAGATTACATTAGGTCATTTTTACACCTCCTACCTTATAAAATGAATCTTTTTAATTCATTCGCGAATGTCCTTGTCAACGGGCTCATGGCCTGAAGCATGTGCTTATCACTGTTATGAAGATTCATTTTATAAGGCAGGAGGTGTAAAAATGACCTAATGTCATCCTCCACTTTCCGAAAACCCAAGTATAGGAGAAGTGTATCAAGTTCTGTTTTAAACATGTTATGGCAATGAACTTTTCCAAACAGAAAACATTAGTGTGGCAACTTTGATTACAATGTAGTCACAGGTGACCATTGCCCTTGTAAAGGGTAGGGTCTGGAAACTGCAAATAACAAATCACAAGTTCACAAATATAATGAGTCAACTAAATGGTAGCACTTAAAAGCCCTCATTAGACATAATGCTTTGCTGGACAGTGTATATGTTAAAAAGAAATGATGAATTAGACTAGATGTAGAATAATTGCAAGTGTACAGGGTGGATAACCTATTGCAGCTCTTAAGGGTAAGTTGAAACAAATGAATGATAGTAGGTAAGGGGTAGCCTGAATTTCACTTTCCATAAATGGCCTGGGGAGTCATTTGAACAGAATATTTAAAAAAAAATTAAAATACAATGCATTTAAAATATTCTTAGCACATAAAATAATTGTTTATTTCAATATTCACTAATGAATAAGTTCACCACATTATTTAAAATTCAATGTATATAATTTTCAATAAAAGGTGTGCATCATAAATAAAACATCATAATACAAGATCATTTTATTGTTTTATTAGCTTAACACTATTCCTTCTTGTAAAACACAGCAATTATCTTCTATTTCAGTTTTCAATGGAATATCCTCAACAGCAATTAATTCAGATGGACATTCCGGTTTTTCTTCTTTAATCTTTTTCTCTTCTTCTTCTTCTTCTGCTAAATGGTCTGACTCAGCTTTAATTTTTCTCTTCTTTGGCTTACAACATTTCTTTTCATACAGATTTCTCAACCTTTTAACATCACTGTTTGGGATTGTCCACTCTAGTTGAACAGTATGAGATCTTTTGGTAGGATCTTTTGTGGAGTCATATTCAGGAATTGTTAAATTCAAAATTCCCATTAACTCTTCCATTACTTCATCCACATATGAATGAATTAGTAAATCTGCTTTACGATCCTAAATGGAAATGAAAATAAATTAACTGCAGAAAAAGAATGTTCAACACTAAAAATAATTCCTTATGAATGTACAGAAGTGGAAGCAACAAGAATATTAGGATAAAAAATGAGCTAACATATTGACAAGTGAGAAGAACAAAATAATAACTTTAGCTAGATTAAAGTGTGGTTAGTTCACAAATTTTTACAGACTTTTACCATACTACCCCTCTTATCCTTATAGTAATGAGAAGTACAACTCTAGCAACAAAACTCTTTTCTCCGTAAACCTCCAAAATTAAACTGGATTTCAAACAAATTTTACACAACTGTTCGAAATGATCGGCATTAATCAAAATGTTTAAAAAACAATGATACAAATTTCAAACTTGATGTTATTTAATTTTAAAATGTTTAAAACACTTAGAGAATATTTAGAATGTTTATAAACATAATTTCTAAATGTCCAAAAAGGAGCACATCATTAAGGTATTCCAGAAATTAACTTCCAACACACAACTGCTTCTGAACTTTAGGAAACCTAAAACAATAATGAAATAATGGTTTTTATTTGAAAATTCAAAATGAATAATGTACCAACTTGTTCATAACGATTACTGAAACATTTTTCAAAACTAAGGATTTAACTAATTTTTTAATAATTTCATTAATTTTAAAATTGAATTATGTAACGGTCTTAAAAGGTCTTAATAGTTCTACGCTTCTTTATTCTTTACAATAAGTACTCTATTTCATTTCATTTTTATGGAATGATAGGCTGTTGGCAAAAGTCATCTAATACAAGGCTGTTTTTCTATCAGCTTGGCCACTTCATACATAATACTGATTATATAAAAGTGAAATTGTTTACAATGGAAGGCAACCTCAAAAAAGTTAGTATCTCAATTAATTATCAAATATATTCAACTACTAACTCGTGAAATAAGAGGGAAAAACCTTTTAGTGTATCTCTTAAAATTGTGTGTTGCGAGTTTTCTTTACTTCAATAAAATGCAAATAATACGAGTAATGTGTTTCTGTTTTCATCTTATCAGCAGTGAATAAGTAACCTTTAAGGTGTGGGATTCTTTCATTTGACAGGACAGTTTTGTACAAACTTAAAAGAGTTTATGGTTACTTCATAAGTTAATGTCACAGGAAAAGTTTAGAGTAGAATGACAAAAAAAAAAAAAATATTCTGATTAACTATGTTTAGTAATTCCATTGAATATTTACATACAAGCAACTTTAGTTACACAATGAAACTACATGCAATATAAAACTTACGTGTTTTGTGGGTTGCAGATTACAAATAACAAGTTTACCTCCATATTTTTTAGTACTTAATGGTAAATTTCCACTTGGAACAATCTGCATAGTTGTTCCCAAGCATATACTTAGGTCAGCCACACTAAAGAAAAAAACATTCTTTTTTATACTATTGCAGGTATATAAATCATACTCCCTTATGTGTTTGATAAATCAATCTAATCTAATACATAACATGGATAACGTAATAAAGAAAATTACCATGAATGATAATCTGACATTTCAAGATCACCTGCAGGCAAATTGTGCTCCCAATCAAGAATAGTATCATGAAGGCGGCCACGACACGGACGACCATTCTTTTGGGTCGCAGAACATGGTTTATTCAGGGTACGCTGTCCTACTGTGCTGACAGAACCGTTTCTCACAAATTGTCTATCGCACTGTTTGCACTGTTCAGTAAACATGTTACCATGCAGTTCTGCTAAATGACTTCGGGGAAGGCCAGAGCGAAGATGTAATCCATCTATATTCTGACTAACAACATACTGAACCTTTCCTGAAAGTATAAATAATAATATTTTATTGTTTACTTAATTATTATAAATGAATAATGTGCGATTTAAAACATTTGATTACAAAGAAGTGCACAAACCTATTTCAGAAAGTTTTAATATAGCCATGTGAGTTTTTGTTGGAACAGCATCATCAAATGATATGTTTGTTTGAGGTTTTAAACCTTTGGCTTCTAGAGTCCACACACCATTTGGACCTCTGAAAATGGAAAAACCAAATAAATTTCTCAACAGTAAGAATCTGTATAATTTGTAAAGATTGTTTTATCTTAAATGGAATGGAAAATCATGTTGCTTCATGAATACATACAAACTTTTTGTTTCACTGAAACATTTTCACATCCACAACAAAAAACCAACAGATCATTAACATTACAAATAAGTAATTATTAACAAATATTTCATTCACAACAATCACTTCCTCCATAATTCTCAAAATCTTTTAAATTAATTATTCATTCTTGAGATAATTAAGAAAGTACTTGTAAATACCTGAAATCTGGAATTCCTGCTGAGGTACTTATCCCTGCCCCGGTATGCACAACAACATGTCTCGAGTTTTTTATCCATTCGGCCAATATTGACACTTTCCTTGACACTTCTGATTTGGCATCGAATTTCTGGAATACGAGAACGATGAAATATTTTGCACCAACACTCTTATCGCTATGGTATGTTACAATAAGAAGATTACAAACGAAGATTAAGTGATCTCACCTCTTCCAAACCTAATTTTCCTTTATTTTCGTAAGGTGATAGTCCATCCGCGTAATTGCACGACATTTTAAAACAGATTTCTAATTTCTGCCGATCGAGTATTTTTAACGAAGGTCCGCGTTACCTGACCCGGCTTGTACTCTTCAAAGTTTCATAGCAAGTGACTTGATTTGACACTTGTTTGACACATAAACGACGTACGAGTATTACTCTTCTACACTTCATCAATGTCGCAGCAAGCTTCGGCCAGCACAAGCCAGCACGCTCGAGTATTCTTGATCTTGACCTGTGTGTGAGTTTATACTTTTCCGTATAACGCCAGGATTTGCTATCTCACAGTTCTCAAAATTACGTCTCGCATAATACACCCATCTTCCGCCAGGTTACTTTGCACTTTCGTAAACCCAGCCACACTTTGCCCCCATTGTATTTACTGATCTTTTAACAGTATACTAAGAATTTGTAGAGCGACAAAAGTAATCAAAGCAAGCTGAAAAGATGATTCATGTGTTTTATACTGTGTAATGAAATGAACTGACAACAAAATAATGGTTCATTTTCACAGACAATTTTTGAGTTTTTGAGTATTTTCAATATAAATCATTCGAAGCATCTGTAAAAATCAAATAACGTATAAAAACATCCATAATGTTTAACGACGTGACAGATACTGAAAAAAAAACACACAATTGTGGAATTTTTTAAAAATCTAAAGAAAACATCAAAACGGCATTTTTATCAATTTAATAGGTGCATTTAGCTCTATCGATAAGAGAAAAAAAAACTACAGAAAAAGTTTGGAACCGTTTTTGAGAATTTTTTAAGAATTTTGTGAAATATTGCCCTTCGTAATTTAAAATTGCGCCAAAACTACTATCTAATATTTTCAAAAAATGTACATGACATTAATTAAAACACTATTTGTGGAGAACTAATTTCATTTGAAAAAAAATCTCTATCTTCAATAATGTAGTTGTAGGAGGAGTCTAAATATTGTCAAATCTTGCAATTTTCGAAATTTCAAATTTAACAATAAAAATCGGACATATCTGTCCTTTTCACTCCATTCTTTCAAGAAATTTAAAGAAAAAAATTCAGCCATCTCTGAGAAAAAATTTTGAAAATGATCTGTGCTTCATGTGAAGTAAGGTATTCCCAAATTCAAAGGATTCATTTCAAAATCACAGCGTTTCGAGTCAGGCCAGATAAATCGGGTAATATTCATTGGGGGGGGGGGGGGGGAGGTGTATAATTTAGACGCAAGTGTTCACAGACGGATGAACAGAGCGACAGATATTTTGAAGGAAAAAAACAACATTTTTTGGTATCAGAGGACCCCAAAACTGTATTCCCGTTGAAATCTCGAAATCTATTATCTGCATAACTTTCTCTTCATTATTGTTTATTACTCCGCGAATATAAGAATACGTACTACGTAGTGGCGGCTAGTGCCTCAACAAACTGGGGATTTGTAGCTCTATCGAATGACGAAATGTAATTTACGAAATTCAGAACAGTAATATGCAGGTCACGGTGTAAGATTTCTTGATGCAGGGTGAGTCATATTCAGCATCTGTAGATTTTGAAGTTGAAGTTATTGAAATGCAATTTTCGCGGAAGTGCATGAGAGAAGTGGGCTAATTGATATATGTTTCATTTCTATTTTATTAATTGTATTTTTGAAATATATGTTTTTTCTTCTTCTTCTTCTTCTTCTTCTTCTTCTTCTTCATCTTCTTCGTCTTCTTTTTCTTCTTCTTCTCCCTCTTCGGTTGCTGTTGTTGATGGTGGTGTTTTTTCCCTCCCAATGGAACTATATATATTTTTAGTATATCACAACGAGCATAAAAAGACGAATCCAATGATAAAAATATTGTCATATATTAGTAAAGCATTTTTTTTAGTACTTTTGATTTTTTTACGACTCGTGTTTACCGGATTGCCGGAGGCAAAGCTATTATTCATTTCAATAAAATACTCAACCAACTGTTTCTCAATATTATTAGGAAGGATAGGTTTACATCCAACCTTTCAAGATACTCAATCTTTAGATGATCGTCAGAAATGGTTCCACAATACCAACCAATGCATATTCCACCTTACCCGCACATTGGCCATCTTACATTTGAGAAATTTACTTTACGACACTATTGATTTAAATTTGAAAACTCTCTTTATCTTATACATAGGTCTCTTTAAGACACCTTCATTGAGATTAAGACACAATAAGCATAAAAAATGATTAATCATTGATCTTCACTCTTCAGGCCAATTTTTCCGTATTAAATAATCAAAATATACTTCTAAAAATGTTACAAAAACCTAGAAAAATGACTTTACGCACTGTGGCCATGTTCACTGTTTGACTGACTGCTGTCTATCGTGACAAACAGGATCTACTGCAATTGTTTCCTGCTCATCCTGCTGGAGTGCAACGCTCTGCTTGCCAGGTACATACAGTACAAGACGTTTTCACATTACCCCCAAGCTTCCAGTACCTTCCTTTGCACCTGTCCTCCACCAAATAAAAAAATGAAGGAAATGGATATGTCTAGAGGTGATTGAGTCGGGTAATTCGCTACTGCCAATCATAAAACTATTCTCTCACGGTGTCACGGTCAAACTCCCAATACTGCAGCTGTTCTCATGCAGAGATATTCCCGGTCCGTGAGCGGCGGCAGCGGCAGGACGTCCTGCCTCCAGGATGAACAAGATTGCGGACCCTGCAGGCGGCGGGTTTGCGTAGAGGGCTGGACGTCCGCAGGATCCACTACAAGGCGGCAGGGGAAGATGCACGACGTTTAGAAAGCGCGTTTCGAAAGGTTTAAAAGAGGTTTCCTGGCGCTGCCGGAAGGCCGGGCGTTGGCACGGCGCGCCGCGGCGGCGCGGCGCGGCGCCGTAACAGCGGTCCCTCAAGACGTACCGCCCCGAGATGCTTCTCCTTGCTGCAGCCTCCCTCTTCGCCGTCTCGACTTCACCGAGAGAGGTGGCTCAGGGTATCAACTGATGTCACTACAGTGCCTCTGACCGGGAGGTCCTAGGTTGGAGTCCTGACGGTGGCAGGGTTTTCGACACTGGCTTTTCAGCTAGGTCGAATTCAGTCGCTGTCTGGAGGAGAATTCTAGCGGCCGGCTGCTCTGATCGGTAGTTTTCCGTGGTTTCTCCGATCAACACCAGGCGGATGCCGGAGCAGTACCCTAACAAGCGAGCCACGGACCGCGCACGATCTTTCCTTCCACTTCCTTGTCCTATTCCCACCCCTTACTTACACACACACTTACATGAATTGCCAAGAATTTCCCAGTAAGACCTGCAGTGCATCTGCCCGGGAGGTCCTAGTTTCGAGTCCTGATTGCAGGATTTTCGCCTGGTAGCTAGCTTGATAGCTCGGTCGAATTCATTAGCTACCTGGATGAGAATTCTAGTGATCGGCTTCTCTGATCGGTAGTTTTCCGTGTTTTTTCCGAATACCAGGCGAATGCCGGAGCGGTACCCTACAAACGGGCCACGAACCGCGCACGATCTTTCTTTACTGTTCCCTGTCCTATCCTCACCCCTTACTGACATTTGCACTACACTACCATACATGATCGGTCGGGAGCTTTGAGTTAGTCCGGGCTAGGGCGGTGCTCCGCTGGTGGAAGATACCAAATTGGCGAAAACCCCGTTATTTGGAACGTGGAACGTCGCGTTGATTAAACGATGTAAAATATCAATTATTGTGGTGAGTAAATATTGACATTATTATTTCGATTTACGGGATCTGGACATGAAGAAGAAACCTATTCGGATCAATGATCTTCACTCATAGTGTGGGTAGAGTAGGTAGATATCGGTGGTATGAGATTCCGGATGGTGCATGATAACGGGGAATTGCCTGCATCAGGTATTAGTTTGAGACAAATTTACCATGATTGTAATAGTCAAGAATGTTTCGGTCTCTCTCATTCTCTATTCATTGTCTTCCGGAACCTTTCCGTTGTTACGAAGGCGGGGATATGGTGGAATATCCTTCCACAACTGCGATGACACAATGATTAACGAACTTCATCGTGTTGACCTTGCCGCCAGCTTTCCTTGTTACTTTTCATCATTAAAGGGTATGACATATACTTTTATTTTTCCTGCACGTAAACAGAACATATTATTATACGAACTGTACGTTAAACTGATTGTCTGCAGAACTGGAAATGAAATTTCGTCCTGGAAATATTCATGTCAAAGTGAAGTAATATTGGAAAAAGATACAACAAATTATTGTGCACTAATGTACATTTGTTTCTATCTTTCTCATGTACCTACGGCTTACGTATAGAGAAGGTATTGCAATGCGGCAGCGAAAAGTTGAGTTTTTTTTATAGAAAAGAAACTCGTTTGGCGAGACCCTGATGCCCAAAAAGAGTAAAAGTTTAACTCCTACATATAGTAAATAACTATGTTGGGTAGTCAGAATCCGCGTTTTATGAGTCTTTGAGATCTGCAGAAAAGTTGTTTTCGGCAAAACGTCTGTCTGTGGATAACACAGTGGGATCTCTAAATCGTTCATCGGATGTTCTCCAAAGTTGATGTTCACAGAGCGCGCTGGTGGTGCCAGGCTGTGTCTTCGCCGCCGCTGTCCGCAGGCGTGACCGTACTCCCTGGGCGTGACAACTCCTGCACCGCACCTCGCCGGTGGCGCTGCCTTTCGCACTCAGCCTCTGCGCTCCTCCACAACACATCTCGGGACCTTGGGGACACTTCCCATTGCGGCAGTCCCGCCTTGCCATCCGAATAGGCACGGACACCGGCGCGGGAGCGGGGGCGGGAGCGCAGCGGGGCGGGTGTGGGGGCGGGGAGGGGCGGAGCGGGGCGGGGCGGGGCGCGGGGGCTGGTTGGGCGGGCGAGGCGGGGCGGGGCGGGGCGGGCGGGCGGGTGGGGCGGGGCGGGGCGGGGCGGGGCGGGGGGGCGGAGCGGGCAGTGGCGAGCCGGGGGGGGGGGGGGGGGGGGCGGGTTCGGGCCCGTGGCAGCAGACGTTCGCCCTTCGCGCCATTGTGAACACTCCTTGCGCAGACGATTCATTGTTTTCCTGACTTGGGTTGGATGTACTGCAGGAAGTTCTGGAAAAAGGTTCCTGCAACTAATTTCTACATATGCGTTAAAGTTGCAACAAGTGTTTTTCAGCAACCGTTTCAAACGAATTAGGATATCTTTTTCGGTCATCTCCAACAGAAAACTTTTGATCACCTACTTTTCGAACTGCATAAGAAATAGAACATTGTAAAATGCCAGTTAATAATGTTTTGGCACATCAGTAACTTTTCGCATTTATGTTCAAAATCCCAGAGAATTCTCAGATGGTGGACTAGAATTTTCTAGATTTAGGAAGTGTCATATGATCAATATCATGTTCTGTTCATTAAAATTTCAAAACATGTTTTATTTTCGTGTTCTCTTGGGAAGCTTTTATACCATTGTCGACATACCATACTTGTTTTTAAGGTTGCCATAATAATTCAACAAAACCTTATTCAATACAGCGACCATGCGCAGCAAATGAAGTAACCTAGAACAAAATTTCGAAAATAAAATAATTAGAAATCTAGCTCAATACAATTTCTATTATATCGGAAGAGCTTTATTATGGCTTCTGGTATTATTTTCAAGGAACACAAACTCTCACATAATATGGATTATTTTCAAGGAACAAACACCACAGGCTGAGTTTAACTCAGCCAGTATTGCCGTTGTTTCTGCAACGACTCTGATCGGAGGTCCTAGGGTTTGAGTCCCGATAGTGGCGGATATTCGACAATTGCTATATAACGATTGTCTGAAGGAGAATTCTAGCGGTCGGTTCCTCCGATCAATACCAGGCTAATACAGAACAGCATCTCAAAAACGGACCATGGACCGAGTGCGAGCTTTCCTTCCTTTTCCTTGTCCTATCCTCTCCCCTCACACACACATACAGTTGATTCCGGTTATAGTGAACTTCTGGGGACTAACATGTTTGGTTCACTATATTAGAGGTTCACTATATTCGATGATGTCAAAAGTAAATAGAATTTCACCACAATTATTGATTTTATTAACATATAGAAACAGCAAAATTCATTACCGCACGAACTGAAAATTTCAACATCTTTATTTGACCTAAAAAAATCAATGATTTTCAATTGTTGGCTTTGTACGTTTTTCATTAGTAATTTTTCTACATCCTTCTCTAGCCAGAGTTTGTGCTCTCTCCATACTTGATTTTGTGTTGTCCTCTGCCTCTGACTATGATAATGCAGTCTTGACAACTTTCAATGCCTCTTGCACTGTTGAAACACCGTCTCACTCTCTGAGGGCCCTTATACTCACCTAATAACATATGAGATCCAATTAATTTCCAAGACTTATTTCCTACATTCATCATAGCCGAGGTTGAGGTTCACTATAACCGAATCATCTTATGCTTATTTGTAATGTAAATGAAACGGGACCAGTGACTGAGTTCACTATAACCGAAGGTTCACTATAACTGGCGTCGATTGTACTTATACTGACACGCACTAGGCCTACACGACCGGATGTATCGAAAGACTTAGACGGGAGCTTTGAGCTTGTCCCGGCTGGGGCAGTACCTCCACTAGGGGAGATATCTAGAGGAGAAATCACCCACAAGTCGACGTGAGGTCGGTGGCGGATATTACCATCCAGGGGCAGGAACACTGCCCCTTCGCGGGCATCACTTCATTGGCCGGACTAATGACCATAGGAGTTGACGTGCCCGGAAACATCGATAAAGTAAACAACCTCAGAGTACCCACTTCGTTTGGTCATGCATTTGAAAACCACGCACATAGTGCATTTCGTATTCCAGTTACAGAACGCCAGCGGGGGAATATCACAGCCACCTCCAGAACAAAAAAACACGCACTACACTTACGGGACTAGTGGCTTTGGCAGTTGACACGCCCGGAATTACTAGTAATCAATCAATTAAATGAACGAGACGAAATAAACGCGAAATGAATTTGGTAAATGGGATGATATTCCTGTAAGAAATAATGAATATTAATCCTCTGGATGCCGATAGTCTGCCTGAGTGCAATGTCTGGTTCTGTTTTCCTCAACTGTCAGCGAATTCAAAGAAGATAATGGACACTTGATATTTGAGAAGGGTGCTGTGCTGGTGGGCCGTTCAAAGCCAATTGGACCACGGCCCACCAGCCCGGAAGAAAACATGAATACTTGATATTTGAGTTTCTATTCGGTACTGAATGGAATCATTCTCATCCTGAAACCTTTCTTACAATTTCGTGTCAGTTTTTTAGTGTCAGATGACTCCTAGGGTTTTCTGAAACCTTATCGTTTGAAGTTGAGGTGTGCATCGTGTCTGAATTTCCGCATTCCTGTATGATTGTAGTTCCAAAAACTTTCTTCCTTTATCAACGGTATTACGAGACTTTAACATTTAAATACGATGAGTGCTCTAATACTCATTGGTTTATTTTATTTATGTCGTTTTTACGTTTTTCTGACGAGATTGACCTAACAATAAAACTCTTTTTTTATTTAAGGTCGCATCAACATCAATGAAAACTTTTTTCACAACTGCGTACTAAAATACAGTAAAACCTTTATAAGAAACAGTTCGGGGCATAAATGTTGGCCTCTTATAGGCAGGAATTCTTTTAAGTGGGGAATGCCGAAATAAGTTCATATTCGTAAGGTTGCCTTACATTTTACTCTTCTCGGTTTGCCATAGACGTAATGTTTTCCCGATATTTTTATTTTCTTCGTTTTCGGAGCAATCGGTCATGAAATTCTGTCAATTTATCTGCATTGAGAAGTCGTCTTTGAGCTAATGGAGCACTTTTCACCAGTCGATCAATTAAAATATTATTACGACGGTGAAACACTAAATGCAACGCTCGTTGGAATCAATATTTTTCTACCACAAGGCGAGAAACATTATTTGATCTTTTACCTTGGGAAGTAAAGGTTCGTAATGTGTACGTTTGCACTCGGGACATACCATAGTGATGGCAGTAACACTTAGAGCGCGCGCTGATCCTTGGCGATCCTATAAGAAGATATTCAAAGCGGTTGGATGTGAATTATGAGGCGATATGATGATGATGAGAGATGATCGTGGCATTTTGGAACTATCCCAACATTCCCTTCATGACCGAGGGCAACCTCGACAACCCCGGTCAGGACGGCCCGTCCGGGGATCGAACCGAGGTCTCCCGATTGCGACATCTGCGCGTTACGCCCAGAACCTCTTCTCTCGGTATACATAACTCTCTCTCAAAAGTAGGATTCTCTGACAGCAGAGTTCACTTAAAACGGGATTCTGTTGTCTTCGGCAAAGTCAATCGCCGATAGTTCAAACCTTAATTAAAGTTGAGATACTTCTTAATTAAAGCTAAAGTTGAAGTCCAAACTCGAACCATATTGTTAATTGAATATTAATAATTGCCGGAACTGATAGTCCTATGGCACTTTAGACTGAAATAGAGTTGAATCAAATGTAGTATTACTTCCTCTGACTATAAAAATAAGGAAACTACAGAAAATTTAATTTATTATTTGCCATTCGTGGTTAAAATTTAATAGTTTACAGAGAAACAATCTGGAAGTATGAAGACCAAAAAGATGGTAATACGAGTTTATAAATTTTTATTTAAATATGTGATTTGAACCTCGGCTATTTCATCTCCTGATGTAATGAACAAATATACATAATTTATTTACTCCTTATTTTTTTCTAGTCAAATGACATTTGGCTGCATTGCGAAGGACAAAAGTAACACTACGCACCATTTAACAATGTAGTTGATATCTTGGCATACTGCTACAAATTGAATTTTAACTTTACGAATCGGTTTTAATTTTTCCGTTCTAACTCAGTTCTGAACGCTGCTTTGTAAATAACTGATAATAATTCTTGCTTCAGTTGCGAAGTCAAGAATTTGTAGCCAATCTTGATTTTGAAATTTCTGAAACTACATATACTCAACGTTCATAGTCATTATGAATGTGTGTAATATCTCACCCCAGCTACTTAGCATCCCTGCAAAACCGATTGCGTAAACTCAATTTCACTGCTGTTGTAAGAAGATAATATAGTTGTGGTACATCTCAAGGTGTATGTTGGTTCTAGTTCTTTATCTCTAATTTTACATAGTAAATTATTCTACTTGAGCTTTAAGGGGAATTATAAAAAATCAAAATACCTGAAATTCGAATTAACAAGCAGTGATGAAAATTTAAAAATATAAAATATGATTTTTAGGCATATGAGTTCACCATCACCATTTCTCAATTTAATAAAATGAAGGAAATGGAGAAATGAATATTACGAAATGCATATTGCATTGATGTGTCTTCAGAAATTCGTACAACACATTTTGTCCTTGTCCCGAAGCTCTTAAGTGGATTGTTTAGAAAATTTAGAATGAACTATAAGACTTTGACCCAGAAGAACCTTCTAAATATTAATTTTTGTCTGATCTTAAAGTAAAGTGTGAGAAAGACAATCTTTAGTATTATTTACATTTCAATAAACATAAAACCACATCATTAGGCTACTTAATAAATGTTATACTAATTCTGTAGCATTGTCTAGTAACAAAATTGAGGAGTTCCTTGATAATACTGATAACTCAACGAGGGTCACTGCTATCTGTCGTAAACGTTCAGCAATCCGGAGGTCGAAAGTCCATCACTCCATTTGGTAACCTTTTCCGAAACTTGATATAATTTTCAGGGGCCCTAGAATCCAATGGTTTAAGTTGAGACCGAAGTATAATGAGGGATACAAATTAATTTTGTAAGTGCGCAAATCTAGTTATGTCAGATTCAAGAGACCTTAAAATGTATTAATAATTAATAGTTTAAAATTTCAATGGTATATATTTATTTCTTATTAGTTCGAAAAGACAAAAAGAGTTTCACTTACATGCACTTACAATGCAATATTATTACTAGGGAACGGACATTCATGTAAATACATATTTTTACACGGTCAGGATACCTGCATTCACTAATAATTTTTAGACTTAACACGACATTCTGAACGAATTGGAACAATTTTTATTTTACATATTTTTACATATTTTAGTATAATCATATATTTTTACACATTATATCTAGTCCTACATATTTCGTTACATTTTAATATATTTAAAAGTCTAAAATGAACATTTCACATATGAGTTCGAAATATATGGGACTTGAAAACTAACTTTGTCACTGACATACTTACAAAGCCACGCAATGCGCTTGTATTAACGCCGAACCTTCGTTATTAGTGGTCAAAGTTACCCCTCTCTCCCGCTCCTTTGTGCTTCTCGGAAAACGCGTACTTGGGATCAAGGAGGAGCGGATTATGGTAAGCAGAAGGAGCTTCAACCACGTGCTTTCTCATGTTTCATGCGCAACTGGATAAAACAAATATTTTTTAGATCGTTGTCTTTTGCTTTTCTGGAGTGGGGGGGCGCATGTCCCTTTAGCCCCTCTTTCGCTCACAGGCTACACGGTACTGTTCAGTTGAGCGCCGGCTCCCCGTAACAACATTGCATGTACTACAAAGTATTATGTATTTCGGATGACACTAGCGAATAATTGCTTCTTTAGAGGTAGAACTTCTTTCAGCCTCTCCGAATCCATGTTCAGATCCGATCGGCAACGTACTCTGCTCGGAAAACGCTTGAAGAATGGAATTTTAAACTTTAAAATGAAATTTTATTTAACATATTTTCTATTTTTCTTACATATTTTAGAAAAAATACATAAATATGTACATTTTTTATTGCAATAAATTCCGTTCCCTAATTATTACCATGCATTTCTCCTATAACATGTGTCTTCTGAAAACAACGGATTGCCTATAATCATCTTATTCAAAAAAGGTAATATTAAGATAATAAGATGATGAATAATGATAAGATGATTGAAACATTGATGTATTAAAATAAACTAATGGTGCTACAGAATGACACGTAGTAAGGATGACAGAATTTTCAAATTTCCTTTCTTGAGGACTGGTTTTACGGTCTAGCCCCATTCTCTTGCCAGCAGCCATCTATCGCCGCTTAAAGAACATTTTTTTGAATTTTTTCAACTTTTCGGTTTCCTAATAGTAGAACTGAAATATTACTTTAAGAATATTGAAAAAGAGTAAAACTCATACTCAATGGCAATTTTCATTGAGTTTTGGAAAAACTTCATTTGAAGTCATTTGAAGCACTTTCACTTCCAAATGCAAAAATGTATACAAGTCGATGGAAATATTAACGGCGTGAGAGATATTTAAAAAAATACATTTGTGTAATTTTTGAAAAAGCTAAAGAATACACCAAAATGAACTTACCGCCATATTAAACAGTGCAATTAGTGCTATCCGTTGGAAAAGTTTGAAGAAAAAATTTACAGGCATTTTTGAGAAAATGGCATTTGAGTGTTTCTCAAACTGCGGAAATTTGTGTTCCTTTTCACAGAAAACTGTTGAGTTTTCCAGAAACTTTATATGAGATTATTTAAAGCACATGTACTCAAAAATACCATAATGTTGACAAATTGTCAGTAATGTAAATATTAACGACGTGAGAGACGAGTAATTTTTGAAAAAAATAGCACTAATGCGTTTATGTCATCTTATACAATACATTTAGCACTATCCATACCAAAAATTTAAAGAAAAAAATTTGGAGTCTTTTTTGAGAAAATCATCATATTTCAATAGTACTATTTATTGTTTGTAGTTTCTCGCTTCTGCTTACGCAGTATAGAGAAAATATTGTCATGCTGAGGGAAACATCGGCGAATATTCGATAGAAAAACTCTTATTGCGGAGCCCTGGTACCGAAAAAGGGGATAAATCTCGTCTCTATATATAGTAAATTACTTCCTCTAATACGTTGTGTCGTCAGAATTCATGTTTTGTGGGTCTTTGATACCGCAAAATCGAATGGCGACAAATCGTCTTATCCGTCCGTCTGTGTACAATGCTAACACTTAATCTGTTCAGCCGAATGTCTCCAAAATTGATATTCGCCAATCGAGCGGTTGGTTCGAATGGTTGATGTCGTTCCCCTCTGAATTTGAAACTGATACTTTAATTTTGGGGGTACTTTACGTGAAGCACCTGGCACATTTTTCAAATTTTTCAAACAAGGCTCTATCGTTTTTTATTAAATATTGTTGTTGGATAGTGTAAAGGACGTTTAAGAGAATGGTGTAGGTCTCATTTTCGTTGAAAACTGTGATTTTTCGAAAATTGCCACAAATACAAAATTTTTTCGGCGTCTTCCTACAACTACAGTTTTGAAGGTGAGAACACTATATTTTAATAACAAGTGGTGCTAAAACAGAAAGTTCTTTCTCGCCCGTATTTTTACGCAACGTTCCGCGAAAAGTACTCAAATGTTTCAAAAAATAGTATCTGACCGTGTTTCATAAGCTATCTTTAAGGAACAGATTTTATGAAGGGAAAAAATCTCCAATATTTTGGTTGTAAGAAGACTCCGAAAAATATTTTGAACTTTTGCAATTTTCGAAAAATGAGGGTTTTCAACGAACATGAGACCTGCACGTAAACGTTCTTCACACAATCTAACATCAAAATTTAATAAAAAACGATGAAGCCATTCTTTGAAAATTTTGAAAATGTGCCAGGGGCGTCATATGAAGTTCTCCCAAAATTAAAATATCGGTTTCAAATTCAAGGGGCCGCGACTTCTGTCAGATCGATTGGAGAATACCAATATTGGAGAAAATCGGCTGAACGGTTCAGCCGCTGGCGTTGTTCCTAGACGGGCAGATGTTTTGGCCTCTTTCGAATTTTCGGTATTAAGGTCCCACAAAACATGGATTCTTACTGAATCACGTCATAGAGGATTTTTTTCTAAATTTAGCAACTCCTTTTCTTTCTACTCCGTAGCGAGAAAGTAATATCTTTATAGTAACGAACGAAACGGGTGTACAAAATTACATGAATGGTATGTTCAAAAAAACGAGCGGCGATAGCGTTTTCTTATACACCATCAGTGCAATTATGCCCCTTTACACACGTTACATTTAATATTTTTTCGTTTCCATCTCGGAATAATTCAAAGTTTAAGAAATTCAAGCACATCTTTTCCACCCGAAGCGCATTTCATGACGTAGAATTGCCTTGTGAAAAAGATCTATTTCAGTCGGCCTTGCATTGTTTTTGTTTCCACGAAATATTTGCAAATGGAAGGTACTGAACACATTGAGAATAAAATATTAGAAGAAGCTGGCAAAGCTATGAAAAGATTACTTCCCAGAAAAAGTAAAGAAAGGTACGAGAGAGAATACAGCATGTATAAATATTGGGGGGAAACTAGTCACTTCTGACACAGTTTTGCTCTACCGAACTTTTTAGAACTGGTAAACACAACTTAAGTTTGCATTTTTTACATTAGTAATCCTAAAGCCAAATGTTTACAAGTAAAACATTTAATTTATTCACGTTAAATATTTTAGGTTTTTCTATGTCAGCTAACTTAAAGTTTACTTCCCCAATTTAGTTTTATTCATTCGTTGTTTATATGTAGTTGTTACGTAATATGTGATGCACATGTTTGTTCATATTTCATGGCCGACTGCAAATGCCTAGGCTACGTCTGTGATATAGTTTCTTAATTAAACGATTTCGCTCCTTTTCTGAATTCTGATTGGTAGATGTGTGAATATTTAATTGCACGGTAAAATTTTAATTGCACGCGTGCTGTTAACAATCAACGATTTTTCACGGAATTAATGAGCATATTTAGTGAACTAAACGAAAAAATCAATAAATGCCGATCTACCGTCATTTGTCATTATGTTTTCAAGAACAATTATGTGGTTTAGTTGGGATTTAGTTGGTCTGCAACGTTTTGTTGTTGGGGATTGTAACTCATCGATCAAAAGTAGGCGACGTTTCGGGAGGTTATACAAGTGAGAGAAGATAGAGAGCTTTTTGAGTTCGAAGATTGAATGTTTTTAAATGCAAAGATTAGGTGAGTGTATATAAATGTAAAGACCACCAATCGTTTGACACAGGTCCCTTACAAAAAAAATAAATAATAATAATAATAATAATAATAATAATAATAATAATAATAAAAATGCAGAGTATATAATTATATGTTATGCATTACTTTTTTAAATCCAGGCGCATAGCAAAATTTCCTTCTCTAGTTCACTATAACATAAAGTACAGTGGTTGGTTAGTACAAGCATTCCATTTACATTTTCTGAAACGTGTTGAGCATATGTTTGCAGCGTAAAGTAATTATATTTTTCCAGAATTTGTCAAACTCCCTTATTTCATTAGTCTTAGATAATAAGTACTGAACTAAAGAAACCAAATGGTGGTCGTGGCGGTGGGGATAGAATTTCCTTGTATGTTGTACTTATGATAAATGTGGTACTTTTCTGCTGTAACTTTTATACAGTGCTTCCTTTTGTGCGGTGATATTGCAGCTAATTAACTTTTAAAGTAAACTAATAAAGTTAAAAGTAACGACTGACGTAACGACTTTTAACTAATAAAGTTAAAAGTCGTTACGTCATGAAAGAAAAAGTTATCTTCGTTTAATTTTAACATAATCCGTTAAATCGGAAAATTTTAAAAATATTGAAAATAATTTAGTAGTAGTATTTGATTTAACACTTTTTCTTAACGTTATCGTAATACTATACATAAAAGTTGCATGCATTATCTTTCTTTGAAAAGAAGAAAATAAGATTTTTTCTGAAAAGTAATCAGTACTACATTCACTTACTATGATTCTCCGAACTTTCATAATTTACTATGCTACGAAAACAAGTTTTTTAGTATATGAGGACGTGAGGGATGTGTGTGAATTCTGTTTTAGACCTTTTTATTTCTTGATTCCAAATACGTGTTATTCTCTGTAGTACAATTATGGATGAAATTTTGAAATTATTGACTTCGATTCGCGGAACATGATCGACATTCAAACGGTCAGCTCCTAGTTTAGGTGGAAAACAAAAATGACATTTCTAAAGTATTCTTCGTACTTGAAAATTGTATTTTTACATCATTTATGAATTGTCTAAATGTATCGGCAGAAATTTGAAATCATTTGAAGTGTTTCCATATCACTGCGAGCGGTTGGATTTGAAAAATTGCAATCAATCAATCAATTGAGGATGTGAGAATAATGTAAATCCAAACATAAGTTTCGATAGTGCAAGATAAAAACAAAAGAATATTTATAAAACAAGAAATTGTACCATGGCCCCTTCATTTATATTACCATATTATCCTATCACACTTTTTTCGTGATGCGTTACTTGATGTAAACAGTTCATTTCAGGACTCCATCAAGAACTTAATTTCTGATAGTCATCTTTCTGGTTGAGTTCAATGCCCCCTCGTCCCTTCAATTGCAGCTGTAATCCGCGCGGGTCGTCTCCTGTCGTTGAAACGGCCGCCCGCGGCAGGACAGCCATCCTCAGCGCCCGCCTGGCGCTCGCTCCAAAGGTCGGTCGCGTCGTCACCCGGAAGGTTGGTACTAGCCGGCCGCCCGATAAATGGGTTTGCGCAGGCACCTTGGTATCAGTCAGGGCGGTCTCCCGGGGGCCCGCTAACCAAGGCAGCGGTGCGCGGTGAATTGTGTTTCAAACCCCACCTGATATCCCGACACTTCGACATGCACAAGTTCGACACCAACTGCATGACGCTGACGCGTTTCGTGCTGCAAGAGCAGCGCAAGGTGCCGGAGGCGACCGGCGATCTGACGCAGCTGCTCAACAGCATTCAGACCGCTGTTAAGGCCGTGAGCTCCGCCGTGAGGAAGGCCGGCATAGCCAAGTTGTAAGTGCAACGTGTACGCGGCGCACGCCGCAGCGGCCGGGTGTTGAGCATACGCCAGGGAGAGGGGGAAAGAAAACATCAGATAGGTGCCACATTTTTAATTTAAAAGGTCCACGAAGAGTGGTCTCTTGACAAAAAAAGAGTCTCCAACTAGTGGAGATGTATTCGTAAAAAAGTAGTTTTATGGGATTATTTTGCGAAATTTGCCGTTTTTCTGTAAAGTACACTGTCAGAAATTTCTGCATTACTTTTAATTTAAAAGTATATGAAAGTAATTTTCATGTACGTAAATTAAATTTGATGTATGCGTACAGTATCTTTTTAATGTACGTGTACAATTAAATTTAATGTTCACAAGTAAGTTAACAGTCATACATTAAATCTACATAGATTTTTAATTTAAGAATTAAATTTAATGTACAGGGACATTAATTCACTTTAATGTACAAGGTACATTAAAATTCATGTTCAGTCGTACATTAAATCTACATTACATTTAATGTACTTTCTGACTGTATATGATCTGCTTCACGTAGATGATTCGGGAGGAGGTTTAGGCCCAGCTCTCCCCTTAGCTATTTATGTACCTGACCGCACACATCGATGTAGATAAGAAATTGTAAATAAACTATTGGAACTAAACAGCACATACTTTCTCATATTACTCAGCGGTTACACAATTTACAATACTATATGAACCTCAAATAGTGAATCAAATCACAATTTTGTTTACTCTTCTTTTAGAGATTTGAACTCTGGCTCTTTGAGTTGACACACTAGGCATGTCAAAAAGTTGATAATTTGCTTATGCATTTTTCAAAATTAAGAGATTTTCATTTATATTATTTCAAGATCAAGTTTTAAAGAACAAATTTCATTAAAGAAAATAAATCTTTTATCATTAATATTGTAGTTTTGGAATGTTCATGTCTTATTTGCAATTTTTGAAAATACAGAGTTCGCCGAAAATGAACCTGCATCAATTTTAAGCGTCATTGGCTCTATCCGAGAAAAAAATATACAAATTTTGGAGCCGGTTTTGAGATTTTTCATATATTGTATTAAATTCAAGCAAAAATTTCGCGAAAACTACATAAAAAACGTTCATGAATTTCTTAAAAATCTCTTTTAGAACAGATTTTATTTAAAAAATCTTAGATCAGAATTGAACTTTTCCAATATTAATTTTTTGCAAATTTCGAAAAGCAGTGTTTGCGAAAATTGGAACTTCCACTAATGTTTTACCATCACTTTCTACGTAAATTTTAAAGAAAAATATGGAGTCGTTTTTGAGAAAATAATTGTTTAAAAATTCTCTGTATTGAAGCAAAATTATGCCAAACTACTACTATTTTCGAAAAATTGCTCATGACCTTATTCCAAGATCTGGTTTTACGAACAGATTTCAGTGAGGAAAAAAAATTATATCTTCAAATCTATAATTGCAAGAAGACGCGCAAAAAAATTTTGAGCTTTTGCAATTTTCGAAAATTTCAACGAAAATGAGACCTGCCCCATTTTTAAGTCTCCTTCATGCTATTCGAAGAAAAAGTTTAATAAAAGAATTTGGTGCCATTTTTAAGGAAAATTGAAAACATGTTTGAGGCTTCATTCAAAGTACCCATGAAAGTCAAAATATCTTCTTCAAACTCGCAGGGCTTTGAGATCCATGAGGGAATATATACTTTGAAGAAAATCGCCTGAACTGTTTAAATGGACGGGCGAGCGGACGGAGGGACTGGCGGGTGGACGGACGTTTTGCCATTAATAGTTTTCGGTATCAAAGACCCACAAAACTTGGGTTCTGACTGCTACACATGTTGCAGGATGTAATTTACTAGTTATAAAAATAAGATACCAAGACCCCACAATACGAGCTTTTCTGTCGAAAATCGCAATTTCTTCTGCAGCATTACATTATTTTCTCTTTTCTATGTGAGTACATAGTAAGGAGAGAAAAAAAGTTCTTCGAGGGCAATGCATATGTTTTAACGGCTTGAATAACTTTGAAAATTGCGATATACTTCATCCACCTCATTATTTTGATAACTTCATGTCAGAAACGCTTAACACTTTCGAGTTTCAACCACGAAATGTCTTAATCATAATTGTTCAGGACTCTCGGAATGATCGTCTGAAATGGCAGGAAAGCAAGAAACAAGATATAAAGACAACATGCACCTCCGACTACATAATTGTGTATTAATTTAACTGACTGTCAATAACTCTACGGGTAAAAAAATAATTACTATAAACATTTCGTAATACTGTGCTGTAAACACATCTACGTAACGAAACCCATTAGAGGAATGAAAAGGTAATCGTAATGGCCGCCGGCCGTTAAGAAATTAACAGCCGCCGGACGTTAAGGAATCACGTGAGCTTCAAAATATTTATTAAACTCTTAAGACAAATGACAAACAACGTAAAACGTAATATATTAATTTTCAGCACTTATAACATTCTAATTTTAACTCGTTTTTCTAATGTCTCATTATAATAAATATTAATATTGAATGAACAGTTACTGTTATTACTAATTTCTAAACCTTCATAAGAAGTTGAAGGTGCCAACGTCGAATTACTTGAATAATTTGATGCAATCTGGTTGGTGCTGAATAATTGCTTAGAAACTTTAACTCTCTTTGAAACAGATTGTTCAATGAAAGTTTCGGCTACAGACGACTCCCAACCTCCAAGTTCTTTCAAAGAAAGCAGATTGCCACCGTTTTCCACTAGCATTGTGGCCGATGATCGTCGAAAACAATGCCCTGTGTAGAGCTCAGGAGAGTCTAGTTTTAAAGATTCTGCTATCTTCTTTGGAGTATCTCCTATTGTGTGTATACCCACAACTTGTTTAGTGCATTTTCCGTTTCTATAACCTATGAAAAAGGGTCTAGTTTCTAGGTCAGATAGACGTAGCTTATCTATCAAAATGTCTCGCCAAGACCAATATTATAGTTGGTCCTGGACTCGCGTCTGAATCGATATAGAAGGGGTCGTTGCATTCCTACGTAAACAAAGGCAAGAACGTTTTTTATTTATATTATTTTTGTTATAAGAAGATGGTATTACGAAAAGTATTGAACGACACACGGCCGATAACACAAACAACTTGGTTGGTGTCTATCGGCCTAATGACGTTTAATACTATAACAATTCTTTTTGAAAAATTAACGGACCATAACTCTGAAATAGAATATCTGGATATTTTTTTAAAACTAAAGCCATCCAATCACTATGTATGATGTTGTAAACCTTGAGTATCTTGTAAATGTGCTCTAATGCCAAAATATCCTGTTTGGCGTCATGTGAGAGCGCGGTGTGCAATGTTGGGAGTTGAGCGGAGCGACATTTTATGACAGCTGCATTCCATATTTTCTCTTTCCGCATTTCTCGACTGCCTCCGCAAAACATTACCGCTTGACGTCACTTCCATGATATAAGAAATTTGGTGATGTTCTTTCTGCCACTCTGTGTCTGTCCCAAAGACGTCGCACTTCACAGACAATGTGCCTGTTTACATAAAGGTATAAGACAGCCTAGAACAACTTTCATACGTCAATTGTCGACAAAATCATAAATTAAAACTGCTTCTATGTTTAATTTTGTAACTCTTTAATAATAATAATAATAATAATAATAATAATAATAATAATAATAATAATAATAATTGTTGTTGTTGTTGTTTATTAAAACGCCTTTCCGTGTGCTTAGGCATTTACATTAGTATTGCATAGTAATTCAGGTGTCAAATTGTGAAAAATCTTACCATTTTTCGCTTTCAAGTCCTTTTCAATTCTTTAATTTATTTGATGATCGTAAAATAGATCCGTAGTAATCGGTATGTCATAAACATAATGTTTTACTGCTGTATATTCGAGGCTATTATTTTATCTATGACTATGACTATATTTATGACTATTGTCGTCTTACAGACGAAAGTTACGTTGACCGATAGTCAATCAAGTACTGTTAAAATTATGATTAACAAAGGTCTGTAAATTATATTAAATTTTCATCAAACAATACCTATTGAATTATAATCAAACGTTAAACATTATAGTTTTCACCACTGATTGATAATTCACGAGACATTTGGACGGGTTCATGCTGCTCAGATTTCTGATACGTAATCATGTAACTAAACTCGTGTTCTCCCTACCGAAGCTTCTACGTGACTACGTGACATAGAAGAGAAAGGTCTTTTCCAGTTTGAGACTCCTGCAGGTCAGAGGAATGTGGTCGTGGAGGGTGAGTTGTTCAAAGAAAGTAGGTCACCGAAGAGGCTCTCCCTCTGCGGGATGGAAGACAAACGGTTCCGATCGCGAAGGCGGCAAGAATCTGCCTCAAACAGTGGAAATATTTTGCAAATAAAATGAACTTGATAAGCAAACTAAGAAATCTGGAATTGATTTGTGCAATCAGAAAAAAATGTATTTGTTATTTATTTCATAGTATTTGATGAATCTGCATTAGTGAGTTTGTTTCTGCAAATTTGTTGTATTGTAATAGTCGTTTCTATTCAAAGAGAACTTTGGGAACTCTTTGTTGACTGAGATGTTTTTCATGTTCGTTTATTCTCTGCTACACGTAGGCATATATGGATTGTTAATGATAAAGAATCGGTGCAGTTTTAACTTAGATTTGCTGTTCGTAATTTTTGTCTTATCCTCTTTGGTGTACTGAAAAAGAATTAGTGATTTTTCCTTTTGTTGTATTGTTCCAACTGTTCTGCCAGATTTGGAGTGCATCATTAAGTTTTGTTGCTAATATGGTTTTCGAAATTTTGTTCTATACAATGGGTATACAACCTGTAGGTTTATCTTCTGCAGCCTATGTGTCCAGTTTGTCTGCTAGTTCGTTGCCTCTAATGGTGGTGTGGACTTTTACCCATCTACAATAAATGCATTCAAAATCTACCAGGATTTTTATTTCATGTAGGATTAACTCTATAATTGGGCTAAAGCTTAGGATTATTGTTGAACAGCGCCAACGTGACCTTACTGGCTGTAATGATTGAGACTGTTCTGTTACTATCCGGTAGGTTTTCTACTTTTCTAAGCATCCGCCTTGGAACGGCCACCCTCTTAGCCACTTCGCAGCGCTGTAGGCACAATACTGTGAGAGCACAACCATTCTAATATTGTTAAGCGTTGTGATTAAATTATCTTCTTAAATCTTTTGAATGCAGCACTGACGAGTAATTCCCTATCATCAGTAGCTTACCAGGTTTTGTGTCGATGGGTTTTTATGGATTGCCAAGAATTTCCTAGTAAGACTGCAGTGCCTCTGACCAGGAGGTCCTAGGTTCGAGTCCCGATGGTTGCAGGATTTTCGCTTGGATAACTAGCTAGATAACTCGGTCGAATTCATTAGCTACCTGGATGAGAATTCTAGTGGCCGGCTGCTCTGATCGGTAATTTTCCGTGGTTTCTCCGAACAATACCAGGCGAATGCCGGAGCGATAACCTAACAAACGGGCCACGAACCGCGCGCGATGTTTCCTTCCTATTCCTTGTCCTATCCTTATACACACTTGCACTTACATGCTCTACACGACCACACATGCAGGAAGACCAGTGGGGCGCTTCGTTTTTTCTCGTTGGTGAGAGGTACCTGGCTGAGGAAAACCCCGCTGGCCGAAATGGAGGTCGGCGTCGGGGCAAGATCACCGCCACTTCTCGATGAAAAAACATGCATTACACTTACGGGAGATACCTTAGATGTTGCCGCGCCAGGAATCACTAATAAATCTAGTACGACGGTGATCAATAATAATCGATACTGCGAGTTTCTGAAAACATTTTTTACGTTATTCATTAACAAGCCGGGAATCACAAATTATGTAATATAATGGTAATGAACTAATATTTTGGTTTGGCTTCTTTGCCTTGCTTCTGAAATTTCCAAATGTATTTTTGATGAAAACTATGTTAATGACTCATTTCATCGCGTCCATATCTGACAGGAACGAATTTGCCTCGCCTATTAGTACTTTCCTTATCTGCTGATGTACATATTCCTTCGTTTTCTCTTAACATCGAGCCTCTATTATAATTTAATACTTTCTATTCATCAGTAGAAATCAACAATACTGATGTTGCTGATGGACGCGGAATGAATTGCTAATGGTGTACAGCAAAGATGTTGACCGAAGGGTACACGAAATATGAAGGCTAAAGAATGGCCGAAGTTTACCAATTTGTTTGTAATACGAAATATTTTGAAAAAAGGCACATTCATACATCCTCTCATCAATTAATTTTTTCACTGATTATTATTAATTTGAAAACTCAAAAACTAATAACATTTACTTTCCATTTCTGCTTATACGTATATTTGATATTGAATTGCATGAAGGACACGTAAATACTGAGAAAATTATAATAATATTGAAAAATCAAGTCCCAAAATAAGTATAACTATTTGTCTACAGTTTTCGCCGGAATGATATTTTCCCTGTAATTGGGATATGGCTTGACGAGCATGTTGATGCCGCGACTATGTGGTCTCCTTCGCCCAGAATTCCATTAGTGCGAATATGCAAAGCAGATCTGCATTTGGTCGCGCGACCTTACGTTCTCGTCGACGTCCGAAGGTAAACAGGTGACAGGCCTCTCCTTCGAAGCGACTGCTTACAATCTGAACGTGTCATTCGCCACTTACGTAACTATTGCGTACACGCCAATGCATGTATCACAGTTGGCAGGGCAAGACGATTCCAATTGGCTGACTAGGATATCGTTGACAGTTCGCTTGCAGTGATTGATTAATGCATAAGGAGATGAAGCACGCATGTATAGTCATCGCTGCAAAGCCCCCCTCCCAATATTTTTTTAAAATTTTATATTCATTGAGAATATAAATATATTTCAATATTCATTTTTAAGTTTGACAGGTTGCGAAGTTTGTTTTCAAATTTTTTTTTATTACATAATACTCAATATTTCAATGTTATCGGGCGATTATCAGATAATTTGGTCACGCTTAAGGCCTCTTACGATCCTGCTGATTAATCTGATCCTGCTGGTAGGTAATTCCCAGTCAAAGAATGTATGCTGTTGAATGAGAATTTTAGGTAGACACACGGGTTCAGAACAGTAATAATGGGTTTTCCAAACGGAAATGAAAATTCGTTTATAATTTTCTTTCAATAGGTAATTTCGTCCAAAATTTTGCTCTAGAATCTTTCAACTCTCTTCTTAGCAAACTGTTTTTCCGACTTGTTTTAAATGGATGCTAATAATTGCCTCATGTACTCCGTATTTCTTGCTAAAGATACGTTCGAAAGTTCATAAGTATGGTTCAATGTTTCATAAGTATTTTATTCGTAGATGTAGGCACAGAGAGGGCTGCGACCCCCCCCCCCCATGAAAATTTCGAAAGGAGCCCCATAACACTAAATAATAAAATATTTTATATCTGATCATAAATACGGTTAACTCCTTAATTTCTTCCCTTTTTAAACTGACGATTTGGGAAATTTACTTACGTCTTTTGGGTAAAAGGGTCTTCAAACCTCCTTGCAGCCCTGTAAATGGTTCAACAAAAAATAAACTGAATTTATTAATTGTATCATAAAAGTTATAATTTCATTTCCCAGCACAATATACATTGTAAATAAAAATGAATGAGAAGAGGGTCACAGGAATGTAGTTGTCCTCCCCCTCTTGTTTTAGGCTTCGGACGCTTATGGTTGTATACGCCGTTGGGCAAGAGAATAAAATAAGTTGATTCTGAATTCAGTTCTCTTGCATCGAGTATATTTTTAGTCTCAACCAAGTGCTTGTTTCGTTGGGAGAAAGCCAAAGAACGTTTGACCTTAACCTTGCCCTTAGTGATATCGAGTATACACAGAGTTCCTCGAACTTTACAATGCGCCCGTTTAAAATGTATTAGTTCCTATTGCTCGCGCAAGTTTTCTTGATACACGAGCTCCATAGTCCTCGTCCGGCGCTTAATAGCACGGCCCGTTCAAGTACTTAGGTTCGACTCGGAACGGCACGTACCAATTTACAATGATGGCAACAACCGCCTGGTACTTTCAAAACAATCATAGCATTTCTCATGGCACGCTTTGGTGCGTTAAGTTCATACCCACAGTTGGTACGCCGTATTAAGCCTTGATGTAACCACAGCCTTCCTCTGCCTGCACCCCCCGCTGTGAAATGTCAAGAACACTTGCGCGAATAGTACCTGGCGCAGTTTGAATGTAGAAACACTTGAATCTTATTTTACTAATTAAAAGTTCTAATTGAGGTGGAATGTTTTCACTTCAAGTCATAATAAATTGAAGATACGATACTGTCGATTACTTCTTTTTGTGAGATTTGATTTTAATATGTCGGTCGAATGGTCAAATTTGTACCATCAACTTTGCGACCTCAACGACTTGAAGTCTCGTCAAACATTCGAAATTAAATTTTTATCCCATTACAAATATATGTATTTGGGATACAATTTAAAAAAAGAATAAATTAACTGGTTGTAGAAATGGAAACTGTAATATGGAAACAAATATCCATTCATATAAATATCTGTATATGTATCCATTCATACAAATAACAATTGCATTTTCACCTTAGCTTGCGAAGTGAATCGCTTTCACCCTCCTTTCCTTTTCCATGTTTTCTGTTTCTACAGTGAATAATACTGAACTGAATAATGAATAACACGGATGAACAAGAGTGTCTAAATAATAGTAGAATGTCTGTTGGAAATCGTTGGAAAACAAGCAAAGGTGTAATGATTTGCGGGAATTGTCTAGATTGAGAAGAATGATATCTAACACTGATCATAAATTCATTTTACACAACTATTAAAATGGTACCACGTAATACCTATAAAGCTAAATATTTGAGAGAAGAAATCAGGATGAAATAACAAATCTACAAACACGATATTGATAAAATTGAGTGAATTCAAATGGAAAAGGGATGGAAAGGAAAAATTTGGAACTGTTTCTGAGAAAATACTTTTTAAAATTGTCCTCACATCAAGCAAAAAATAAGCGAAAGCTATTCATATGTTCAAAAAAGTGTACATTGCCTTAATTAATGATCTTATTTTCTGAACAGATTTCGTTAAGAAAACATCTCGCATCAATAATTTTGCAATGTACATTTTTTGCAATTTTCGAAAACACGAAGGATCTGCATCATTTTGATAAGATTGCTTCACTCTATTTGAAATACTGTACAAAACAACTGTAGCCTTCTTTGAGAAAACATTTTTTTTTGTTAAGGTCGCATCAACATCTAGGTCATTAGCGACCACTATGGGAGATAACTTTATGGTAACTGTGAAGATGAAACGAAATGACAAGGGGTGAAAGGACGAGCACAAATACAACCATGCCTGAGGGGGGACTCGAACCCGCGACCCTTGGGTCCGAGATCACTACGACACTACTGCCTTAGCGATCTCGGCCACCGGGCCGGCAACACATTTTTAATAGTCTGTTTTTCACGCAAGATTACACGAAACTACTAATTTTTTTCGAAAAATTGTGCATGATTTTATAAAGTGATCTTCCTTTGAAGAACATATTTGATTGCGAAAAACATCTCTAACTTCAATATTAAAGTTGTAGGAAGATGCCAAAGAAATTTTGAACTTAAGAATTTGTTGAAAATTCAGAGGGTTCAGCGAAAATGAGACATACTCCATTTTTAAGCGAACTTTGCTCTGTACGAGAAAAAAATTATCAAAACATTTGGAGCCATGTTTTGAAAGAGAAAAAACAACACAACTTGATATTACGTGTAAAGTAGCCCCCGCATCAAAATACCCTTTTTAAAATCGTAGTTCGTTCAGATCGATCCGTGAATATCAATTTTGGAGAAAATTGTCTGATCGGTTTAGGCGCTAGTGTTGATCAGGATGGACAAGGTCTTTTTCCGTAAACCAGTTTTTTTAGTATAAAGATCTCACAAAACGTTGACTCTTACTATTCAACGTGGTAGAAGAAGTAATTTACTACACACAGGATCATGATTTGTCCATCATGATCACTGTCGATATCAGGGTCAGAAAAAGTTTTTCTGTTAAAAACACCAAATTCTGCTGTAGTATTACAATACATTCTCTTTACTACGTGAGTACATAGGCGAGAGAGTAGAAAGTGGTTAGGTTGCGAGAAACAATAAAACATAAGGCTGTCATCTGTTGCTCCCAGACGGCGCGACGGTTGATTTTGGAGAAAGAAACAAAGAAATTATTTTTGTATCAGGAACCCTCAAAACGTTTTCGGAGTGTAACTGAATTTGGGGTTAACATTTTGGGGTCGCATTCCCCTACATTTTTTCTCGGCTGTTGCTAAGTTCGTACAAAATTCGAGAAGAATCGCTCCAGTGGTTCAGGAGTTACTGTAGAAAACACACACACAAATTAATTACCGCAAAGAAAGTAAAAATTCAAGGTACAACAAATAAAACAGACCGGGGCGTCATGAATCAAGCGACTACCGGCTCTAATATTAGGAATGATATTAAGGCTATATTCTTGTAAGCTTCCACGAGTTCATACTGAAAAAACAAAACAAAACAAAACAAAACAAAAAAAAAAAAAAAAAAAAAACTCGTACGCAAGTGCCTTTTGTCATACTAGATTTTAAAATTTTGACTAGTAACATTTCATTCAGATGCCTAAGGATCACTTTCTTTATTTATGTACTTGTATTTAATACTTTATAGTTTCTACACTAAACTTGCAAACTTCGCTCCGGATACGATTCTGTTTCTTTGAGCATTCGGTTTTGTTTCATCCTCGTCGTGACAATACCATTTACTCCTGTTACAATTCCAGTGCAATCGGAATATTGGGCTTACAAACTTGTTAAAGAAAAATATCATATGAGCGATAACGTATTCTACTCGATTGTGATTTTGGTATAAGGTCGCAGTAGGTCTCTCTCGCCTACTATTTTACTGAGAAGAGTGATATGTGTTATCGTAAAATTTCATAAGTAATAATTGTCTAATTAACAATAGAAAAAATATATTTTAGAATGATTTCGTGTATATAACGACGATACCTTTGAATTGGTGACTTTGGCACCCTAGACCAAACTTGCAAAAAATTGGCAGTCCCTTATGTGATAAGTTGCTTCAATAGTCGGTCCTGTTTCAGAACATGTAAGAAAATAAAATATTTTCCATTTTCCAGGCACGGTATTGCAGGAACTGTAAACGTTCAAGGAGAAGATGTTAAAAAGCTGGATGTTCTCTCCAACGAACTGTTCATCAATATGTTGAAATCTTCCTTTACTACATGTCTCCTAGTGAGCGAAGAAAATGACACCTACATAGAGGTACAGCAACAATAGTATTTTCGTGTGCTTCGGCAAACGAAGTATTGCACATTACGATCCTCGTAAGATAATGTTAAGGCACAATTCATAGGAAATGATTTTATCCATTGCAAACTTTAAAGATTCAAGACGAACAATTTTGTTAACTCGCCAAGCGATTTCCTATGGATTATTGTGCTACGCATTATTTGTTGCAAATTTCGTTATCCTGTCACATTCATCGATTTCATCTTAATTTATTTTTGCAGGTGGAAACAGAGAGGAGAGGCAAATACATAGTGTGTTTCGATCCTCTTGATGGCTCATCCAACATTGATGTTCTTGTGACTATTGGATCAATTTTCTCTATTCTGAGGTAAGTAGGTAGCGGGCACACTTGATGTCAAAAAGCGTTACAAAACAACACTCGATCGAAACGTCGTTTAGTTTAGGTTATTATTATTTACATATTTGCATCTTCGCAAGTAAACTTCAGGGCCCTCTTATGTCCTTAAAAGCGAAGTCTTCGTTTGTTCATGTTCCACTAAGAAGTTCATGCCTACAGCTTTACGGATTGCTTATTTTCACATTGCGTATTGGAGGCCACTTTCTGGGCGTAACGGTCGGTCGTTTGAAGAAAAAAAAATTTTTTTTTCGGTATCAGGGGACACCAAAACCTATATTTCCGTTGAAACCTCGAAATCGATTTACTACAGTATTACATAACTTTCTCTATACTCCGTATATACCTATGTATACGAGAAAGTAAATGCACTTTTGACTTGGTCCCTTCTCCTCATGCTGATTCAATTAGAAACTCGACCAATTCATAAAAAATGTCTGGATAAATGTGTTCGTGTGGTGGAAACAGACGGGAGTTGGCATTCGCGTGGTTTTGATCGGGAAACCCACGGAAAACTACCGATCAGAGCCGCTAGCCGCTAGAATTCTCCAAACAGCTGCGGCTGAATTGGACCTAGCTTAGTATCTAGTGTCGAAAATCCTGCCAACGTCGGGACTCGAACTCCAGAACCTCCCGGTAAGAGGCGCTGCAGTGACATCAATCGATGCCCTCAGCCACCTAAGCCGGTGGTTCTCTAAAGAAATGTAGTCAAATCTCCTGCAATTTCTGAAGTCTGTAAATATTATTTTGGGTTCGACTCCCCCAGGCCGCTGACACATACGCGGGTCGCGTGTTGTTCACGGCTGTGGTCTAAACGGATCCTGTTGGGCAAGTTTTCTTTTCCTGTTTCCTTATTTGAAACGCTTCAATATTCAAATCGTAAATGAGACACCTAGAAATGTTCCTGGCAGAGGCAAATTCCTACTTCTCCAGTATGAGGAATCATTTAGGGGGATGGAGGAGATCTCAGCGACCCCTTTTCACTCATCGTTCTGGCCTATGCCAGCATTAACAATAGCATTGCTTCACGAGAACAAAGCTGTCAACGACGTGTCAAGTACATCAGGTCTTTTAATACTAATGGCCTGGGGGTGCTGATTCAAGTCTGTTTTAAGAACCTACTACATCTGACGCTGCAATAGAGAGGCGCAAAGTTCATTGGGTCCATCATGCCTAGCTGTCTAAATCAGGGCCTGCACTGCTTCAGGCTCCTGCATCTTAGTCGAAATTATACGGGTACCGAAACAGGAAATCCTATGCTTTTGCTATATTACCATAATCGTACTTTGAATTGTTAAAAACATTGAAATGCAGAAGACCAACTTGAAAATTATGGAATGTTTCTTATAGTAAAGGCAACTAATGATTATGAAATTTTAATTGAAGTTCCCACGTCTAATCTAATCACGTCTCCTAACTAAAAATCAAAAACAAACCAACCAGTTGTGTTCTGTGTTGACAGACTATCTTTTATTGTAGTTACACAATAGTGTAACATTGCAACTTGTGTCCTAGTAAGTCTTGAGCCATGACTTCAAAAATTCATCAGCACAGACGACTCGACGACAACCCGTCTCTGCAGGGTCAGTGGCGGGAAATCCAAGGTTGCAATTCCTGGCGATGGATGGTGGATTTTCGACTCGGGCTATGCAGATAGATCGAATTTAGTCACTGACTGGAAGAGAATTGAAGCGGCCGGCTGTTTTGATCCATAATTTTCTAGTTTTCTTTGGTTTGGGGGTGATCCAGAAAGTATTTTGCGCGGGGGTAGTTCGGATTCCCTTACATATATTTGAAATAGTCACTTTTTTGGTCCCCCTATAATGCCATCGAATGAGATCCTCAAAAACCACTTTTTCGGCATCAGGGGGCCCAAAACGTGATTTCCGTTAAAATCTTCCGCAGCATTAACAACTCTAACAACATATATTACTCCGTACATTCGTTCGTATACGAAAAAGTAGAAAGTTACATAATGTGAGAGGAGATTGCGCATAAGGGCGCGTAGAGGACTCTAATCTTTATTACGAGATCTTGTGCTTTGTCACAGGAAGACGACCGATGAGCCTTTGAGTGAGAAGGATGCTCTTCAGCCAGGAAATAAACTGGTTGCTGCCGGGTACGCAGTCTACGGCAGCGCCACCATGATGGTCCTGACTTGTGGCCGTGGCCAGGGAGTTAACGGCTTCATGCTTGACCCGGTAGGAAAAACATTGTAAACGATGACAAAAGTGACTCGAATCACTTTTCAAGCAGTTGGTGCTGTAGTAATCTATTGTTAGCGATACATGGGTTGAAAGTACGTTATTCTGTGACAATACCCCAATGGTGTCAGTTCAAGTCCACGTCACTGAAGTTCAAAAGACTATAGCCCGCTAGTTATGCAAATACATAATACGAAAATCATTGTCTTTAAAAAGTTTGATTGTTTTACTACGTCCGTGACATGTAGGTCACAGACGTTTACAATTTAATGGCAAACCTTTCCATTGAACTCCCTGTAACTGCACAGATTTTGGCGTGGACTTCCTAGGACGGTCATAGAATTTCGAATTACACCGGAACGTGCCGAAAAATATTTTTATTTTTGAGAATATTACAGTAAAACTTTCTGACGAACGTTTGAACGTGGGGAGGTATTTTAATATTTTCATAGGGCAGGGAACGTGTAAATAATTAACGAAGAATTAAGATTGCAATTATCTTCACGAAGAGTAGAGTATAATTTTAAAATGTTTCCATTTTTTAGTAACTGGAAACGGGCACGCACAGCCTTTGAATATTTTCCGGGGAAGAAGGGGAGGGGGGCAGAAGGGCAGACCACCTTCACGACTGGAAACAGCAGCATCATGATGAATAATTCCTCACTTTTATTTCTTTCATAGGCCATTGGTGAGTTTGTCCTGACAGATGCCAACATTCAGATCCCCAATCGTGGCAAGATATACAGTATAAATGAGGGGTATTCACATTTATGGGATGAAGCAGTAACAGAATACGTGAAAAACAAGAAAGATCCCAAGGTAATAATCCACCAAAAATTAGTAGAAATCTTAGTAAAGAAAACGCTAGATCACATTCACAAAATTATTCTTTTTTCAGCAAGGGAAGCCATATGGAGCTCGTTATGTCGGTTCCATGGTTGCAGATGTACATCGAACTTTGAAATATGGAGGTGTATTCATGTACCCTGCAACTAAAGATGCTCCTAATGGAAAAGTAAGTATTTTGCTAGTGTAAAATAGATTTAAGTGCTTCTCTAGTATGTCATCACTTTCTCTTTATGTTTTTCTTTTCTAGCTGAGACTACTTTACGAGTGCAATCCTCTAGCGTTTATTGTTAAAGAAGCTGGTGGGCTTGCAACTACAGGCAAGATTCCTATTTTAGATGTTCAGCCAAAAGCACTTCATGAAAGATCACCTATATTTTTGGGTTCCAAAGATGACGTGCAAGACATTATTGATCTGTATAAAAAATATTCAAATTAAAAAAAAATCCAGTATTTGAGGATCTTTGTCAATATGAGACTGATTAAAAAGTACAATAAAAACATGACTTCCATAAATTTATTTACAAATCTTTCCACTGCCAAGTTGCTCACAAACTTTATCCAATAATTATAAAGAACATCTTATATAATTAGGATGAATAAAGAATGGTCTCAGTTGAGACATGATTGTACTGATTAATATAAAACAGTGACAAAAATACAAAGAAAACGGCACTAATACTGAGAGAAGTGCTTATACCAATATATAAATCATTAAGCAAATTTTGGAAGTTAACACAATTAATTCATGTATTATGAATTCACACACTACAACAAGAACATTATGAAAATATCTTTTGTCATCGAATAAAGAAATTAAATATGAAAGATACTGATAAAGACTTTTGGAAGGGAAAACAATATCCCTTAACAAATATTCTATTTTTCACATTAGCCATTTCTGTCACACCATAAAATACGTTACCGGACTCTCAACAGACCTCTAAGGTAATATACTGTCTTCTTAAGCCCGTAATGATGTAAACTGATGAAACACATCTAATATATGAGGGTCAAGATCCTGAGTGAAAAGGAGTGTTTCAAGGGTAGAACTGTACTTCTGAACTTGTTCATGATGCTGGAAAACAATTGAACAATTAGCAAGTTGTAATATAAAACCAAAAGAAAAAATACAAGAGTGATAATACATACTGCTAAAAAGACTTGTTGCAGTCTGCCAATTGTCCATTTATACCAATGGGTATTAAAGTCTTTTCCGTCTGTGTCACTTCGAACTAAATGTTCAGATAAGATCATAATAAATCTCTGAAAATTAAATTAAAATATAGTACATATTGAGTTAACAATATTTTTCCTAAATTCTTCACATTACTTTTTGGTAATTAAAGTTAAAAAAAGCAATTTACGAATGGTATTCATTAAGTAATCAAATCCACTCTTGCCTGGAATATAATAAGGAAAAGTGTCTTCTGATCTGCCTGGGCAGTTTCAAGTCGTTCTTCCATGCGGTCTACCATTTCTTCAGATGGCTTCTCGCGATCATCACCTTTTCGTGAGTTATTATTACTGCCATCAGCATCATCATCTGATTCATCACTATCACTTTCTGCTCGTCTTATTCTTTCACTGGCATCAGCCAACTCACGTGTGAGTCTACTAACATGCTTGTTCATTTTCCTGATTGTCAAATGTAAAATCTCCCAAAGGTACAACCTACAAATAACAAAATAATTAAAAAAGTTTCCAAAAAATATAGCAGGCCAAATAATATACAGATATTTTGACAAAGTTGTTTCCTTTTGCCCTCACTTTGTAAATTCTCCAGTCATCTCCTTAGAAAAGATCCAATTTGCTACAGCAGAGCATTCCACAATTTGAGTTTTTAACATTTTATCCACCAGCACACACATCATTTGCTGATGTGTCTGCCATAACTCAAACATGTTTCTCAAAATACATATTTGAGCTTCTTCTGATTCAGCCAATATCTACAGAATTTGTCAAAAGAGTCATGCATATAAGACACTAATACTATTAATATATACATATACACTAATTCTATTAATGTCTAGTTTTCATTACAGAATATATGAGACAAACTTACTTTAAACACATAATGGAACTTTGAAATTGCAGCAAAGGAATGAGAAAAGCTCTTTGCTCCGAGATTCAAAAGGGTTTGAACAAAAACGTCAATTTTTAGGGGATTACATCTGGAATCTGCATCATCATCTGTACTAGGGTTTGGGAGATCTTTCAGTACATTAAGAACTTCTTCAGGTGTACATTTCTGCCTTATAGAGACCACCAACTGATGAGCAGCAGCAGTTCCTGGCAATGATCCTGAAAGTTAAACAAATTTTCATTTTAAAAACTAGACTCATATTTCATTTGACACCTGCTCCAAACAAAATCCAAGACTCGTGGACTAAATTATTATACTAGTAGCTCTTTATTAGAAAATTATATTTGTATCTGTCAAAAGAAGAAAAAAGATTTTTATCTGCCAAATGCATAGCTCTGCATTTTGAGACAAAATTTGAAAATGATGTGGGGGTAAAAACTAACGAACAACCTTTTGGAGCTTAATATAAAAAAGAATAAGTATTTAAAAATTATTAGGCCACAAAAAAAGGATACTACTTTCAAAATGTGTTCATTAACAGTTGTACATTTTTAGAACACCTCAATAAATATGTTGGAATTTGTAGAGGGGATGAATTCAGGATGAGAGAAGTTTTACATTCAGTATTTCATTTAGTCCTGAAGGACACCTGTTACAGCTTCTTCTGATTGGCTAGAAGTAAGAAAGGAAGGAGGAGTGGGAGGTTAACACCTTGGGGAGGGGAGAAAAAGTGAGAAGATAACAAGGGGGGTAGCCCCAGCAGTTGCAAGCAGTTCCAGAAGAACAAGTGAAGTGACAGTGTCTTCATCTCTGAGGAGTTTCAAGTGATGTTCTATCAGTTTTCAGTTCCCAGTTTTAAGTGAACATGCTGCTTCAAGAGAGAGCATTCTTTGCAGTGGTAAGATCAAATGAACATTACGATAATTCATTAAATTTAGTGCATGGAAATTTATTTAACAATATACGAGTGTTTGTAAAACCAATAGATAAATATTAAATCGCTTGAAAATTGATGTTTTACTTTGTTGGATTCTACTAACAGTTAACATTATAACACTTATTCTGAATAACTAAAGAAGGTGATATTATATAAAATTAAAATCTTACTCATTATAACTCCAAAATTAACATTACATTTTTTAAAACTTGATATATCTTTTGTTTACATCATTCATATCACAACTTTATACATACGTTTTCAAGTTTGTGATTAATTAATAAACACAGGACATTTCTTAGCAAAACACAGAAAAATATTTGTTAGCTAAATACAATTTACACAACATTCTAAAACAACTAAAAACTAACATTAAGATTCTGAGACACGGTATTTGAGTCAAAGACATTCAAAATTATCTTTTGTACAAATTTGGTTTTTGTGGATTGAGCAAAGAAATTTCTCCATATAAGTTTGGTAATTAATGAAATCCAAAGACAAATACAAGATATTCTATACCTTTATCATGGTAATTCAAACCTTCTTGAGATATTACAGTAACTCTCAAAATATATGAGTAGCCAGCCACTAGGGTTAGAGAGGATGTCATGTAAGGAAAACTACAGTAATGAATCATATTGGTTAACAATGATTGCCTTTTCACAGGACAAGTCTCACTTTATTGTGTTTTATGTGTCTTGCAAGAAACCCCTCTTCTGAAACTTTCCTAATTTCTGATCTCTCTAAAATTTTTCATTTACTGTGTTACCTCTTTTGGCATCAATAAATAAATAAAACTAAATTGTGAAATATAAAACTCAATCTATAGGTACCCAATTAATTGTTTCTTAATTTCAATGCTGGCAAAAATTTATGTAAGATATTTGAACTTTTAGACACTTCTAAAGTTACAAAAATGGATTAAAAATAATTAAATTTGTGTAATAAAAGTTTGAATTGTCAGTTTTTTAATTTTTTTAGTTTTATTTTTTATTTTTAGAAAGTTCTGTTTTCAAAACAATAATCTGCACTTCAAAATTTTCGGTGGGTAGTCTTAATTAGCTTAGGCATCAGAAGATTACTTAAATTATTGAGCAATCTTAATCCCAGACTTTAGGCAAGAGGCACATCTTAATCCTTGGCTTTAGGCAAGCAAGTTTTTCTTTGGTACTTACTATTTAATTTTAAAGGGGTGGGAAAGATCTACAGTTCATTTAAGGTATGCAACTACTATGCGTTTCTGGCTTTTATAATTCTTAAAGCAAAAATTCTTCCTCTTTACTAAGGTTCACCTCTTAGTTTTCAAGAATTCTTTTTTCTTCTTTTCCTGGATTGATGTCAATGGATCTTTTTAGAGATAACAAAATTTTGAACACTATTCCTAAAAAACCTGTTTTTTTTAGTGGTTGGTGAAGCTGTTACACTATGGTTAACATTGTTTAAAATATGCGAACAAATATTTTTGCAAACTGAACCTGTGATATTATTCTAATGCATGAACCATTTTTACTGCTGATAAGGACTTGTTTTTAACAGAATCAAAATAAGAAATTTAAAGACAGGCATGTTGAGAAAGTAACAACCTTCATTATCAACTAAATATTAATCGGATTGTACTATTCTGGTTTACACACTGAGTAGAAACTGTGTTATCATGCAAACAGAAGTATTAAAATCTATGAACTAGTTTTAAAGATATGGTGTCACTAGGAAATCTTTGTTTGATAATAAAAACAATAAAAAAGTAACAAAAATTAATTTTCAAATTGAACTCTTTTTTCATTATGTGCGTTCCTTGGTAACTACACAACCACAACCCTTAAAAAGTATTAAATAGCGGCAAATAAAAAAGTATTCAGGATTATCACATTCTATAAAATGTTATAATAATTGACTTCACCGAAATATCACACCTAAACCACTCCGATTTCTGGAGAGTCTTGCTATAGTGGAGGTGGGGATCAGTTCACAACGGACCGTGCCAGGAACGAGTGATAACAACTGACGGTTTTATGTGTGCGGGAGATCAATTTTGTTTCATTATACTATGAAAGTAATGCAGGGCAGAGGGCCGCATATATCTCCAGGGCATGTATGAGCAAAATGAGACGGCTAAGAACCACACTATTTTTGGGATAAAAATTAATATTTTGTAACGGAGAAACTGAGTGCGTTTGCTACAGAACTATCTACATGAGTTAATGCCAATTTAGGAGTAGCGGATTCCTCTTGGCTCAATCACTTCCGCATTTACGCCTGTATTTTCCTTTTTGCCTTTTGAAGCAATAACAATTTCTCGAAAATGTTATTTCCGGAGGAGTAGGCATCATGAATGCATTTCTCTCCCTATTTCCAACACTACACCAAGGACGATTAGATGTACGTTGCACACAGCTACTGGACAGCTATAAGTAAAGGCCCTTCCGCAATATTATAATGATAATGATAATAATGATAATAATAATAATAATAATAATAATAATAATAATAATAATAATAATAAAATTAATTGTCTTTCGGTAAATAGTTGATATGAAGTGTTGCTGAACACATCCACACAAAATGTTTTTTTCCCCATAAGGTAGCATGCACACTGCTCAAGAACAAATAAAACATTCCTGTATCGCATTGTAATAAATTAAATAATTATATTAAAAAAACAGCCTTCACAAATACTATAATTTAAGGAAAAGATTTTATTAAGTGAAAAAATTTGGAACTTTTGCAATTTTCGAAAAATCAGAGTTTTTAACGAACTTGAGACCTGCACCATTCTCTTTAAACGTCCTTCACACTATCAAACATCAAAATTTAATAAAAAACAATGGAGCAATTTTTGTTTTTTAAATTTAGAAAATGTCCGAGGAGCTTCATATAAAGTACCCTCCAAAATTGAAATATCGCTTTCAAATTCGGCCGCGACATCACATCGATTGGGAAATATCAATTTGAGAGAAAATCGGATGAATGGTTTAACCGCTAGCGTTGTTCACACACGGACATTTTGCTGTCACTCGATAAAACATGGACTCTGGGCCACACGTGAAAAAAGATTCTTTTTCTAAATTTAGCAACTGGTTTTATCCACTTTTCGTTACAAGGGCCATGCAATAAGAGTTTTTTCTGCAGAAAATTCGCCGTTTTTTCGAGCAGCAATACATAACTTTATCTCTACTCCGCAGGGAGAAAGTAAGCGGTGCCAATTTCGTAACCGGATTTCGCGACATATAAAAACCAATGGAGCTATTACAGCGGCACAACCCTTCTCGTATTTTCGTAACGGTTACCTTATAATATTTTTCTTCTATTCTACCAAAACTTCACTCATCACTAAAAAAATGTAAACTATATACTGCGGGTTTTTTCACAGTTGAACTTGACGTTTCGTCAGCTGTGACAGTTCTCCAATAGGGAGCTTACACGTCACTGTATATAGTGACGTGTAAGCTCCCTATTGGAGAACTGTCACAGCTGGCCGAACAGCTGACGAAACGTCAAGTTTAACTGTGGGCAAAAAACAAACAAACCCCGCAGAATAACGTAAAATCACGGGGGAAAACTCATATTTGAAACAACTGTACTATGTAAAATTATTTACAGATCTAATAATGGGGAATATATTGTAACACGACAAAGATCTCTATCTTAAATAAACAAATTTGTTGGAGAATATAAAAAAAATTAACTATTGCAATTTTCAAAGTTCCAAAGATTTAAAGAAAAACAGGATCCATGCCATTATGTTGGGCGAACTTTTCTTTTATTGTAGGAGGAAAAAAATTAAAAATGGAGCCGTTTTTGAGAAAATTATGTTTACACAATTTTAATAAATGGCCACAATTTCATTCAAAATTACGTAAAAACTACTCGTATTTTCAAAAAAGTGTATGTGACATTAGTTAAAGGTCTAAGTTTGAAGAAAATATTCTATTAAGAAAAATTCTAACAGCAATAGTTTGGTAGTAGGAAGGGTGGCAAAAATTGAACTTTTGTAATTTTGGACACTTCACATATTTTACTGAAAATTGGACCTGCGCCATTTTCATAAGCGTTCTTTCACACAGTAAAGAATTAGTCTCTATAGTCCATGGTTCTTTGCTCTATTGGAGAGAGATAGAGAGAGAGAAACAAATTAGTGCCATTTTTGAGAACATTTTGAAAATGTTTTGGGGTTTCATTCAAAAAAATTTAAATATCCCTTTCGAATTTGATGGGTCCCAGATCGATCCATTAAGACGGAAAACATGTACTTCCATCAAAATATTGATTTTTGACACCATTTCAAAAACTAAACTACTTATACGATTGAGTAAAAATACATTTGCTAGTTCAATCTCAGATGACTTAATGGCCCAAATTGACTAGTCAAGCTTTCCCGAAATAAAGGTCTGGTTCAGAACTGATGTGTTGGTTACCGGAGCGAGGCACCGAAAGTTCAATCCCCTCCAAATAGCGAACATGTTTGGCCTTCACCGCCGCGTCGGCCTTGGGTCTTCCTGCCATTCCGTTTCTACCGTGGCAGAGCCCGGGATGTTCCAACGGTTCTCTCTTTCCCCGCTCGCGTTTCGTAATAGATATTGCTGCAGAAAACACAGATTCAGAAGCGATTTTACGTATGAAGTACGAGCGAATTACTTCCGTGAAATGGTTCTATTTATTGTAGGATTTATTATAGCAATTTCTCATTGTGTTAGGAAAACAATACGCTGAAAAACAATTACAAAAGCAACTAAAAAATGACGAATATTAACGATTATCATTTTCCGCATACGTCAATCTATTTTATTCTGGAAACATTTCACTCATAGGAGTAGATGGAAAGAATTGTTCAGCTTGGCTACTCACTTGAACCGAATCCAAACAATCACGTCTCCCAGAGAGCAACCTGGACAATGCAACTAGTGTAATATAAAAGATATTCTCGAAGGTTTTTCCACTGAATGACGTTCACACAAAAGAGCTTTGTTCATTGTAACTTCCTCAGAGAAGTCACAATTGAGCTTCACAAACTTTGATCTTTGCTTTCTCCCCCGAGTGAAAGTGGTCTTTGTCCTACCTGTGCACATTTTTAATGCAGTTATTTCATCCAATGTAGTAATAACTAAAAACAAACTTTATCTTTACAAAAACAAATTTTCTGATTCCAGGTGTCAATATTACAATTTCTGCAATATGAAGCAAATGCTAATCAAGGATACAAGGATTTCACTTCTCAAAACTACAGGAAAACTGATAGACAAGGTCGAGTTATTCTGTACAGACCAATCAGACATAATCGGCATTTTCATGATGAGCAAAAACATTACTACAATAGACATTCACAAAACAGTGGAAGAGTACCTTACCAAAATCAGCAAGATGTAAACCGATTTACATCACAATATGAACACAACAGATGGAACAGAATTCCATTCAATGCTGGTCCAGACTCCAATCGACAGTTTGACAGAAGACATGGCTACAGCTATCCCAGCAACTATAATTCCCAAAGGAAGCAAAATTTTCATGATAGAGAAGAGAGTATTGCTGATTATGTTAAACGCTATAATTTTGAAAATAACCCTCAGGCAACATTTTATAACGATCCCAATGATTCGAATTTCAACCAACCTATTGAAGAAGAAATTATAATAGAAGAAGAGCCTGATGATTACAAGCATCTAACACCCAATTTTCCAACAGATTTAGGGCACAAAGATTTGACCAAAGCAACTTTTCCAGGAAATAGACCATCTCTTGGAATTTCAAATCTTCCAAACAAACATCATTTCTCCACAGAAAATGGACCAATACATGATGATCATACTCATTTTTACAATCAAAAACCTGACTATGATTTGAGCGATGATAGTTCTGATAAGGATATTGATCCAGAATTAATAGAAATCTACAAAAAAGTAATTGAAGTATATAAAAAGAAACAAAATCAGAAAAAAAGACAAGGAAAGAAACCCTTTTATTTTGGTAATCCAGAGAAAAACAATGTTAATTCATATTTTCTGCAAGATACCAAAAATTTTGGTCACAATGCTGGAAATAATTTCTTCAATGTACCTGACGATGGAAGCAAATCAAATATTCCCACACCGTATCATCCAAATAAAAAGGGATTTGTATTTCCAGGACCCGTTCAATCACATAATAAGCTATCACCCACATACCCACCTTTTCAAGCTTCCCCACAGTTTCATAAATATTCAGAACCAGATCCATTATACCATCCCAATGGAAATCCATTCCAATTGCATGACAAAACTCATATTTCACCTGCTCCTACACCATTACCTCAAGTAGCCACTACTGCAACTATCCCACCAAGTGTTTCTGATATGCAATCAACAACAGAAAATAATAAAAACTTTCCAGACTCAATCAATGCACAGTTGCCTCCTCCAGAAAAAGATGCAGATACCAACATACCATATGTTGCAGCAACTATTGTTACGCCAAAAACATCTTCTGAAACATCCTTATCAACACATCCTCAAACGTCGTCACTCCCAGAATCTGCATCAGAGACCCCTACCACAGCAAGTTTATCTCCAACATTTTATAGAAATGAAACTTTTCATGAAGAGGGTACAATGAAAGAACAAGATGAAAACATAACATCAAGTACCATGACACATTTTGAACCCTACAGTGAAAATTTTACATCAGTTAATGACACATCATTAACAACTGTTCCAGCTACGGGGCAACCTGAACTGTTTTTTCTTCCAACAGCAGCAGAAGAAATTTCTGGAAGTTCCTCAAAAGAATCACCAATTTTTCAAGAAGTTGTTCCAAACTTTGATGATTTAAACAAACCTACAACATACAGGAGGAACTTCACTCCATCTTCAACAACTTTTGCAATTTCTACATCCTCAGAATCTATAATCCGGAATGAAATTTACCCCACCGCTCATACCATCTCTACTTCAAATGACACAAACGACAAACAAGAACCGAATGACTCAACACACACAATAAATATAGACAATGAAATGCAAATTGATGAAAAGAAGCTGCAGGTTTCGCATGGACAGTTTATGGAAACAAAAAATCAAAAATTCAGTAATAATAATGTTCCTTATTTTGGTTCTCCAACAACTGATATGCGTAACACTATTAATACACTTTCAACATTAGAATCTACTACAATTGCACACCCTAACACAACTGCCATAAATATCTCATTTGCAAATCAGGAACAAGAATATTTTCCTTCCCTTTTCACTTCTAAAAACGAAGTATCAGAATCAACACCTAACAGTAATTTCCAAAAATCGTCTGAAAATAATGATTCTACTAATTCACTTCATGTAGGGAATCCATATCAAACTACATCCAATAAGATTCTAAAGGCACTTGAATTGGACAACAATTTTCATTATTTAATGTCTATAATTAATCAAGCTCGAACACATGTAATATTAAGTCAAAATGATACACATACAGATGTGTAATTATCATCAATCATACAACAAAGATTAATCGATAATCTAAAAATGGAAGAATGATATTAATTTGGTCAATGAGAATGAAGAGTGGTAGTGTTTTACTAAAACATTATACCAGGTAGACAGTTTTATATGAATATTATTTGAGATAATGAATTCCTTCATAAAAACAAACATTTCTTTCTTTTAACAGTGAATTGAGAACCCTTCATTATTTATTATTGTAAAGGAGTCAATATGTAAATAGTTATAATTTCTGTACATAAATATATTTATGATGGTAATGTATTTAAATAAATTCTTTTGTTTACCAGTACATTGTTTTAAATATATAAATGCATTCTACAATGGGAAGGTAATTTTTCAATCAAAAGCTAAGAAGTATCTTACTTTCAAATGGTGATCAAACTAGCATGTTGATTTTCTTGCCTAATTTGTAAATTTGATTTCAATTTGGGAAACATTCTTGAAATGAGGGATGACACTGAAATTAACCTAAAACAATAACCCCTTAAAATAATACCAATTATTTTTGCTTCATGTTATGATTGAAATTTGCTTTCTCACTTATTCCAGATGTCAATGATTGAAAACAAGACGTTTTATACTTCCCTTCCCCATGACCATGCCTCCATTGATGCAGTTTGAGTTTATGCATGTATGTGAGCATTTGCCAGTTTTTTTTAAACAAAATATATTTATTCAAAATGCATACCTGCTCCTTCAGCTGTGTACTTATACTGAGGTTCAGGCTTCACTGGAATGAGAGGCTCATATGATTCTGGCATCATATCTTTCACTCTCTGATGGTAAGACAACCTACAATCAAAGTGTAATAAGTTAGTTTGTTTATAAATTTATCATGAACATGAATTCCAAATAACATATATTTAAGTTAACCTGAGACACTTCAGCAAGACTTCACGAACAAATTTTGGTTTTGGGTGCTCTGGATCCAGTTGTAAACAGCTTTCCCAATCATCCCAACTCCAGCGGAACTGAAAGTTGCTCAAGTGGTATGAAAACCAATTGACAAACCTAGTAACAATAAGACTTTATTAAAATTACTTATCTATTACAAAATTACACTGTACCTCAAAATAGAATGCTTATGTCACTTGCCTGTCAAAGCAGGTTGTATTCATTGTATCAATTCGAAGAAATAATATTTCTGTGGCTTGAGCTAGTACCTGCAAATACAAAAACAAATTCATACATGCTTCTAAATATAATTTTTATTTTATTTAATTTGTTTAAATCTTGAGTATGACATACCTGAGGCATTGTGCTAGGCTGAAGTCTACACAACTCAATCAAAATAGAGCCATACACAATTTCCAAGTACCTTGGATTTGGCATGTGAAATAACTCAGCAAAAATAATTTCAACAATGGAATAGTCAAGAGGAATTTTCTCTTTGTAAGGGAAGTTTAGTAAATGAGCAGCACTGTAAAACAAAATTATTGAACAATTCTTATTAAATTGACATACAAGACACAGAGGATTAGTAAAAGAGAAAGTGAATGAAACTGAATTGTAAAAGAATTATATCACATTTAACACATGCTCTGAATGTGAAGGAAAACTGTAAAATAGACAAAGAAAAACTTGTAATTCTGGTTGGAGAAGTAAATGATGGTTCTTGTATTGAAACAAAGGAGTTTACACAAAAAAACTTTGGAGAATCTTAAGAAAACAAAGGGAGTAAACATTCATTACTGTAATCTCTGAAGCTCGACAATCATCCACAAAGAAGGACAAATGAAATGTATAAAACAATCGCAAATGAAGTGTATAAAAAAATATGGGTCGTTTAAAAATGTTAAGTTATCAACAATAACAGGTGCAACAGAGCTTTTCATATTAATTACAGTCAACATTTCTATCAGGAAGGCAGAGATTCTATGTGATCTACAATTTATAACTCTATCAAAGTAAAAATTAAGAGGTATAAACAACAGTCATTGCTTTAGATAATGGTAATGAGCAAAGAAATACACAGTAGATAACAAGTGTAATTCTATTAAAACTTGGCCTCCATGTCAATGACAAGGTAATCCTCCACTTTGATATCCAGGGATTAAAAAGGAAGTCCAATTTATTGGATATTGCAGAGATTCAATATATACTGAATTAGTTATTTGTATAGCAGAACAATTGTTGAAACCTTAGGAGCTTGACAAAGCTTACTCTGAAGTCCTTATGGTACCTTCTTTGTAATCTAGAGAACATAAAAGACAGCAGTGGCTCAGCAATATTGTTCAGAAACAAGCTTCACTACATTCTTGCCATCACCATACTAGCACTGAAGATCTTTGAAGTATTGGTATGCTTTATTAAAAATTTCCAAACAACTATTATTTAGAAACTACCTTTTGATGGATAAATTATTTTTTTGTAAACACGCACATGTGCACAGCTGTTGCTGCAGTGGCAAGGCAGAAAAGTCAAATAATGATAAATTTCTTGAAAGATCTGTCATCAAATACACTTGCATTAATGAGAATAACATTGTTATTGCTTTGACTTCAATATTGACTTGAAGGTAGGGTGTAAAAAATACACTGAGTAATGCAAGTTAATTAATAGCTATGATATGTACCTTTGCTCCAAAACACAATTACAAGGCCTGGAATTAAATGTGAAGATACTGGCATACAAAGTGTGTAGTAACAAGAGAGTATTCTTCTAGGTAAGTGATGTGATGAATACAAGTTACCCTAATCACAATGATATAACAAATTAAATATAAATGCTAAAACCCAACATAAACTCAATATAGAAAACCTACCTGCACTATCATAGATTATAAACTACCTGTCATAGATTATAATACTGCTATATTGGTAAACATAGTAGGCTTAAATTTGCTGAATGTTTATTGTATGAATTTTCAATGGGCTTTCAGAATTTTTGTACACAATTATGTGGAGTGAATTCAGAATATATAATACAAATGGTAAAAGTCCTAAACTCTCAAAAGAATTTCAATAAAAAATGGTACACCCCCTGAATTTCTCCAGATTAAGATGCAAGTGAAACGATTTATCTTCTTAACTTCTGAAAAAACATTTTCCACTTGTGGGTTTAAAGAAGCTTAAAAACTAATAAAGTACAGTTTTAGAAAAGAAATACACAAAATCAAATTAACATTTAATAATAAGTTAGTAGTTCAAACCATGAATATCTATGAACGAAACTAGGAGATTATCAATAACAACGTAATTACAAATAATAAAAAAATACATAAAAACAGCATCAGCCCACAAAGCAATGGAAGAATATTTTTGAATAATGATAGCTTCAAACTTTTCTTTACTGATGATGTTTAAGAAGAAATTGTAAATGTTCCAGACAGTCAGAATGGTTCATGTTACTATCTTAACAATGTAAATAACTCAAAAATTGTGTGATTTCACTTTCCAGAGTGTGCAATTAATTGTCTCAGCAATTGCAAATTCAATAAGTACAAAAATTTGGAAAAACATCTTTCACAAATAAATTTATACAATATTTTACATCATTTAACCTTCACCTTTACACAAAATTTTTGGTGAGAAGCAAGATAAGATCTTCCCAAAGAATCACACAAATTAGCAAACTGTAAGCCCTTGTTCATAAGGCTAAAAGTACTAACAAATAATAAATGATGGGGTAGATGGGGAGATAGGGAGAGGAGAGAAAAAACTTAAGTATATTTCACAAGAATGAAATCTCGCCCTATATGGAAATTCTCATTGAAATGTGTGGAGCTGTTTTTGAGAAAATGCTGTTTGAGGATTTCTGAATACAGGTAGTTTGAAGCTTTTTTCACCCAAAACTGAGTTTTCGAGAAACTTCATAAGAAATTATTTGAAACAATTGGACTTACAAATCCAATAATGTATACAAACTATTGATCATGTAAATATTAACAGCATGAAATATATTTTAAAAAAACCAATGAATTATTTTTGAAAATACAAAAGAATACTTCAAAGTGGCATTTATGTCCTATTATTCCATCCTCTTAGCACCATCTATTCAAAAGACTGTAGAGAAAAAAATTGGAGCCGTTTTCGTGAAATTTGAGGGTGTTTTGAAAATGCAGAAATTCCAGCTCATTTCTGCAGAAAACTTTTGAGTTTTTATGAAACTTTATCTGACATCTTCTGATGTATTTGCACTCTTAAATCCAATAATGTATATAAACCGTCAGTAATGTAAATATTAATGACATGAGAGAGAGATGAAAAATATTATATTTCTGTAATTTTTGAAAAAACAGAAGAGTACAGCAAAATAGCGTTTACATCATCTTTTACAGTAAATTTAGTACTATTCCTACTAAAAGTTTAAAGAGAAAGATTATAGTCATTTTTGAGAAAATTTGGAAAATGTCTAAGGGACTCCATGTAAAGTACCCCCAAAATTTAAAGAATGTTTTTCAAAATTACAGAGCTGCAAGTTGGACCAGATTGACTAAGGGATATTCATTTTGGAAAAAATTCTACAAATAGTATAGGTGGTAATTTTGTACCCAAGTGGATGGATAGATGTTCTGAAAAGAACAACTTTTTTGGTTGCTAGGGACCCCAAAATATGCATTTCTGTTGAAATTTTGAAATTGATTTTTGGTAGCATTATATAACTTTTTCTATACTACTTATATTATTGCAAATATACATAATTAAATGAGAAAGTAAAAGGAGACTAAGTACAGCTAATAATACAATAATTACTGAAAATTCATCTCACCAATCCTTTCTTTCTATGCAATGCATCTCCACAATTTGATGTAAATGTTCCTCAATCAGAAACCTCTCAATGGAATGTGCTCCAGGAAGTATGGGACCCTTGAAAACAAAAATAATAAAATTTTAGAAATGCAAAATGTCTACCAACCTTTAAAAAATATTTCTTAAGCTACTGACCTCTGGACAATCAGTATAGTCAAACATGCGGAATACAACAGATGGCATAGGATACTGATAGCTAGCATGATGAGGTGGTGGCAAAATAGTGGGCAAATTATGTTGTAGAGCTTCACAAAGAATGCTGTCAAATGCTAAATATGGTCTTGGAATGTGTTTCTCAGCCCAGTTATCTTGTCGCAATTTGCGAATTTGGGCCCACAAACAGTCCAAGTACTATAAACAAAAATTATTTAACAATTCATTAGCAATATAAAAACCATTCATTTAAGAACACAAGGGTTTTAAGGACCAAGGTATTTAATAAAAATAATAATAATAATATCAATAATAAAAATAAATAATAATAAAAAAATATTTCAAATGTGTAGAAAATTACTACCTCTTCTTGTGGATGAGGAGTATCCGAAGCCCAAACTCTCAAAGCAGCATGATGCTTCTTGTGGCGTTTGCCAAGAAACACTTCAATGGACACTAACAAGTGCTCCAATGCTTGTTCTTTTTTCTCATACAACTCTCTTCCAACCCATGGAAGAGTTGAAAGAACAGCGTATACATACCAATCTTTTCTTACCTAAACAAGATAATTCATTCTTAATGCAAAGATATCACACTGAAATATGAGCAATCTGAAATTGAACCCTATCACTGAAACTGAAATGTGGTGAGTACATGTTAATGTATAGGAATTTGGTATGACATATTGTGTTCTTAACCTATGATATATTATAACCAGGATGAATGGAAAGTGTAACTTCGTATAGTAGTGATCTATGTATATACTAGTATATACTATGTCTAAACAACAAGCTTACCAAGTCATGCTATGCCATCTACATCCTTAAGTCAAATTCAAATTTGGATACACTACGAACAGTGTATTTTGCAAATGTCCACTCGCATCTAAAATACGGAATCATATTCTGGGGAAACTCCCCAGAAAGTATTCACACTTTTATCATCCAAAAAAGAATACTGAGAACAATGACAAACACTCACAAACATGAGTCCTGCAAACCACTTTTCAAGAAATTACAAATCCTACCACTCCCATGCATATACATATTTGAAATATTAATCTTCACAAAGAAGACGCTTATGGAAAACAAGGATTCTGTTACTCTAAATACTGATGTTCACAACTATAATACTAGACAAAACAAGAATGTGCATGTCCCACACTGTGAAACTTCACTCTTTCAAAAAAGTACCCTTTTTGAAGGCATCACACTATATAACAAACTCCCTAGTGAATTTAAAAGCTTAAACTCAATACACACATTCAAAAATAAACTGAAAGCTTTCCTGTTAAACCATACATTCTACAGTACAAAGGAATACCTACACCATAAACACATATCAACATCAATATAAACTAATAAAAATAATTTTTTTTTTGTTGCATATTCTGCTGCATGACTTGAGGCCCCCCCCGCTGATTGATGGATATAAAAGGATAGATCCAGCCCAAGCATCCATCTCATGAAGATTCTCCTTCTTATTTATTTTTGCTCTCAACTTTAGCTTTACCCTACTATTTATAAAATTAATTTGTATTTAGCATGAAAACAGAATTCAATTTTATACCTGTATTGTATTTAATATTTGAAATATTTGCATTGTACATTGTATGATCATATAATGTCCTGACTTGTCATACATGGCTTATGCTGTATTTATGTGACAAATATATTATTATTATTATTATTATTATTATTATTATTATTATTATTATTATTATTACTACACTAATAAGTTTATTTTTGCGAGTTTTATGTACCTAAAATGATGTAATCGATAGTTATTGACTGATAATATGTTTTTTAGATGATGGTAACACGTAATGCATGATTGATGTACACCTAATGTACAATGTACTACTAAAATGTAATGGTGCGCGTCTGTTTATGTAAATAATATATTTGAATTTAATATGACATACAGTCGATAACGGTTATAGTGAACTTCTGGGGACTAACAATTTTGGTTCACTATATCAGATGATAGTCAAAATTAAATAGAATTTCTCCACAAGGATCGACTTTGAATATAAACATACAACAATTCATCCTTGAAAAATCACTTATTTTCAATTGTTTGGTTCATACATTTTTCATTAGAAATTTCTCTAGATTCTTCTCCAGAGTTCATGCTCTCTCAATTCTGCATTGCACTCTGTCTCTAAGTATTGAAATGCGGTCTTGATACCTTTCAATGTCTCTTGCACTGTTGGAACACCGTCCCCACTCTCCGAAGGCCCTTCAACTCGCCTAATAACATATGAGATCCATTTAATTCCCAGGACGTTGTATTTCTTACATTCACTACAGCCAAATCTTTTTATGCTTATTTGTAATGCAAGTGAAACGGGACCAGTGGCCTAAGTTCACTATATCCAGAGTGAACTGTAATATGATTTTTACAAGTAAATAATTTATAACCACGATGAATGTAAATTAATTAATATGGAAGATACTAATGTATGTAGTACACTATGGATTACATGTTGGTGGGTTTAACATATATTTACAATGATGTGGGAGTTGTAGATGTATGTAAGCTATGTATGTTTTATTTACTATATTATTTGTTCAAAAAATTAGTCTGAAGATGGAGTTTAGAAGACTCTGAAATGTCGTGATAATATGGTTTATATGATGACAAAATAATGTGTAACTATTTGCTTTGTGCATGAATAAAGTCCTAAGTTGTCTATAAAAAGTGAAGCATTATGTGGAATCTAATACATACCAAAAGACAACTTCCTGTATTTCATATTATGTCATCAATAGATTCATGTAAAAAAATTGTCAAAATTTCTTTCACATTTTGTAATACGTGGATTGTTAATCATATGTTCTAATCATGTGGTCGCTAATAACCATGTTGTTAATGCCACCTTAATAAATAAACCAATTAATATAAAGTAATCTTTTATTTGCTGCTCTTCTGTGTCAGCTCTTTTATCGTTTTCATTAAAGAGTCAATACATCCCATAATTATTCTCGCAACCCAAGATGGCAATGAAGAAACAGATGGGGGAAAGGGAAGGGAAACTTTAAGTGAGGTACAGTAATAAGAAAAATAAAAATTGCATAAATTCTCTTTCATTACGAACATTGATGATCCTATGTATTAGTGAACTCGTTATTTTTCAACATAAAGTTCAGTTGAAGATTTCAGACACTATTCTAGGAATCTGTTCAAAATCTACGATTTTCACTTACCATAAATATTAGGTAGTGTCAAAGGTTTTGACTCTATAAAATTACATATAAGTTTCAAATTACTAAAAAAGCAGCAGTTCTTAAATGTTGAAATCAGTGACACAACTGATTTTGTTAAGAAGAGAAACTCATAACATCAAAAAGACCTAGTGTTTCCAATAATAGACATCTCACCATCAATTGATCCAGAAAGTAGACATCTACAGTACTTTATGAAATCATAAATTTTGATATCAAATTTCTAAAGTTTGAATTGTTTATATAAATTTTTTTTTATTCACAAGGATTCTTTTGTCCAGACGCAAATGCTTGACCACTATTTTTGAAGAATTAAAAAATGTACAAGTAGTTGTAACAACATTTAACTTGTATAATTAATACACAGTTATCTTCACAAAATTTTAAAAATTCCGGTCCTGGCAGCAAAGAGAATTTTTTTAAGCAACACCTCAATTTTACTTACATTTTAAAGATAAATATTAGAAATTATTATAAATATTACAGTTATTATTAGAAATTAACACTGAAAACGTTTGGCAGAGAAGAAAGTAAAATTTAGTTACAAGAAAATAGAAACATATTTGTCATTAACTGGACATAAAATGAAATACATTAATAACATGATACAGAATGTGTTTTAGAGAATAACTTCAAGGATGGAAATTGTATGCAAGTAAAGTTTAATATTTAAAATGTGTAAAAATATTGAAAACACTTACTTTTTTCAGGTCTATACAACATTAAATTCACAGGTAAAGCAAAATTTAGGGAAATAGATACTAGTTACTTTCCCATCAAGATATGGCTTTAACACATGTATCTTTTCTCTTATTATTTTAACTGATAAGAGAAACATTGTCAACCTACTTGTGGAACCCCATCCTCTTTAGCTGCATCTACCATATTATCCAGTAACTGAAGGAGCGAAGCAGCAGATATGACGTGACAGTTGACTAAATCTGCGAGAAATCGCAGAGAATAACGAGCAGCATTCCACTTACAACCTTTCAGGGCCTCTTTAAAATTTCTAACCATATATTCTACAAACTGAAAAAGAAAACTTTCATAAGTATTCAATTCAATGTTATCCAACATACACCTCACAGAGAAACTAGAAAACATTTCACAAGAGATTTTTCATTATTTCGAACACATTCGCAACTTAAAATAAATATTGTAGAACCACTGCATTTCCTTCCACATCCAGTGATTACATTAATCTGCAAACAAATGACAATAACTAATTGAGATATCTATGATGACAATAACTAATTGAGAAAAAAAAGTAACAGAAATTTCATAAGCAAGTCTATTAGATAAAAATGCTACAAATATATTATTTGAAATTAATGCGTCAATAAAATAGTTCATTCATTCATCAAAATTGGCTCCAAATCTTTTTCTTAAAATTTTCTCTTCGTAGGTATCAAGGGAGAGTAAAAAATACGGTGCTAGTCTCATTTTCAGGTAACTCTCCATATTTTGGAAATATTGGGTTGAGACAAGTAAATTTTTGAGAATTGGCCTGAGTATGAAAGTCCGACCGTTTCTGCGACATAGAAGTAAGACACATGCCGCGTTAACTCGAAGTACCTGAATTCAAGTGTTGTTCCGGAAAATTTGTTTTTGCTGGTTGATAACACTTTTGCAAGTTCACGTAGTAGTATCATACATAGTCAGAACTAATATGAGAAAGTATGTGCTGTTTTGACACTAGTTGAAATTTGGCATAATATGACCCAAAATTACTAATTCCCTACAAAACCTGAACACGAAATGATTTTAAGACTAAATTCTGTGGTTGCAGCTTAGATTTTGTGGTACTCCATGATAAAATATATGGGGTGAATGAGATATCAACCACAAAAAGTGGTTGATATCTCATTCACCCCATATATTATGATTTTAAGACCTAATACTGAAGAAAAGATAGCATTAGGACAGTAAACTGGATTCAATAGTGATGAGGTAGGAAAGATCCAGAAGAAACAAACTTTTGTATTTTCTTAAATTCATTAGTTTCAATAAAAAATCAGGCACATGTCATATTTATAAGCACTTTATGCTCTACTTGGCCATAAAATTTGAAGAAAAAACGGTTTGATACAATTTTGAAAAGATCTTCAGAGTTTCATGTAAAGTACCCACAGAAATTAAATTATCTGTTTTGAATTCACAAGTCCTAGGGTCCAGACACTAATAGTCATTCATTTTCAGAAAAATCTTGAGTATGGTTTAGGTGCTGGGGTTGTTCACGGGAAGGCAAACAAACAAGTTTTTTTAAAATAAAAGCCATTCTGGGGTTATGGAGGACTAAAACACACATCTCCATAAAAATCTTGATTTGATAGCTTGAATATTTGAAGCTTTGCATCTCTCTCTCTCTCTCTCTCTACTACAAATTCACTCAATAAGAAACAAAAAGGGAAGAAAGCAAATTCTTACTCTCAAGTTCTTGTATCATCTACCTGTCCTTGAATATAAATTGTCTTAAAAGTTAAAGAAAAGTATCATAAAATTACCTCTCCACCAAAATTATAATTTTTGGCATTTAGTAATCCAACAAGAGTGGTGTATATAGTACATTTTTCAGGCATTTTCATTGCACAATCTGTCAGTATTCTGAGGATTTTTCCTCTAAATGATCCGAGGTCAGCTTCCAAAACACTTGACAATCCCTCCAAATTGCTCTCCAAGGATGATGTACTCTATGAACATAAATCAATGTAATTAATGTCAATTATAAGTTTAGATATGTTTGAGTAAAATTCCACAATGAAGTTAAAACTATAAATATATACCTTTTCTCCCACCCTCAGAATCAAGGACTCCAAGCGATCTTCAATTTCCTGATTTTCTGACACACGTCGTCTCTTCCTGTATGCTCGTTCTAAATTACACACAATATTCTCAGTTAAAGCATTCATTCAGAAATAATTCATGTTTAACCGTTTGTTTACAATTGGGTAACCTCATAAACAAAGTACTTTCTCACATTTTCGGGACAAAACATATGGTTTTATATGCCAATATCCATATTCTGGTTATAGTTCTAAATTAAAACATGCTAAATCTTCCTCCCAACATTATAAACTTACCATAACCATCATCCTCTTCATGAGGTCGTCGGCGGCTCATTTTTACCTATTTAGTTGTAGGTCCACGTCTCGCTGCAAAATTACAGCAAACAGAAACCAACTGTCCTCAAATGTCAAGTTCACATTCACGCTACACAAGACGATTAAATTGAAATGCAATGTTCAGCTGCAGCTCCGCCTTTGACTGAGCTTCTACACGACACGAAGGGTAGAGGGCAGAGGAAGCAGGATAAAGTTTATATTCCTCCCAGTCTTCATGTTTCCTCTACTCCTGCTCCACGCATACTCTTTGGATGGATTCCTCTTGCTCGTTCGTCGCATATATACTCTCTGATTCGTCGCCTTTTGCCCTGCTTGCCATGTCGTCAATGTTTGCTGCTTTGCCAAACATCACCAATGTAAGCTTTCTCGACCTCTTGTTGACCACTCCAAGAACTTACAGAGTATTCTCTGAATCCTTATGTTAAACATTCCATGGAAGCAGAGATGTTGAAATAAAGATGTGAATAATTATTATCATCATTGATCATCAATACATTTTCTTGGATTTACGGCATTTTGATTTGGCATGTGTAAAATGAAACAAGGTCGACAGTTATGAGAACTGTTCGTTTCTCTTGTTCAAAATCTACGGTCAGGGTGATGATTATGACTCATGTAATGTTTCTACGTAAATATGGAGAATCAGTGTTCTTCGTAGGAAATTTATTTTTCGTACTGTGATCTTTGACCGTAGTATCAGTATGGCAGCTAGTGCTGAATCGAAAGTAGAAACCGAAAATGTAAAAACGACAGATAAGTTCCTCTTGCGTATGCAAGAATGTTACGAAAACTACATTGTAATCGACTCAGGAGCAAATCTTACAAATAAAAAGTATGGTCGTGATCTGGAGTCTGTGATACAACGAGCGAAAGATGCAGGTTGGTATGAGGCCAATGATCTATGATTATTAATACAGCATGGAAAATAATTTTCATCAGTGTATTGAATTGTAATTTTTAATGTAGGTGTCATGAAGATTGTGGTAACTGGTGCGTCATTACGATCAAGTAAAGAAGCGTTGAGACTAACTAGATTATATCCTGGTGTTATATACTCCACAGCAGGTAAGTATTATCTCTTATTTAATGTTAATGAATTACGGTATTGAAAATATGATTATCCACATGCCGTTTTTAGTTGTTCAGAATACGTTTTTCCTGGGTTTTGTTTTGGAATTAATTATTTTTCTAAGTGACTCTTCACATGTTACTGCTAGGGTTCAAAATTTAAAAACGTATCATTAGGTATTGAGGTAGAAGCTTTTGTGATTTTCGCAGTCTCTTATTAATGAATATATTGTTATATCTGAATGAGTGCATTTTGTATCCTATTTGTAAGTTGTTGTTAATACGAAAGGAGGAGATTGTTACACAAGTGCTTTTCATCTTTTAATTGTTGACATTTGCTGAATCACTTACTGAATTGTATGCGTCTAATTATTTAATTAAATTCCTTTTGAAATTGTGATAGAAGTAATTACTTCTAAAAGAGTTTTCAGGCTGACAATATTGGCATAAACAATGGGGAAAATACAGTATGTTTCAGATGATTTTCCATGGAATGAAAATGTTTCGTAAATTGTGCAATTTGGAGAAGGAATTTCTGATAAATATGTGTAAATCTTTTCACACTTCATAATTTAACAATTCAGTAAGACATGTAAAGGTATTCTCTAACGATTATTAGCATTGGAGGCAGTGTGAATATATATATACATACACAAACTTCCAAACATTGATGAAAGAATCAATGATAACTTTAAATTAAACCACTGTCCATGTGAAAAGTATTGGAATTTATTGCAGTCTATTTAAGTCTCTGTAGTCTCTTGCAGAATGTTAGTGACATCTGATGGTAGGGAGGAATGTATTCTAAAAGGAATACTGAAACAGGATGGGTTCAAAGTGCTACGTGAAGCTCATTTCTGGAATCTAAGTTGTGTGTGGGTTTACAAAGGTTAATTTTTATTGAGGTTAACTTTGTTTAATAAACAGATTTATTCGGAATGTGTTCGTAGGTACATGGTAGGGCATAAGTAAAACAACTCAAACAATTACAAAAAGGAGCTCTAATTTAAAAGAATAAATTGTTTTATTTCTTTAAATTCAAAATATATTTATAGTTAATTTATCTTTTAGTGTATCTACATTTCACTTCCTCTCCCGTTTTATTTCTTTCCTCTTATGCAAGTCATAATGCCTAACACTGCATTTCATTACCAATCATTTCTGTGTCCTTACTCCCTTTACTATTTACATTTAATTCTGTTGATAATTATATACTGAATATCATTGATAACATTACTGTAGTAGGTCTAACCTAATTCTAAAATTTTGGGTTATAGAAATTATGGTACAGTGCATTGAAAGAATTTGGAAACTGAGACTGCTGATCCAATATTTATGGTTCAGTTCTGAAAACATTTGTGAATGTCTGTTGTTAGCTTCTTCCAATTGATTTTGTTGAGTTATCCCATCTTAGTTGCAAGTTTTCTCAATTCAGTTGTGAATGTTATGTCTCTGATTAAATGTATTATATGTAATTGTCTAATTGTTTTAGGGATTCATCCTCATGATGCAAAATCTTGGACAGAAGGCTATTTAGATGATCTGCGAGAAATTGCTGTGAATCCAGAATGTGTGGCTATTGGTGAATGTGGACTTGACTACAATAGAGATTTTTCTCCTGCTGAAATTCAACGAGAAGTGTTGCAAAAACAGGTAATCTCTCAAAACATAATTTTTTGAGATTAAATTTTGTTAGCTGCTTCTTTTTGTGAGTGCATTCCCATTAAGCAGTGAGAACTAAAGAAACTAGTTTAACCCTTTAAGCCCTGACTCTCATAACCATGAGGGTTGAGCCTTCCAAAGTTTTGTTGAGTCTGGTGGGTCAGTGATAGCAAACACTGACGCTCAACAATCGTGAGGGTTTTGAGAATGTTGGTAGTTGCATATTACATTGCCAGATCGCATTTTTATCGCACTGATAGATCACAGGGCTCGTTTGTTTATGAATTCAAATTACATGTGGCTGTTTTAGTAAACTTGGGATTTTGTTTGTGTGTTTATTCATGTATATCGCAAATTATTGACAATTGCTTAGATTAAGTTTAATATTTCATATACTAAAGAAGGTTTTAAGTTAAAGTGTTGGGTTTAGAATTATTTTTTTGTAACATTGGATAGTGTATTCGTCAACTATCACGACAATGAAGGTTTGGCATTAAGTGCTGCTGGAATTCTATGAAGTAAGTAGTAACGTGTTTGATTATTTTTTAATAGTTGTCGGTAAATATTTGCAAGAGCCGTTCCAAAGTGAAATGTTTATTTTGTTGTTGCTTACGAAACACAATTGGTGTACAGATTTTCATGTTAAAAAGTTCATTTTTATTTTATAAATGCTCCTTTTCTATTAATTATTTTAAACAATGTAAAGTGCAATGTTTATTTATATTGTTCACGAAACAAAAATGGTTTAAAAATGTTTGTAAAAAAAATATGTTAATGTTTGTTAAAAACGCTTTTTTTCTACTAATTTCTTAAAGAATGGAATGTGCATTGTTTTTTTGAACAAATTAATTTTTTTTGTTAAAATATACTTATCTCCTATTATATCTTTCTTTTAAATAATGGATTAATTAGTTCCATTTTTAAAATTCTGAAGTCATAACTACCTAATTCTCACGGTCCTGCGAGTACGCCCATGTGGAATCTGCAAACCCAATATTTAAAAAAATATTTTTCTACGCATTGTTAGATATAGAAATAACACAAAAATTATATTTATTTGAAATTGGAAAGAAAAATAATTTCAGGATTTAAAAGGCCGAGGAAACTTTAAAGCACAGTTATCCAAAGTGACTAAAACATTTGAAATTAAAACAGAATTTTTAATAAATGTTTGCAAAGTTGTAAAGTGGTTATATTAAGATATGAGGCAATGTGGGCATGCAACATCAAACACAATCAAAAGCCACATTTCGTTTTTGACATCTTGACATTTTTTTGTCAGTCTCTGGTAATGTAAAATATAAATATGAAATATTTTGTAATGTTAAGAAATATGTTGTCTGTTATCTTATTAATGTTAAAAATAATCTGACCATTTGAAAACAGATACAGTAATACTATTGTTCAAAATTTTGTTTTTACCCTTATAAGAGACGTTTTCAAAAATTGTATCTCAGGTCCAGGGTTATAAAAATACTTTATTAAAATTTTAAAATGTGGAGTAGCATTTCACATAAAAATTGACAATATTAAAAGTCATTGGAATATAAAACCTTAGGTCTATACATTGATATAAATAACCTGTTAAGGTGTCATTAATTGGGTGTTTGTATGTCACTACAGTGACATCACTAGTGATGTTTAAGCTCCCAATTGGATGACAATGTAACAGCTGATGACCTGTCAAAGTACTATTAGTAAATCAAAATACATTGATGTACACATGATAAAATTACCTGGCCTTCTAGTCGACTGTAATTTTTATCCCAATGATTATTTTAATAGCTTTCTATTTCAATGTACAATACACGCAACATTGCTTGTAAAATTGATTTGTTAGGATTGCCACCTGGTTAACGTTACAGGCAATTTTAATTTCAAAGCTGACGGTAGGTGAAACTTTGTGCTGGCTAAAGTAGTTTTCATGTAAAAGAGATATATTTTGTTTATTACAAAAATGTAATTTTATTTTTATCATTATACAGTGAGTCACTGAAATTGTTCTTACACATTATATGTTAACGGAAATAAAACAATATTACAGTTCGCATCAATTATTTATTTTTGAACATCACATGTTTTGACATACATATTGACTTCAGTGCATCATGTTTTTATCTCCTTTGAAACTAAATAAACAATCTGTTTCACAAAATTTGACATGAGATTTTCTGCTATCATACACTATAAAAAAAATACCAAAGTGAGATGAAAAATAATTAAGTCTTCAATAGTTTGTTAGAAGCTCCTCTGCCTTGCTGTTAGTAGTAGTCTTGATGACATGGAATGTATCAGTGACTTTGACTGTGTAGGGCAAATTCGATTCCACCCCTCCTCAATTATTCTCCAAATTGGGTAGTTAAACTTCAATTTTTCTATTGTGGCCAATAACATTAGGTTATTGTTACATCTCCTGCCTTATAAAATGCTTTATAAAAGTTTGCTACATCACTTTTAGGCATTTTAGTTTTTTTAAGCCTTCAGCGTGGTATGCCATCTGCAGACGGCAATTTCCTTTCTCTCCTAAACATGTTATACCCTACCTGGACGGCATGGATTTTCCTTTCCATTCGCAGTAAGCCATCTCAGGACGGAAGGGACATTTACCTGTTTTATCTCTCATTTGCGGTGTGCCGTCTAGAGACATTGATGGCTTAGCGGTGCCATGCAGATGCTTGCAGTGCTACGGCGAATTGTCTGTTTCTTTTTGAGTGATTTTCTATACAACTAGTTTAATATCGATTAAAGAGTTTCTATATGTTTTTTATGGAAACAACTAATTTTCAATACTTGTCTATATTGTATTATGTATGTATGTTGCATATTAAATTACTGCGACTGTCAGACATACGTGGTATGTAATATTTCATTATCTGAAAATGTTTATTGATACAAGTGTGTATGTCATATTTATAATAAATTATCGTTCTTTTATTAATCATAATTTTATTATTATTATTGGTTTGAAGCGACGCATTCTCAGGGTAGAGCATGTAGAAGCGCGACGCCACCTGAGCTGAGATGCTCCCGCAGCAGGCCTCGCTGAATGCGCTCAGCTGGCTACCTGCTCCTGTAGTGCCGCTGACCGCACCTGTCACTTAAAGCCGCCTTCAAATGCTACCGCGCATACCCTTGCCACCGCGTTGAAGGATTAATAATGGTTATAAAATTTGTAGCATTGTTTTCGCAACACTTCTCTGAGCCCTTGGACATTGAGCTTATATAAATTGGGAGTAATCTTCCGATAAGTATTTATCTTGACACCTCCTAGCCAGTGCCTTTTATTCCTTCGGCCAGGGGCTCAGCGTAACTGAGGTTCCCAGACGATCATCCGTCTGGGAATCTGTGGTGTCTTGTGGTGCTTAAACTGTTGTAGGATCTGAGTCCCGATGGTGACAGTATTTTCAAGAATAATTGTAGCAGCCGACTGCTCTGATCAACACCAGGCGAATGTTGGAGCAATTTCCAAACAAACAGGCCATGGACTGTTCACAATCTTTCCGTTCCTTGCAATAAATCCTCTTGCCTTACACACACATACAAGTACATGCAAAACATTACCACACAAGACGGGAAACCAGTCGGGAGCTTAGAGCTTGTCCAGGCTGGGGCGGAGCGCTGCTGGTTGAAGAAGCACCTGGGGTTTGGGAAGATGGGAGAGAGTAGGAAACACACAGTTCCTGCAAATCAACAGGTAGATCGGTGCCGGATCTCATCATCTAGTGAGGGAGAATCACCACCATATCACACAATAAAAACGTGCAATGCAGTTATGTGATTAGTAGTCTTGGTAGTCTATATGCCTGGAATTGCTAAGAGGCCATCCATAAATTAGGTAACGCAAATTTGGTGGATTTTGAATACCACTCTTCCCCTTGTAACGCATGTAACGCATGCATGAACCTCTAAATAATTACGTAATGCTTATGACCTCCACCCCCATTTACAGTTAGTAAAAATGTGTTATATAACAGTAAAGACCATTTGCATTAATTTTATATAAGCTGTATATTAAAATTTATGCTAATTAATGTTAACTTAGTTGGTGATGTTAAACAATAAATGCATGAGGTGCTAAAACGTCCAGCTTCCCTATTTTATCTAAAAATTCTTCAATGGTAGTCTCCAGCATTTCTAAATATGTTCTATTTACAGTTACCTACTGTTTAACATCTATTAATTAGGTTTTGAAATATCTCTTGTGACTGGTTAATCCAATCTGCGGAAAGATAACTTTGACTTTTTCTAAAATGACAGGATTGCACATAGTCAAAGGAAGAATACCTTTGTAATTTCTCAGCAACTTTTCAAAGTTACGTGTTCATTTTGCAAAATTTCTACCGCCAGTCGTTAATTTTACATTAACATTACACTTATTACAACATTAACAACACACACACAAGTTGAATGCGTTCCACTCGCTCCACAATGTTTAGGTCTTAGTTCTGCAAATTTTGATAAACTAATATTGATGTCCAGATATTTATTCTTTAATGATCGAAATGTCTCTTTTAAATTAGATAATCACAATCTATTCTGTTTTTGAATTCTATGACCATCCTCTTTCACAGGTACAAAATTCTTTCTCGCCATTACGTGGCTTATGCCATCAGAAGTAAAGTAATCCTGCACTTTTTTTTCTTTTTATTATTGATGTATCTAAAGGTACTTGATATTACTCATTGTCATAACAGCGTAACACAAATTATTTAAAAGCTGTAGGAAACATGGTTTACACTTGCTGCCCATAGTTTGGCGGTATGGAAACAAATTGATGACATACACATGAGCTGTATGTACAATTCATTTATTTTCAATTTATTACAATTATGTACTGCTCTGAGGTCATTATCGCTATTCTACCACCATTCCTCCTACGCATGCTGTTCCCCACCCCCACTTCCACCCCCGACACTCAACTGCACCAGTACCCAGTGCAATGCACTCCCCCGTGTCCGCCTACTGGGCTTGATGCGTGGACATCGATGCTGCTCGCATATTTTTGGCGGTCGTGTGATCGCCGTCTCCCTGTGAGGATGGCCCTCACAAGCACGGCTCTATGAGCTCCTCCCCCAGCGGGTCCTTTTTTATTGACCGCCCTCGACTCTCCCTGTCGCTGCCAACGGATCGCGTTACAATAGACACAGCGTATTATAACAAATAAACTGGACCCGCCAGACAGCGAAGAATGTGTCTCGTCCTGATGCGGCTACAGTGGAACCGAACTCGTGAAAACTTAAATTCTGGCACTCAACTGGATTTCAAAGAAGAGTTTCTTTGAGAGCCGTTTTAGTCACCCATGCTGGGTCCGTGGATGTTGCTGTGAGGGCTTTGACTTTTGAGTCATTTCCCAATAACAGAACAACAACAACAACAACAACAACAACAACAACACGCACAACACATTACTCCAAAGCTGTAGGTTTAAAAATAACCTGTACCCATACCTGAACATTAAAAAGGGATACGCACACATTCAATTCATTTTTTTATTTTCGTTATTTATAAATATTCTAAATTGCAATTCTGCCCATTTGAAGTTTATTATATTAATATAGCTTCACTATCTATGCATGTCGTCTTGAGCTCAACATTGAATCTAGTAACGAAATCTAGTAAACGAAAAGAAAACGGTTTTATTGCAGTTTTCCATATCAAATAAACAATTCTGTGCTCCATTGAAAATGAATAGTGTACCATTGACTGATGTTAAGGCAACAAAATTTTTAGGTCTCTCAATTCAGTCAAACCTTAAATGGAACGTCCATTTAAATAAATTGAACACAAAATTAAGTTCATTATGCTACGCGTTCAGAATTCTTGCAAATTCAGTCAGCCTTCATACTGCTCGTTGTGATTACTTCGCGAATGTTCATTCCCGCCTGAGATATGGCATAATATTCTGGGGAAATACATCTTATAGCTCCCAGACTTTTAGATTACAAAAACGAATTGTACGAATTATAACCAAATCCCACCCACGTGATTCATGTAAGCCTCTCTTCATTAATCTAGGAATTCTACCATTACCGTGTCTTTTTATTTACGAATCAGTGGTTTTTGTAAAAAATGACTTGCTTAAGGGCGGGAATATATTTTCAGAAAATGCCGAAGTCTATTACTATAATACTCGACGTAGAAATCATATTCATCAGGTGACAGTATCAACAGCTCATTACAAAAAATTCACATACAATACATGTACATTATTTTACAACACTTTGCCAGATGACATTAAACGATTAAATTTAATAGAAAAGTTTAAATCACAAGTGAAATCGTTTCTGCTGCATAACTGTTTCGATACAATTAGAGACTATACTGAGCATCACAAGAAAAGTAACATCATTTTTAACAATGATACATAATGCATTATTTACCATTTGGACTGTATAAATGAGTATAAACAACCTGTAACAACTATTGTACTACAGCTTCCGGGTCAATGACCCCCATCTCGATCAGGTTTTTCGTCCAGTTTCCCTGATCCATTGAGCAAATGCTGAGATGGCCCCTTGTTTTGCTTCTGGACATAAATGTAACTTCATTTTCTGTGCACGTCTTCTAAATTCAGTGGGAAATACAATTATTCAAATTATCGTTTCCATGTTGTCGCAGCAGGAAGTAATAAGAGCCAAAATTTATTGCTTATTTATCTTTGAAAATAGATTTTATTACATGGGAGATTTTTTTGTTGTTTTTTTCTCCCTTTCAAAATTCAAAATTTATTGCTTATTTACCCTTGAAAATAGATTTTTTTTACATGGGAGTTTTTTTTCTCCCTTTCAAAATTCAAAATTTATTGCTTGTTTATCCTTGAAAATAGATTTTATTACATGGGAGTTTTTTTTCTTTTTTTCTCCCTTTCAAAAATTCAAAATTTAAGTAGTATATGACTTAGTGTAGGGATCACAGAATTTTGAAAATGTGCACACAATTCACTTTTCCCCATAGCACGTCATACGCAGTTTTTTAACCTTTTTTGACGTAAAATAAATAAATAAAATAAATAGTTATTTAAATATTGTTTCCTTGTTCTCGCGGCAGTAAGTGGATTCCGTCACGAAGCGCACGATAAGGGAAAGTAGCCGAGAAGTTACTGATTTGCCTTTGCAAATAGTTTGTATTAAAGGAGAGCGAATACTTTTCCTTATCAAATCATGCCAAAACGCTCGTTGCTGCCGTGACTCCTGGATCTGAGCTGAGTCAATGGTCCTCATCTCGATCAGATTTTTCGTTTCCCTGATCATTTGAACGAATGCTGAGAAGGCCACTTTCGTGGTAAACCCACAAACTGAAAGCGTTCCACTCCTCCAGGGATTTTTGCCTTAGTTCCGCAAAATGCTCGCAATGTCTCTTTTAAATTGCTTTTCTTCTGGACATACAGTAAGTGTAACTTCACTATTGTGCACGTTTTCTAGTTCAGCGGGAAATATGGTTATTCAAATTATCGTTTGCCATGTACTCGGGGCAGGGAATCGATTCCTTCACATAGAACCCGATGAAGGATAATGGTCCAAATCTATAGCTGATTTGCATATCCGTATAGTTTTTATTACACGTGAAAGAGTTTTTCTGATCAACTCTTGCAAAAAACACGCTAATTTTCATCTATTCAAAATTCAACTTGAATATGGGTTAGATTAGGGAGCCAAGCATTTAAGAAAACGTGCACAGAATTCACTTCTCTCCTTCCATCATAAACGCTGTAACACTATCACAAATCACACCGCCAGTGCGTGTGCAAACTATATGACGAAAAGTGCCCCAAATATCACGTACTCTCATGCAAGGGAAACTACAAAACAATTACGGAGCTCAGCTTCAAAGACTGAACTATCAATCCCATGCACCGTTGTGCGCATTTCTTAGGGGGCAGATTTTAATGGAATGTCATTTTTTCCTTTTCACTTTACGAAAATGCCGTGTAGTAAAGCAATTCATTTTATGTTATGACGAAAGAAAATTACCCATTTTTATAAGTCTTTTGAATTTTTCGTCTATTTCGACTAAGAAGTCATTTTTTACCTTTTCCCGTCATTTTTATTGCTTTTTTTCTCTGATTTAATCGATTTTACTATTTTAATGGTACTTGCTTCAAATAATATTTACGATATGGAACAAATGTTCTCCACAGAATTTCTGAGTTCCTGTACCTGGTAGCCTATTCGATTTCTTCTCTCAGAAGTTGTAATATCGGCCATTGCGCGTATGTAATCTAAGGTTCCTATGACACCTGTCAGCACCATTGGCGGTACAGGTGGTTTCGGGATAACTAAAGATAGATATTTTCTGGTAAAGAACTGCCCAAACCGTAAGTTTGAAAGTTGAGTTCACTTGAACAAATAGAAGCAGCCTCAATTACATCAGTAACGTATCCAATGTCTTGAGTTGTTCATCCGAACTGGTTTTGATAACATATTTTACGTCATTTTTCTGTGCTTTTCGGACACACAAAAAATTTAAGAGCATTTTATTGACCATTGTTGGCGATGTTTTAGGTTATCAAAATCCGCCCCTATTTTTCATTAATACACTGCCCCTCACGGAATGTCCTACAGTTTTTAACGGCTTAGTGGTGTTCGTGTGCGGACGGTATGCTCTTATCTGAGGTAACAGAGGAAGACGGCTACACTGAATGCCATCTTAAAACATCGACCTCCCAACTCGACCGACAGCCTTGGTTAAAAAAAAAAAAAAAAAAAAAAAAAAAAAAAAAAAAAAAAAAAAAAAAAAAAATTGTATGAGAAAACGCATTCGAAAACTAATGAAACAATTTACCAACATAGTCAACATATTTCGGGGCGATTACAATCCCTAGCTCCCAATTAGCTACTCTGTTTTCTGAAGAGCGAAAGTATACGTGGATGGATCTATTGTTCGATGTAAATATGGCCTCAAGGTCACAAGCTGGAAGGAGGGAGGACACTTGTCTTCCAATCGGGAGCTTCGTTACAACTTACATTTTTGGCATTGAAGCCCCGATTGGATGACTTACCTCCCCTTCCACCTCCTGACCTGGAGCGTACACTATTTAAATCGGATACTACCAGAGTACTGAATACTACTGCACGGGCACCCGCGATTATCATTACGAAAATTTAGCCGAACACTGGATCGTCACCCCTGCGTGACGCAACCTGCTTGATGTTTGAAGTGTCGTGTTTTAGAGACTTGCAATATGATGTCAACACATTAGTCTTACTGGAATCGCCGAGGGAAAGGGGGAAAAAGTAGTCAAGGAGGAAGAGAAACGGAAGAACGAGAAGACTAACAAGAAGTGGAAGGGAAAACAAGAAAAACAGGAGAAATGGAAGAGGAAAAATAAGCTGAAGAAAGATATGAGATATTTCAAAAATAACGAGATGGAAAATAATTGAGATACAATCGTTGATAGCCCATTGTATCGTTTTCAAAGTACATCACAAAGAATTCCAACAAAACCACCGCACTAAGAAAATTACGACAAATAAAACTAAACGAAATAATTTTATAAAATGTAAGTTCTACACGCATTTGGTTGACTGAATCTGGTTGGATACAATGTAATGAATTAAAATGGGGTGAATACTAAACACCATAACAAACAATCCGTGTGTCGTAACAGGACGAAAACGGACGAGTTGTGCAGTGATTGTATGTAGAACAGTTGTTGTGTTCAGAATGGTTGGGTGTCGCGACCACGTGCCCGACGCGCGTTTGTGGCAACAGCGTGTTCCCCCTCCCAACTATCAAGTCATTAGAAATTTTAATCGGACTATAACTCCGCTTGGCGAAGTGTCCGAGAGGCCACCTTGCACACTCTGTGGAACTGGAGGCCTCATCCGTCCTGGCCTCCAAGCTGTTTTGTATGGCACGCGATATTCGTGTATGTTAATTAACTGCAATTAATTGTGGGCTTAGTAAGAGTACGTCCAGAACTCATTGAAGTATTTGAAGAAAGGCGCGTGTACGCGTTTGTGTGATGTATCGTGATTTTTAAATACTTTATTCGCTGAAATGGAAGAGCCCGGTTCGAGTAAAAAAAAAAAAAAAATGATATAATCTCTAGTTTGTTGGAAGTTCCCTTTTCAATGAGAACAGATAGTGATAGACGTGAAATTTTAAGATCCGAACGACCTACTCCCAAATTATCCTTGTTAAAAAAGGATAAAAATAAAAGTCGATCATTTCATTGTTCATGGTACATTAATCATAAATGGTTGTGCGGAAGTAATGTAATGGGGAAATTATTTTGCTGGCCATGTTTGCTGCTGAACACATCCAGCAGTGTGTGGGCCTCAGAAGGATATGATGATTTGAAAAACTTGACTAGAGCAGTATCTAGACATGAATCTAGTAAAGAACATATAAATGCATATATGTCATTTAAAACCTTATCAAGAGAAAAGCTAGTAATCTGTAACTTGCTGAATGAGCGGGATCAATTTTTGAAATTGCAATATAATAAAGAAGTGAGAAAAAATAGAGAGATTTTGAAAATTTTAATTGATGTTACGTGTACATTTTGCAAACTAGAGCTTTCCTTTAATGGACATTTGGAAAAAGATGACCCAGATAATCCTGGAAATTTCAGAGCTATATTTCATCTTTTGCTCAAAAGAAATGTTGATCTAAAAGAACACTGGATTAAAATGGGGTATTTTAGAGGACTCTTTGAAATTATTCATAATGAGCTAATTGAATGTATTCAAGAAGAAATACAGTGTGTCATTGACAAAGATTTAAACAGTCCTCCCTTTTTTGCATGCATTGTTGATGAAACCTCAGACATCACTGAAAAATCTCAGTGTGCAATAATTGCTAGGGTTGCTAGATGCTTCAGGGAACGTCCAAGAACATTTTCTGGGCTTTTATGATATTCAAGAAAACAGAAATGCAGAAGGTTTATGTACTTGGTTACACAGGGTTTTTAAGAAGTACAATGTTGAAAGTAAACTAGTAGCCCAAACCTATGATGGGGCAAGTGTAATAACAGGGCATTTGGACGGGTTGCAAGCGAAAGTACGTGAGTTTGCTCCAAATGCAATTTTTAGTCATTGCTTTGCCCGTCATTTGAATTCACTTCTCCAGCAAAGTTGCTCAAAAATACCAAAAGTAAAAATATTCTTCTCTACTCTTCAAGGTATAATGGCTTTCTTCCGTCGGACTCCAAAACTCATTACTGTGCTGGACAAAGTAACAGATGAAACAATGCCTTTGGACAGTGAAGAAGTGAATTTAAAGATAGTTTCTGCTGTTAACAATAACAGAGTGAAATTATTGCAAGTTTTCACAGAAATCATGAGTTGCCCAAATTTAAATGGTATAACAGTCAGAGAAGCACAAAGTTACAAAAACAGTCTTCTTGATTTAAATTTTGTATTTCTTCTCTCTGTGTTTGAAGTTACATTCCAAAAAACTGAATTACTTTTCAATTTGATACTGGAGAAAATTAACAGCATTCAGCTCTGTATTGTCGCTGTCACTGACTGTGTTTCTTTTCTGAAAAATTTAAGGAATGAAGAAAGGTGGTTTGAATTTTTTCAAATTGCTGAGAAGACAGCAGGTTATGTATCTCCTGTAAAGCAAGAAGATTTAACTGAAGAAAATCAGGGTATTTCTGAATACAAGCAATTGTACTATGAAATTCTGGATAACATAATAACTCAGATAGAAGTAAGGTTTTCAAGATTAGAAAAACTTACATTTCTGAAGCTAGGGGATACCACTCAATTTTCAAAATTTTGTGAAGTATTTCCAATGGATGCTTTAGATTCTTTGTTAGAGAGCTTTGGTGAATTTTTTAACAAAGATAAATTACGAAGTGAATTTGAAACAATATTTTCCCCATTGCACAAAGAAAAATTCAAAAGTTCAAATCTGCCTACCCTAATAAAAAAAATGATTCAAATTGAGTTTAATGAAATTCTTCCAGAGGCTTTCAGAGTATTTAGTTTGATTGCAACAATTCCAGCTACTAGTTCTTTTGCAGATGGTTATTCCTGTGTGAAACGAGTGAAAATGTACTTAAGCAACTCTATGAACCAAGATAATCTTTCTGCTCTAGCGTGTGTGACTATTTGAAAAGGGAATCCTCCATAAACTTCAGCAAAGGGACACCTGGTATGACGACATTATTTCCCAATTTGCTAAGAAAAAAGAACGACATATTAAACTTCTGTTTAAACAATAAATTGCATCAAGTTGCACGTCCTTAGCTGTTTCTCGCCAGAACATAGTGTATGCAATTTTACTTCGTCAAAAGGGAATCTCTGTAGTCCAGTGATGTCGTGGGTGTGGGGACTAAAACTAAAGGGAATATATCAATAAAACTATTAACTAATAGTTTTAATTTGAGGGAATGTAGGGTCCATGATACCATTGTTAGCAGAGTTTAACAACAAAATCAAGGAAGCCCAGACACATCCCAACATTTATCCACCTTTACAGACCTTCCAACATCAGTTTGAAGGCTGAGCTCTGTTGCATCATCAAATCTGATTGGAGAATCTCGGTTTATTGTAAGTGAAAAAGATGTTTCCAGGTGGTGTCTTTTATTAACTGATGATTTCTTTTGTAATGAAATGTACATTTCTAAGCAGTGAAATACCCAAGCATTATTTGGCCTCATACATAGTAATGATGTGACAACGTTGTTACGAGACATTGATGTTCAAAATTAAAACATCATAGTTAATACATTCGCCAAAAATCCATGTTATAATGCCGATTTAGTAGCCCCTACTGGCAACAAAATTTTATTTGTTGCTGTGTTTATTAATTTATAGTTAAGATTTAACTGAAAACAAAATTAAAAATAATAATAATAATAATAATGAACAAAACGAAACCTGAAAGCCTGCATGGCCAGGGACATCTCAAAGGGTAGTCCTTATTTGGCTGATAAGAATATGGAGAGGAGGAGGTCAATGCCTTGAGTGCATGCCTTGACTGCCTCTCCGTGTATGAAATATAAGGAAAGGTGTAGGAAATACCAGGGCATCTGGGTCATCTTGGGCGAGAGAGTCAGTGATGAAAGTACAAACAGTGTTTGTTTGCTTCTAACAGTTAAATTGACAATAGTAGAGATTTTGTTTCATATTTTAACTTTTTACGGATGTGTAATGATGGGAATTTTTCATTCACAAGCAAATTATCGATGTTAAAAAACATCAGCTTTAATAAGTCAATGTTTTGACACATTGATAACAATGAGACTTCTCTAGTATATAGGTACACAGAATTGTAATAGTTTACTTCTAGACACGTGCAACCTTAAAACAATGGAGAGGAGGGGCATGTCCTTTTCTAAGCTGCTTTTTCATTTGAACTTTTTTTATTTACAAAGAACATATTTTACTAGTAAATAAGTAAAACACTTGAAGGAGAATGAAATTATAATTTTAATGACAATAAATGCAATTGATTTTACTTTATATCATTTGCATAGTGCCAGATGACTTTGAGAGCCTCCTCTCCAAGTGTTGCATAACAGTTTTTCAAATTAAGGGCTAAAATGGGAAAATCAGGGATTGCACATAGTTGAGGAAATAAAATGTTTATATATATAAGACTTCAGGCGAGCCATGCCCCCCCCCCTGTTTTGCATACATACCTATGCTTATATGTATGTAAATTGACTAATACCATTTGTTTATTCTTTAATGTGTTATATATGAATAAGTTCAGTAAACAAATATTTGTCAATTGTGTTAAAAAGTTGATATGTGTTGTAGATGGTAAAATATTTTGTTAAACGACTATGTGAAATTAAGGCATTTACATGAAAAAATGTTCTTAATCTATGATTATCAAAATATCTTAAAATTCAATCGATGATAAATGCTACAATATCAAATGTAGAGTTACTGGATAAATTGTATTGCTTCCAAGGAAACAAATTGACATTGATAGGTAATTAAAAATGATTTACATATTTGCAAGTATTATTGTCATTTTAACTCCGTTCGGTATAAAGAGAACAAATTTTTTTCAGATTTGCATATTAACACAAGATTCATTTCTTCTTACACTGTTATCTTTTGTGGTGTTCGGAATGAGGTAAGTGCAAGTTCCATCAAAATGGAGGATGTTCTGGTGGTAGAAGAAATGGATTTATTTCCTTTATATTAATTTACTTTTACTGAATGTATTATTTGTTGTATGTTAAGAACATTTTGATAGTTCAATGCAAAATTACATTTATTTCTGAATATTTTGTACTTGTCAAATGCATTGTGAATTGTTTATGGCTAATTATTTCTTTCTGTAATCACTTTTATGTTTTGTGTGTTCATTTTTTAATAAAATATTTTTGTTAGAAAGTATTATTTCTGTTGTTTTATTGTAAATGTGTTTCATTACTTATGTCTGAGATCTTTTTGTGCATGATGTAAAACAGTTTCCTTTTGTTAGTAATAGCTTTTTTCCGGTATGCATTAAAACACGATTACTTTAAATTATTAAATACAATTAAATGTTCGATTAAATTTTATTGACTCCTATTGTTTATTGCTTGTACACAAGATTAAAATTATTGTTTTTCATGTTGCAGGTAGCTTTGGCCTGTGAACTCCAAAAGCCACTATTCATTCATGAGCGTGAAGCTCATAAAGATTTACTTGATATTTTGGAAAAATACAGAGAAAATTTACCTACTGTCGTTATGCACTGCTTCACTGGTTCATTAGAGCAGGCTGAAAAGTATATAAATATGGGAATATATATAGGAATAACAGGTAATTTAAATTACATTGTAATGACCTGCTTGAACAAACACAATATTGAGCAATACTGATTTCAGGATACCTATGTAAAGATAAATCTGACACTGGTGTTCGCAAGATACTTGAAAGTGGGTTGATTCCACTGGAACAATTGTTGGTTGAAACTGATTCTCCATTTATGTATCCAAACACAAGGGCATCCAAGCTTCCTACACATGTTAAAGAGGCTCTCACAGATAGGTAATTATTCATCAGTCATAAGTGAAAAAAACCCTTGAGTAGTATATAGTAACATGGTATATCTCACGCTTTTGTTGCAGGTCTCTCATGTTTCTGCAACGCTATTGTACATTTCAACGAAATGAACCATGTTCATTGCCTGCCATTGTAGAAATGATTGCAGCTTTTATGAAGAAACGCCCGGAAGAAGTTGCTCTAGCTACAGCTTTCAATGCAATGAAAGTTTTTGGACTGACATAATCCTAAATTTGCAATTCAATAGGTGCTATATTGATGTAAAGTTATATTACCATGGTGTTTTATATGCTTAAATATTTTTACATGTTGTTGTATAATATAAGAAAATGTATTTACTAATATGGAAATAAATAAATGTTATTGTTACAGTTTTGAATTTTTATGGTTTTGTAGTATTTGCAAGAAAGTAGTTGGGCTTGAAAAGTAAATTTTGATCGTACACAAAGTATAAAGGTTAGGCATAAAGTATGTAAATGTGGAAATGTAAGAACTAATAACTTGAATTTGTAAAATGTTGATAGGATTTACTTGTAAGATTAGTATTGGTAACAGAATAATAATATAAAAAATTACTTGATAGAAGTCCTAAAAAAAATTTTAAAATGAGTTAACTGAATAACAAGTGAAATTTCAGATTTCATGTGCCAAAGTCGGTTCTTCAAGTAATTTCACGTTTATTTAGTGATTTACTTTTATTCAAGCTGTAGGTGATGGCCTGCTGTGCAAGGGTAGGAATGACTTCTCAATTTCCTAAGAGAAATTGCAGTCTGCAAATAAAATATAGTGAAAGAGGCTACTATTGTTGAGCATTGATGTTTTAAGACATTAATTTAAGTAATACTGAACATTACGTTTTAACATCGTTGGGCAATCTCGAAGTGGCAATAGTGCCCCTTGCATGATGTAATTTTATTCCGCTATGACAATATTAGTATCAACAAAGTTTTTAGGGCTAGTAAATATTTAGTGTTAATCTGTTCTAAACGTTTTTCACATACATATGCATACAAGTTTTTCAATTTAAGCAAGAGTCGTTGCAAATACCGAACTTTCCGTTGATTATTGGCTATTGTCTGATTGTATTAATCAGCTCGCAGAGTAAAGCCACAACATTGTTGCCAATGCATCTCATGCTTGTCATTTGCATTAGTTTTTAGGGAGAGTATCTCTAAATAAGTCGTTCGACTGAAAGTAATGCGACTGGGACTACCTTTCCTTTCCATACACCGTAATTAAAAAGTCATTTAATTTTAAGTTGAATATAACAACATGTGAGAAATTGCAACACCTGGAAATTTGCAATAATTGCAGCCGAAGAAAGACAACATGGCGCCCCGTGTTTGACAGTTCGATGAAGTAACCAAATGAGAAAATAGGTCGATAGTTCAGACTTAGAAGTTGGTCGATCAGCTGGTAAGGACATTACATAACGAGGACTAAATGTTTGTGTTTTAAAAACAAAAGAATGTCTTTAGGTCATTTCTTTAGCAGTAAGATACTATGATTGTTGTTATCGTCTAACCTGGCCTGGACACATGTATAGTGAAAGTTAAATCAAAATGTTGGTTTTAATGCTCGTACGGATCTTAAATTGCAATGATTTATAAACCATTTTTGCAGTTATGCCCTCCGTTGGTTGCCGTAGCAACATCTTGGCTTTAATGGTATGTTATCTGATAATTGCCGATGACACAAGTAAACAAATCTCATTGAATACCATACGTTCGAATTCACCGTAGCGTGCCATAGCAGATGGGTGCCAGTCATGTTATCAATTAACCTCGTCTTATGATTCAAGATTTTTTGTTTAGCGTAATGTTCAATGTAGCATTATCCAATGGAACGTGCGGTAATTGATTCCGGCAATTGCGATGTTTTATTTTCAGATGATCATGGGGGGGGATCCCTACCTACAACTGTGAAATTTTGTCAGAAGTAACATGTCAATGAATATAGAAGTTGGAGGTTTTACCTTCATTTCTGATTTTGATTCTGGTAACTTGGGCCGTGTGGAATTAGTGGCCAAAAAAACTCATGGTAAGCAAGATAGTATTAGTTTTGACATGTATTCTTGTTTCTGCTTCACATTTCTGTTATTTTATTCCTTTTTGTTTCTCATTTTGTATCATTCATGTGATAATAGAGAATAGTAATCAAGTTGCAACACAATATGATTTTGTTATTACTACTTTGCAGTGGTCTCAAAATGTTGGTGCAGTAATTCCTTTGTTGAATAATTTATTTCCAAAATGATCTGTATTCTAGTATTATTATATTTTGTTTAAGTGTATATTACCAATATATCTATTCCTTAAAAGAAATACTAAATCAATAATGAACTAAACCAGCAAAAAGGATAAACTTTACTTTGTTAATTATTAAATTTTAGAATAGTGAAGCATGTCAAATGCTTGAAAATTATTTTCGATATCTAAATGTATGTTTTGATGGAGATCTTCCTCCCAATCATTTATCCTTACGAAATATAAAACAATAAATCAATTTAAATCTTTTCATCTTGTTTTTTAACTCATTAATTTGTTTTGTCTGTAATTAGTGTTTTTGTGGATAAATTGTACTGATAATTATTATTGAAGATACAGATTTTGTTGTAGACTATAGTCTACAACAAAATCTACTCTAATTTTTCAACTATCAAGCTATTAACAAGCTACTCTAATTTTTCAACTATCACTAATTTTCCTGAAATTTTACTTTCCCTGTAGTGATAGTATTTCTAATATTGTTGGGGGAAAAGAAGTATCTATGAGCTTTCTTTATCCTCTTCCTAGTTTCTTTCTGATCCTTCCATAACCATAAAAATAGTTACAAATATAATTTTAGAGACTAATTGGATTAGATTTTGTACAACAGTGGAATTGTGTGATCCTTGTGATCTCCTCTGGGTACAGCTATGCCCCATTGTAAAGGTTGATTTGTAATGAAAGTAATATAGATTTATTCATGGCTAGCATGACTAATATGTTTATGGTTTGTTGTGTCTCTTAATATATGGCTCATATTTATTCATATTTGCAAATTCTTGTAATATTTGGTCAACAATATTATATGCATGTGAGTGTTCATTTCATTTGATAATAAAAGTTTATATGTGGAATTCATTAGCACTTTTTTTTCTTTTCTCAAAAATGTTTGTAAAATTCTTGTTTGTATTTGTGGTACAGAAAATACTTCAGAGGTAGACAAGCCTTCTCCTGATGATGATGTTCCTGATTTTGAGTTCAATTTGTGGACTGCACCAGATTGTGCTGGAACCGAATATGAAAATGGCAATCGAACTTGGTTTTATTTTGGAATTAGAGGTAAATGTGGAAGAAAAATATTATTTGACTACTTTTTCAGATATATATTACTTTACTTTGTGTATTTTTATAATATATATTTCCTGAGAATAAATCGGGAAGTCTCAGTACAACCACAAAAGAAGAATTAAATTTTGTTGCTCTGCTCTAGGTGGGACACCTTGTGCTAACATGCAGTTGAATATTGTGGATCTGAATAAGCAGACTAAGATGTATAGTCAAGGAATGGCTCCTGTGTGTCGTGTAGTTCCCGGTAAACATCACTGGGAAAGGATAAAAGAAAAACCACAGTTTCGTGTGAGTTGGAAGGTCATAAACAGATAAGTTAATAATTTACTATTTTTATAATATTTTTTATTTGAGAGAAATGTAATGGAAACTGTCTTTTCAGGTTGTGGATAATGTGTTCATCTTGACTTTCAAGTACCGTACCCCTGAGAATCCAAGAGCTACTGTGTATTTTGCTTTCACATATCCCTACCCTTATTTTGAATTACAGAATATGCTGCACACCATTGATAATCGTTTTAAAGTTCACCAAGGTAATCTATACATTGAAAATGCTGGGAATCATTCATAAGTAAGTGTTCTTTTTGTTGTTTTCTTTTCAATGCAAAATCTTTTTTCAGATGATTCTCGGAAACGAAGTGTTGATTTAGATGATATATATTATCACCGAGAGTGTGTTTGTTATTCTTTAGAGGGTAGACGGATAGATCTTATTACTATTTCGTCTCATCATTTTATAACAGAAGAACAGGAACCACGTTTGAAATTTTTATTTCCGGAGGCTGATCACCCAAGACCCTTTCGTTTCACTCAAAAGAAGGTAGGATCATTCTTGTGAATAGTTACAAGGTGTACAAATTTTTGTTGAATTGTTCTGGTAAATAATTTAAATGTCATTGTTGATGTTGTATAATTTTCTCAACAGATTGTGTTTGTTAGTGCTCGTGTACATCCAGGAGAAACACCTTCCAGTTTTGTTATGAATGGGTTGTTGAAATTTCTGCTCCAAAGAGATGATCCTGTTGCAGTTTTACTGAGGAAAAATTATGTTTTCAAATTAGTTCCAATGTTGAATCCTGATGGAGTATGTAATGGTCATTATCGTACAGATACACGTGGGGTGAATCTTAATCGTGTATACTCAAGTCCATCATTTGTGTTGCATCCTGCAATATATGCTGCTCGTTCTTTAATACTATATTATCATCACGGACAAGAAATAGAAGAAGTTGTAACAGGACCTGTGTTTGATCCTGCAAGCAGAAAGTTTAAATCACGATCAACTCCTCTTGTCACAGAATCAGACTCTGCTGAATTTTCTGATGTTCGTTCTCCTAGTTCAGATCTGCTAAGTTTAAGTAATGTTAAGTGTTTAGATTCCATAAATGAAAACGACCTTGAGTCTTCTTCAAGTTTAGAGAATCAACTGTGCATAGATTCTGTAAATCAAAAACAGATTATATCAAGCATTGAAAATCACATGTCATGTCTGTCTTCAATTCAAGAAGATTCCCAGAATGCCTCAAACATAGAAAATCAAGTGTCATGCCTTACTTTAGATGAAAAAAGTGCTATTCACTCAAAGGATTATTCTAACACATCCAATGTTTTGTCTGGTATCTCTAATCAAGTAGATGTATTGTCTGTTATTTGTGAGGCAGTGATTAGAAAGGTATTTGATATGAATGAAGTAGACAAAAAAGCCTCTACATCAGTTGATGGAGAAAACCTTCAAAATGAGCCTCTTGTAGATACTACACAGGAACAAAATGCAGGTCAAAATAAAGCTTCTGAATATTCACAGACTGAGGCTGAAGAGGCCTTAATTGCTCAAAGAAGTGAAACCAGCTTAAGTGTGGGGAGTGTGGAAAGTTCTGTTTGCAGTGGAAGCTATGGCAAAAGCAATTTTATCAATGAAGAAGTTTTCAGAGAGCAGTTAAAATGTGGAGGTATGTTCCTTTTTGTATCTGGATTATAAGTTTGAACTGCTTTTACAAAATTTTCCTTTCTCATAATCTATCTTTTGCAGAACAAGGAAAGAAAAATATTTATACTCCCCCAGAAAATTCTGGTTTATTTCTTTATCTAGACTTACATGGCCATGCTTCAAAGAAAGGTAGATACATGTAATACACATGTAAACTCAAAAGTAACAAATTAAACTTATTTGTCATTTTAACATATTCATTGGTTTTAGGTATCTTCATGTATGGAAACCATTTTGATAATATTGGAGATAGTGTGGAATGTATGTTACTGCCAAAAATCATGTCTCTGAACAGCCCGAATTTTCATTTCTCAGCGTGTAACTTCACTGAACGAAACATGTACCTCAGGTGATTACACTTTTTAAGTAATTCATCTTAAAAAATATTATTCTTATTATTCATGTTTGTTTTTTTTGTTGAAATTATGAAGTGAAGTGAAAACTGAGTGAACAGTGAGTTCAAGAAGATCTGTGTGTATACTTGTCTGAAAAATAATAGATAAAAAAATCACATTAGCAAATTCAGTCCAGGTAATGAGAAATTATTTACATTGGCATCAAATGAAGGGATGCTGTATGTAAACATTCCATTTTAGTAGAAAATTATTAATCTTGTTCAGTAATTTGCTTGACCACTAAAACAGATGGGTTAAAAATTGAGGGTTAAATTCATGATTTATGTGATTGAAACACAGCATACAGAAAGGATTAAATATTAAATGTTGATTGCATTATTGTAGGTGCTTTCAGTATATTTTTGATTTGGTGAAAATATTTGGATGCTGTGTTAGCATGTTAGTTTATGGCAAAAGGAAGAAAGAGGAAGGATATGAAATCAAATTTTGTTGTATGATACATTTTCTTATTCCACTGTAAAATTCCAAAGAATCAACTTTAGATTTTCTTTTACATCTCAGAGATTTTTTTTAAAGAGTGTCTGAACAATTTTCGCTTGTAAAGGCTTTTGTTTTGTAAATGCTCATGGTGTTACATTACAGCATGAGGGTCTACATTACAACATGAGGGATCATTAAAAAAATGGTTTTGGTGAAATTAAATATTATATATTATTATAGGTTGTATTAAATATTATGTTATTATTCTTTCTTCCTTTGAAATTATAGACTATCACTCTTAAAAAATTATTTATTTAATGTGCTTAAAACATCAGTTATGACATTTTGGAAATCTTTCGTTTCCATCTTCAGGTAAACTGCAAAGAAACAATATTTTTACTAAATAATTTTTAATTTAATTTTATATTAATAAAATTATTTTCCTTTTATAAAATTTGTGTTTGTGATAAAATATCAATTAATATCAGAGGACACAGTACAGGATACAAAGAAAGCAAATGAAGAAATTTGGCTACATTAAGAAAAAAAAACTTACTAACCCAGAAGCAAAATTCACTCTCTCAGCAAAGGATTTATCTTGTAAAATAGATTTTGACAATATCGATATTGAAGTTAGAGAACTATGAATATACCCTCGACTCGTTTCAAAGACAGTACAAATTAAACTACAAAACCCAATGAATAGTAGAATGAAATGTATTTATAAACAGGTATGACTGCTTACTTTGAAATGGAAAAGACATCAATCAGTTAAGTTGAAGAGAAACAAAGACTACTGTTCATCTGCCCTTAATTTCTCTGTGGCCTAAGCATTTCTTCTATCAGTTCTACTGAGGGTCCCCCCCCCCCCCCGTATTTTTGGTGACATGTTCTTAAGCTCTGACAGGGAATTATTATTTAATAAACTATTTGATGTTAAATTTAGTGCAGAAAAATGATTTAATATACAACATTAATAGCACTAAAACAGCAGTTGTGAAGAAGAGAAGTGCTGGCAATGAATGCAGGGCAAAGGCTGTTGTTTGAGCTGACAGGGCCATCTGGAATCCTGCGGTTGGAGACGTGTAAGAGGTCTGAAAACTTGTCATACATGAATGCCAACTTTTCAGAAGTATCAAAAGCCATCACATAAATGGAAGATAGTGGTACTAAATTGTGTGATGCACTGGATATTGTGCCATATGTGGAAAGTGAATAGGGTTGAGCTTATGTTCAAGTGGCTGTCGGAGTGAACAACAAATTGCAGTGTTCTCCAGCGAGCGAAATCCTCGATATTCATTCCTAGGCTGCAAAATTAGTGACATTTGTGGATTGCAACATTTGAACACCTCTGTCGCGTGCCCATCTCTCTCAGACGAAGAAAGTGTGTTCGGCGTCGTCTACTGCGAGCACACATCTCTCACGACTTTCCTTCTCCGTTGTAGGTATTTACGGGAATGTCCATGTCATGTGGTAGGAGACATTGCTGTGCTTGCGTCCAGCCCGAGCTGCCAATGAGCCTGGTTTCCAATATTCCTCGGCTTTCGTTCTCCCGACAGTTGCACTAGCGTTCCATTGCGAGGGCTCTGGCGATCGGCGTCTTTCCGGTTTTGTCTTCGTCTGCTAGACGAGTTTCTTTTCTTATGCAAGAAGGTGGATGGGCGTGACTCCACCGACCACCAGCACGGACAGTTCGGAAACGGTTCTGCAGGAGCAAGCAACTCTGTCCTTTGCTCCGAAGGGCACTCCAGCGCCGTCAGATATGTCCTTACGAGTGCATCTGCCCATACTATCTTCTATTCGTGCATGCCAGAGTGAGTCAGATAAGTCGCCGTTTTTGCTCGATGTTGGGCCTCCGTCGTTTGCCGTGAGCTTGGTCAGTGAAGCGTCATTGGCCACCCGTCATAAATTTTGTCCAAAGATTATTTGAGTGTCTTAATGTGAGGCTCAAGAATTTGACGAAAAGCCTTGCCCCTATAACATCTGCGTCGTGCCATTGAGATGAGCGTTGATGTAGAGAAGTCACTTTAACACCCAACCATCACCGTGCTGGATACTCGGATTCTCATGAAATATCGCTAGCTGGAACAACACCCTGCCTACCCACATATGAACATTTTGAAGTGCAATGGAATATTAGAAATAGGATTTGTAGAGCCGTTTTGCCTCACGTGACCTCTGCCCAGTTGGCGGGCGAACCGTGGCATCGGCAGCGCAGCGCCAGGACCGCACGAGACGTCTGTCAACCGGTGTCGGATTTCGTCACGCGTTCGCTCGATCAAATCAAAGGGCGAAGATCGTATCTGTTAGCTCCTTTCTTTTTAGAAGGGTACAGTGATACATGTTCTTAATAAACCTACCGAAGTCTGTTGTGAGGATCTCTTAAATCAGTGCTGTTTTGAAATAACTGTAAAATTAACTTACATACAGCAGCACTTGGCGTCTTCACCCTATGATTTTATTACTATTTTTTGCTAGATGCCATTACTGTAAAAGGAGTTTCCATTATAAAAGTAAAATTGATAATTTCTTTTAAATTCATTTAATTATTTTTTTGTTTTATTTATTCTGATCATGAAAGAACACTGTAAATCTGAAATCATATTACGTCTGAAGAGAGAATTTACTTTACCGTCTTTCCGAAACCACCTTCCTTGTTACCTTAACGCCCACAGGCAAAGTGAGACCCTCCCGACTGACACGCTGAAGGGCACGCGGCGGCGATCTAACGACAGGCGGGAGCGGGTGAGGTCACGGAAGGTCCGAATACTAATTAATAACAAATATACTTCTTAAAACCAATTAATTAATAACAGTACTACAAAAAACACGGCCCCCAGCCAATGCCGGTCGCCCCTTGTCCTCCCAGCAAGCCCGCAGATGGCAGATCCCTAAGAGCTCTGCTGGCAGAGCTTCATAAACACGACCCAGTATCCTGCGGATGTCAAAATTCCATTGCAATCGCCGACCACAAGATGAAAATGCCCTGTCGCACAAAAGCTTAACGCTATCAAGTACTGCTGCGTGGGCGTTAAGAGGCTTATTGCTATTTGAAGCGTATACCGGACACGGTTCTATTTCTTCTAACGCCGCCTTCGACATTCTGTATCTGGTTCCGAACTGAGCATCTCCCAGAAGTCATAGAAATGATATTTCTAGGGGGGGGGGAGAAATTGCTTGTTCTGGAATCATGTTTTTTTTTAAAACTCGGTTCTCAAAAGTGAAGCATCCAAATCATCTCCCTTGTTAACATTTCGTCGCTCGCGCAGCCATTCGTAGCACGAGTATAATAGGCCTTCGTGCGCCCTGGCCTCCGCCCAGAGCTCCCAGCACATCTGTTCTTTCTTATTAACACGGTTAATCACTTTTCTTATTCATCTACGCCTAAATTTTAGTTTAATGCACTATGAAAAGAAACATGTAATTGTAAACAATATTTGAACCCTTTATTAATATCCGCGCACGTTTTCTTAAGCTCTCATTTCGCTAGATGTGAAAGTGGTGGGGATTGGTTATTTTGACAACACTACTCTTAATATCAAATCTGTAGCTCGTATTTCGATGGTAAATAGTTTCCATTGTAGCCTTCGGGATCGAATATTTCTGGGTATCAGATTGTGTTAAAATGTTCGTGGCCATCACTTCGTAATTCAACTGATGTAAGTAAAGGAGTTGTCGAAAAACTTCATGTGAAGCACTTCCACTCACAAATGCAATAACGTATTCAAATCGCTGCAAATATGCAAATTAACATGAGGGATATTTAAAAAATGCATGCGTGTAATTTCAAAACTCAACAAAAGAATACACCAAAACAAACTTCATGCCATATTAAACAGTGCAATTAGCACTATCCATTGGAAAAGTTTGAAGAAAAAAAATTGGAGCCATTATTGAACAAATGGCGTTTGAGCGTTTCTGAAAATGCGGAATTTTGTGCTCATTTTAACAGAAAACTGTTCAGTTTTCGGTAAACTTTATCTGACATTATTTAAAGCATATCTACTCATAAATATAATAATGTGAAGAAATCTCAAATGTAAATATTACCGACGCTAGGCACAAGTCAAAAACATGACAATTTTTGTAATTTTTAAAAAAAACAAAAGAATAGAGCTATATGGTGTTTATGTCATCATATATGGTACATTTGGTACTACCCCTACCAAAAATGTAAAGAAAAAATGTGGTGCAGGTTTTGAGAAAATCTTGGTTTATTATATTTTTAAATTGCAAATATTGCACGCACCATTGCATGAAAACTTCAAAGTTTAAAAAAAAATGTACATGAGCTTAATGAAAGAACTATTTATGGACAAAAAGTTTCATTTAAAGGGAAACTATCTGTCTTCAATTTTGTAGTTGTAAGTAGACGCCGAAATAATCGAATCTTTTGCAATTTTTGAAACTTCAGAGTTAACCTGAAAATCAGACCTACGCCGCCTTTATGTACAGAAAGTGTATTTTACTCTATTCTTACAAGAAATTTAAAGAAAAAAATTGTCGTTTTCTGAGAAAATTTTGAAAATGTCCGAGGGACTTTATGTAAAGTGCCCCCAAATTTTAAAGAAGGTTTTTCAAAATTTCAAAGCTTCAACTAGAGCCAGATGGACAGAGGTTTCTTCAATTTAGAACAGATCGCACGTGTGGTTTAGGCGCTAGGTTTGTTAACATACGACGGACGGACAGAAGGAAATGCGAAATTTGAAGCTCTTTTCGCAGGAATCTATTGTGTTTTCGAAAAACTTCATTTGAAGTCCTTTCAAGCACTTCCACTCACAACTGTAATAATGTATCTCACAACTGTAATAATGTATACAAATCGATGGAAATTTGCATAGTAACGGCGTGAGAGATATTTCAAAAAAATTACATCTCGAAATCGATTTTCCGTAGCATTACATATCTTTCTCTATACTACGTATATTACTCCCGCATATACCTATGTATACGAGAAAGCAAAATAACAACGAAATAGTGTACGCGTTTGATGCACTGTAACCTCACAAGTGTTTCTGTCGTCGATGACGGGGTACCGGTCGGTCAAAATTTAAGGAATATTTTGATAATCAAGCGAAATGACCTTGGTGACACATAAACATAACGTTAAACATGCGTTTTGTGAGCACATGAAAAATCAATTAAGATTTTTTTCTCGTTTGTTGATGTCACATGTTATTAAGTTAATGCTTACAATTAAGAAATGCTTAAATGACCATTGTATTCATTAGAGATCACAGCTAGAGCCTGTATCTGTGGATCATTGGATACTGATCTATTTTAATATTACGCAGCACTATTCAGAACGTTCGAAAACATTTAAACATTTTAATATATTAAAAATAAAACGTAATTAAAACAGATGATTAAATATTATCTATTAAAACTGTTAAGCATAAAGAACGGAAATCTCGTAATTATTTAAATCGGCGAGAAAACCATAATCTTAAATAACATTACTGAACAAGTTTTTTAAATTGTGTTGCAAAATCTATTATGTAATCTTCAAAATTCCAAAAATTAAGATATCTGGAATGTTTCAAGCACCTAAGATTTATTCATTCCGAAAATTCAAAAGTTATATTAAAAATAAAAATCTAACAGTGTTGTTATGCGTACTTTTCAGTTAGGTAATGTAATTTCTAGTGATCCTCTAAATTTGTGAGAACTGATTAATAGGCCTAGTATCGACAGCAGAATATCCATTTTGAAAAAATATTCCTACTTGCGTGTTGAAAACTGTTAATTATGATAGGAACGACGGCATTTTCCGAAACTGATCCAAGGAACATGGTACTTCGAGCCCTATGTTGGCATCAGCTCCGAGATCGACTTTCCGTCTGAAAAAATACTTTCTTCAGGATCTTAGGACTCTAAATATTAATTAGTAACGTATGCTTCCTAGAAAAAAATCCGATTTTCTTTAAAGCTCATTTTTGTGCAAAATACTGCACTCTAGTTCTCGGTTGCGAAACAAAAGTACCCGAGTAACATAGTACTTTAAAGTAATAAACAGGAAAAATGTGTTGTGAAATGCAGTGTCGAAGCTAGAATCATGGAGTTGGGTATTCTTTGGGTAAATATGGGTGATGAGTAAATCTTACCTTAAACTTGTTTACTAAATTAGCTCCATTCATCGTTTTTTTTTCCTTCCTTTTTTTTCTTTTTTTTTTTTTTTTTTTTTTTTTTTTTTTTTTTTTTTGTCCAAGAAATACTTCAGCAACAAATCTACAGGCATGTAGTTCGCATTATCAATGTTTTCATTTGTCAGTTCATTTTGAAGCTACTCACTGCCATAGAGTGGATATTGTTTTATTACGAAAGAAAACTTTTCTGAAGGAAAAGGCCGCTTTGTAGATGAAAAACGTTTTCGTCAAGAAATTCAATAAAATAAAGATTTCAAAATCTAGAAATCGATAATCCATCTCGGTCACTTCTATACCAATATAATTTAAAAAGAATCATTTTTTGTTTGTTTTGTTTTTCAGTAATTTTGATCCTGAAAGTTCATTCGTGGTCATGTGTGCTTCAATGTAGATTTCAATAGTCTCTTCACACCTAACACGGTATATTACTATGTATCTCAACTATTTCTATCGCCTCATGATTCCGCGTTGTTGCGTGAAAAGTACATTTCTGGAACCGTTTAGAAGTTACGGGAGTGGCCCATAGCCGGTGGGACATTCTGTATAACACTAAATCTTTAGCTTCATTAATTGTTTCATAAAGAAAATACCGACAAAAATCGCACAAACGGCACACAAACGATTCACTCTACTTTCCCAAAACGTTGGTGTAGGTGGATTTACCCGGCCGGGAAGTGAACGTGCTACGCGGCACAAGTCTGTTTATACTGGGAGCCGAGGCTCCCTGCCCACTGAGTGCGAGGGAGGAATCATTTGTTAATTTAATATATTTACTTAATATTACAAATCGTAGGAAATTGGTTCGAAAACTTATATCTACATTAAGTTGCAATGTAAATTCATATTACACGTTACAAATAGTGAGGTAGTGCTTTGTCATTTGCTCGAAGACTGTACTAGTAATATTGAAAGTGATTAAGCGCGGTGGCTTGCCTCCACCTCAGGGGAGGCTCCTTCGATTATGAGCAGGGGGTAAATTTTGATGACTCAAAATGACCAATAAAATGCCCTAAAACCAAAAGAAAGCGTAAAAAATGTGATCAAAACCAGTTCACATCAACAACTCGAGCTGTTGGTGTAATCGGGGCTTCTTCCTTTCGTTCAAGTGAACTCAGCTTCCAAACTTCTGAATTGGACTGTTCTTTACCAGATAATCTGTCTTTAGTTGTCGCGAAATCCGCCGAACCAACAATGGCGCTAATAAGCGTCACAAGAACCTGAGGTTAATACAACGGCTGTCATTACAATTTCTGAGCGAAGAAATCGAATACGCTACTCAGGAATTCTGTGGAGAACATTTGTTGCATCTCGTAAATATTATTTGAAGCAAGTACGATTAGAATCGATCAGGGAAAATTGCATTATAAATGACGGAGAAAGGTAAAAAATTATTTATTAGTCGAAATCGACAAAAAATTGCAAAAAAATGACATAAATGGATCATTTCTTTTGGACACAACATAAAATTAATTTCTATAATAAACGACATTGTTCTAAAGTGAAAAGAAAAAAATGACATTTCGTTAAAATCCTACCCCTAATTATGACCTTTCGTTGAAGATATTTTTTCCAAGCCGCCCATGTTGGAATTAGTGACATTGAGGCTATATAATTTTTTCCAGGAAGGAATTAATTTCTATTTTAACTATAGACAAGATTCAGAGTTCACTATAACCGAATCTTCTTGGGCTTTTTTGTAATGTGAGTGAAATGGGCCCAATGACTTTAGTTCACTGTAACTGAGAGTTCATTATAACTAGAGTTGACTGGATGTCATTTTCTGACAAAATCTCGTTGCTTCTTAATCTTCACTCTCTTGCTGGAATGTTTTTAAAATTTTTATAACTTTTTATCAAATGTTTATTTATCAAGATTGCATTAACATGATGTTCATTAGCTATCACATGATTAGTACAAAAGATTAACAATATGTGGAGCAGCTAAATATTATAAATTTGTGTGAAAAATATTAACAATTTTTTTACATTAATCTATAATAATAATAATAATAATAATAATAATAATAATAATAATATAATGGTATAATATAGACACTTAGTATTTAACTTGAAATCAAAAAAACACATTTATATATTTTTATCTATTTCTAATTCAGGTAAGAAATTATTTACTTTGTAGGTTGTATTTCTGTCAGTAACTCTTGTAGATTATTAGATGGTTCATATTTAGTTCAGGTTATTTAAGTATTTAGGTATTTTAAGTTATTTAAGTCAGGGTATTGTATCAAGAGATGAACAAACAATTGTGATTGGTGTTTTAGGAGGTTCTTGTCTTGAAAGCTGCTTGTATTAGTAGAGAATGTTCAATTCTTTAATGAGTTGAGAGGACTTGAAGTAATCTTGTTTTTAGGCAAGGTGCCTAAAATTCTTTAAGAATAGAATTTCTAATTAAAAATAATTTGGAGGAGATTTCTTCCATTCCATGCTCCAGAATCTTTTTATAATATTTTTTAAAATTAAAAAAATAATTTTTAATTGTTTTTATTGGATTATTGGATCATGATTAGATGAATGATTAAAATTTACTAGTACACTTTGAGAGTCAGTGAAAATCACAAATTTTGAGTCTGCTGATTTTTTGATACATTTTCATGCCTTATATATTGCATAAGCTTCACAATACAGAATGGAGCATCATTAAGTTTGAAGTATTGTATTTTATCAATGATCATTAAAGCACGTCCAATGCCAATGCGCTTGGTAATAGAATCATCAGTGAATATTTTGATATATTGGTTATAATTAGAAGAAATTTCATCATAGTATCCTTTTTACTTCCTCGTACATAGTATAGAGAAAGTTACATAATGCTGCAGAAAATCAATTTTGAAATTTTAATGAAAATACACGTTTTAAGGTCCCTTGATATTGAAAAGGTGATTTTCTTCAAAACGTTTGTTCATCAGTCCATCTGTGAACACCAATAGCGCCCTTAACCATATGTAGGATTTTTTCCAAAATGAATCTTACCTTAATGATCTGGCTCGACTTGAAGCACTGCGATTTTGAAAAACGTTTATTCTTTTTGGGGGGTACTTTCACGAAGCTCCTGGGACATTTTGAAGATTTTCTCAATAAGGCTCCAAATTTTTTCTTTAAACTTTTGTTAGGGTTAGTATTAAATGTACTTTATGAGATGACATGAACACCATTTTGCTCTATTCTTTAATTCTTTCAAAAATTACAAAAATCTAATTTTTTTACTAGCCTCTCAAGTTGTTAATATTTACATTAGTGGCTATTTGTTCACATTATTGCATTTATGAATACTTTTCTGTGAAAAAGAGTTCAAAATTTAGCATTTCCAGAAACAATCAAATACTGTTTTCTCTAAAAAGACTCCCAATTTTTTTTGCAAACTATTTGTAAGGAATTTGAGGAAAGTAAATTTGTTAGAAGTTTGAGGACTATTTGTAAGGTATTTTGTATTCTTTTGTTTTTAAAAAAATTACGCAAATGTAATTTTTTTTAAATCTCTCACGCCATGAATAATGCATATTTCCTGCGATTTGTATACATCATTGCATTTGTGAGTGAAAGTGCTTTAAATGACTTCAGATGAAGTTTTTGAAAAACAAAAGATTCTTGTGAAAAAGAGCTTCAACTTTCGCATTTACATTAAGGCTTAAACGTCTTTTTCTTAAAAACGGTACCAAATTTGTCCACGAAATTTTCGATACAGGCCAAGGGTTTACTCTTCTTTAATATTTTAAAAGTAATATTTCTAATCTACCATTAGGAAACGGAAAAATTTGGAAAACTTAAAAAAATATGTTTTGGGCAGCTATAGATGGCAGCTGGCAAGAGGATAAAGCTAGCCAACACCAAGAAAATTAGAAAACTTTACTACAAGAAAGTCTGTGCTATTCTGTGGCACCACTAGTTCTTGAATGTATTGAGACTAGTATTAATGTCTAATTTAGATTGGAGCTATGAAGGTCTGTTGGTTTTAATGTTCAGATTTACTAGGGGAATGGTAAAATCAATTTTTTCAAGATATTTTGTTAATAATAGATATACTGGTTTAGGTGATCTAGTTTTTTGTTATATTAGGATAAAAGTCTTGATTGAAAAACCTTTTTGAATGCGGGATTAAGCTGATTGCTAGAGATTTTGCCCACTTATGAAAAGAATCTCTTCGAATGTACAATGGCTCTTCTTCTGCCTCTGCATAAATACTTAATATAGGACTAGTTATAAGTTCTGCAGTTTTTCTGCAAATGCGTTATTTCCCAGAAAAAAACGTTTGTGCCTTCAAAAAAAAATTGAATACTGCTTTTATATCATCATCTCTCTAAAAGCGTTCTTGGTAACTGCAAACATGATAATTCAAAAGAGAAAGATCTGGGCTCCTTAAGGGATTTTTTAGGATCTGAAATTTTAGTTATGGATGTTTTTAAGAGTTGAAGCTCTGATGTATGGAGGAGAGTTGTAAAGGAAAGGAATGTCTCTTGACAGGTAGGCCCTGCGATAGCTGTATATTGCTGGCTTTAGCTTCTTCTCCAATGTTACACTGTACCAGGCACTGTTCATTGTTTCTTGCCTTTCCTGATAGATCTTCAATATTGGCCCATTAGTATCCCAGAAAAGAGCGAAAACTCTTTATCGTTGAAGTCACGTGTGTGTTTCCATGTCTCTTGAATTGTATCTTGAACATTGTCAAGCTACATCAAGAGAATTTTTTTAATGAAATGGGGATTAAAGTTTCAGAGATGTCATTTGTCACTATAAATTCTTTAAATTTGTAAACTAATTGAATTGATGGGATTTATAAACTATTTGTTGATTAATGATGATTGACTTGTGATTGTTTGCTGGAATTAATTTTATTTAGTATTGAGTGTTCACAAATCTTTATAGTATGTTTATTACTTTTTTTCTTATTTACCCACAGAGATAGAAAAGATGGTAGCAGTCGAGAAGGATGTGGGAGAGTTTCAGTGTTGAAGGCAACTGGACTGGTGCGGAGCTATACCTTAGAATGCAACTATAACACTGGGCGCTTAGTTAATATTGTGCCTCCATGTGTTAGGGATTTGCATAAACCCAATCAAACACTCTTAGTTCCTCCAAAATATACGCCTCATGTCTTTGAAGAGGTAATTATATAAAAAAATATCATATTCACATAAATGACGGATATCAGTTCTAAAGAGTATTTTTTACAGATAGGACAAGCCCTTTGTGCATCAGTCCTGGATTTGACTGGTACTCATCCTTGGAGTCGAGTACCAAATTCTGAGTTCCGCACTCTCAATGGCATGCGTGACTGGTTAAAGGCCAATTGTGTACCTGAGCAGATTTATATTCATAAGTCTCTGCAACACAATAATCGACATTCAAATTCACGTCGTCAGGTAAGAGAAGCAATTTTGCATAATAATTCTTTTGAATTACTTTTCCTTTTGAACATTGATTTTCATCTTTATTTATTTTTGAAATTTATTATTTAAACAAATATGTTATAGACACAAAAGAAATCCATCCTAACCAAATTCAAATATTTCACTCAAATACTCTTTTATGTGCTTATTATTTTGAAAAGGATTCTGATTCTTCTTCAGGCAGTGAGCAATTTAGATTGTTTCATACATCAGATTTAATTTGAGAAAAATAAAACTTTCGGGTCATACTCATAGTGTATGCTTGGGGACAAAGCAGAAATTTTAATGAAAAAATGTAATTAATTGTTGTGCATTTGGGTTTTTTATTTTGTAGGGCAGGTTATTTTGCAGGTGCTGTTTGCCATTTTAAAATTTATTATCACATTGTATGATAAGATCAAAAAAATATATAAATAAATAAACAAAGTTCTGGATTAACATGATGATATTATTAGAAAATAAACAATATATTTTTATACTTAATATTCTTTGTATTTTTTGAATCATCATTTGATGAATCATTGTTTTTTTTTATGCATCAACAAAATGTTCCTGTTTGGAATGCTTTGAGAGAAATTAAATATAATATGTATATGATAGTTATTTCATTTACCTGCATTCCTTTCCTTTATTCTTACCTATCTACTCCTCCACCTCCTGCTTGAAGAATGAACCTCTATCCTCGTTTCAACAATGTTAACTTCTTCTGACTTTAAATACAAAGATTTAAACTACATTTACATTGAAACTATATTTAAAAATTTATTTTCCGCATTTCAGTTGATGCCTCTTTTTGATTATTGTAAAGTGACATATCCTGAGAACGAGGAAACAAATAATAAAGAAAATATTTACAAAGGAGTGGAGAAATTGATAGGATGGGAGGAAATGAATGTGTGCAATGATATAAAACTAGAGGGAACTAATGAGGACAAAGATCTGGCAAAGAGCACAGCAGCGAGGGGAAAGTCCGAGATGTCAGTTGGGGGACAGAAGGCACAGTTATTGAGAAAGCGAAAAGTGTACATGCCACAGAAAAAGAAGTTTGTAAGAAAGTGGAGGTTGAAACTCATCCCTATGGAAAAAATTAAAAATAATAAATCAGTTGCACTATTGAAGTATTGCTATGGTTAATGCACAATTAATTCCATCAGTATTCTAGAAGATACGACTCTTCTTTAAAAAATTAATGATGTGTGTTAATATCTGCAAATAAGATTCTGTATTTATTATATATTACCAAAAGAAATTTTTATTGTAATTGTGACGATTAAGTCATATTTCAGTGTTGTTGATTAAAGAGTAAAATTCATTTGTTGGGTTTAAATTTCTCAAATTAATAATACCATGAAGCAAGAAACAATTCAACTAGCTGTGTAGCTTATGAAAATGTTATGCTAATGCATGGTTCTGTAGTTTTATTTTGTACTAAATATGAGTAAAATTTCCTTCACAAGTAATGGTACAAAGTGTGTTTATTTCATTAGTGGAAGTATACATTGAACACATAAAAAAATGTTAAAATAGTAAAGATTATATTATATCTGCTCACATTTTTGTTTTCTTTTCAATGTAGTTAGCATGTGGAAATCAATATTTTTGAACATTGTTGAATGTTAGTTTAATGAAAAAGAATTATTATGTGTTTCTTATCTTGAATTATGCACGCAATCAGTATTGACAGCACACTCTTATCAGTAATTCTTTTTATTTGTTGCAAGAAGCATGTTGCAAGAGAATTTTCTTTGAATTGCCTTGTAACAGTGAAGTTTAAATCTTGACCAAAAAGAAAATCGATGAGTTCCCTGTTTTGCCAGGTTGTGTGTCTGTCTGGAGCTTCTGTGCGGATGTCACGGCCTGCACGTGCATCGGGAAGTGGTTGTAAGCCCAGCAGGCATGAAACGAAGCGTCGCCTTGCTCCTCTTGCTTCTAAAGCTGCTAAGGCTGCTGGTTGTAGTAACAACTGTAATCTTGACAGTACCAACAAATCTGAAGATGAAGGTTCCAGCAGTGGGATAGATTTTGATAGAAAAGAGAATGTTACAAGTTTTCAAATTATATCTCCACCTCAAACTCCCAAGCACATGAAGTTAAATAAAAGTAATAATCCAAAAGAAAATGTCAGTCCAAGTTCATCACAGAAAATTTCAAATTCTTCAAAGAAATTGAAAGCTGTTACTGGAGTAGGAGTGTTGAAACAGGTTTTAGCGGTAAGAACAAAATGCACATCAGTAAATGCTATTTCTGGAAGTCCCAAAGTGAGGAGCACTACTGGTTTGAAAATCAATAAGACGTCTTTTGGTGGGAATAATCATCAGAAGAATCGTAGGGTTCCATTCAATCATTGTGTAAAGTGTGTGACTTCTGATACTCAAATTAGTAGTGATCATACTAATAGTGAGGGTTTCAAATCAACTGGGACCCAAGCAGTTATTGATCAGTCTGGTGACACCAATACTACTACCACTGTAACTGAAAGGAATATGTCTAGTGATAAAGCTAAATATATTAAGGATGAATCAAAAGAAATTATTAAACATGGTCCAAAACGATTAAAAGTTTCATCTAGTAAGACAGATCAACAGGCAACCATTGCACAGAAAATTGGACCAAATAAATTATCTTTGAAAGAAATTTGTTATTTAAACTTACGCAAGCAGAAGAAAAAGTTTTCCAAATTAGCAATGTTGAATGAATCAGTTGCAGAAAATAATGTTGCTTCTTCCTCTAGTGAAAAATCTCCTTGGGATGCTGAGCATAACCCAAAAGTGGTGCCTTTAAGAGCTACCAGACAAAATTCAAAGAGTAAATTAGTACATAAAACCTTAAATCCCAATTCAATAACAGGTGCTAAACCAGGAAAAATTAATAACCCTGGACCGAGCTCAAATATTAAAGTTAAGGCTAGTTGCAAATCAGAAAAATTCTTAAAAAATAAAGTACCACATTTGTCACCAATCAAAACTCATAAAATATCACCTTCATTGGGTAGGAAAGTTTGTTCAGATACAGGAAAGAAATGGGGTAAAGCTTCTTTGAAAACTCTAGCCACAAGTTTTGGTAAACTGAGAGCCTTTACAGAAGACAGTTTTGTTATTATAGAGAAGAAGCGAAAAAAATCTAAAGTAAAACATTAAATTGTAATCAATGTTTGATAAAAGAGTAAATGAGCAGATTGCTGTGATATTTAAATTTTTCTTTTAAAATTTTGTCCATGTGATGCATGTTTCTAAGGTTTTTGTTAATATGTCAAAAAATTATAAGTATAAATATGTGCTTTATATTTCAAAAGAGTTTATATTTCTTTTGCTCTTCTAAATGCTCTTGAAATGTTTAAGTGTAATATTTAATTTTGTATGTTTTTATTTTTTTCTTATGTCATGAAAGAGAAATGTGATAACAGTTATGTAACTCAATTGGTGACTGAATGTAAAACTGTCCAGTTTTGTTTTGTACAGACTAGCTGAGAAAAATTATGAAAAGTTATCTCCTTATAAAAAGATTTGTCTTCCTTTGGACAATTGCATATTGTACATATACTTTTGTAAAATGAGTTTATAGATAAATGTTGAATAATTTTGGTTGGTTGGTTAAGTTATATTTGTACTTCAATTTTGTTATGTTTTTTCAAACTATTCCTGTTTCTGTTTAAATGTGTTTATGCTATTGATGTTTAAGTATTTTGTATCATGACTACAGGTGTAATGTATATAAGGAAACTTTGCAGACAAATTTTTAATGACTTTGTTTTTTTCTTCTGTGCATTATATATTCTGACATTATGTCATGTAGTGCTTTTATTAATACTAGTTTGAAAAAAGTGAAACTCATATTGTAGTTACCATTCTTTGTAAATGGGGTGTTTGATGAGAAAGATCAAATTGTTCAGCTCATACATGTGGCAATTTTCATTGATACTAAGAGTTAAAAATATTTGTTGCTTATGTGGGAATGACACTGCCTAGCAGTGGATATTTCATTCTCATGATTACGTAGATATTGTATATTATTTACAATTTAATCTGTGAAAGTTTGGATTTTTGAAGAGTTGCTTTCTATCAAAGTTCTTTGGCAATATTTCATTTAACATGAGAATTATTAGTAATGCATTGTGTATTGATAAAAATATACACAAAATAAATGCAAATTAGATTTTAAGTTAAGTATATCAATGATGAACAAAACTTTTGTTCTGGGAAAGAGTTTGAATTGTAATTCCAATTTTTTTTAACATTTCAGTTTTGTTACTCTCAGTATAAGAAATTGCAAATTTCTTTTCAGCTCTTAATTCTAATTTTCAGTCCTTTTCTTTTTTAATATATTTATAAATTTCTGTTAAAATAATTTATATTTGTATTTCAAAACAGAGAGTTTAAAATCAGTTTCCTTATTGCAGAATTGTTGTATTAAAAGAATTAGTTTTGAGAGTAAAAGTTCAACACTGCAAATGCTTTGAGTAATCAAAGTTCTGTTGTGAAACTATAATTATGTTTGATTTTGTCAACATACATTTACACTCTAATTTGGCATTTTTTTCTTTTTTACACTGTGTAACTGACTGTTAAAAATTTCAAAATATTGCTATTTTTCTTAGATCTAAAGAGAATTGTTCTAAAATCTTTAATTGGTAGACAAAATTCAGTGGGAAGTTTGAGAAATTTTGAGAAAAATTTGCAGTATTACAGACAGTCAGGACTTCGTGAGGATGTTGTTTTGTTAATGAAATAAAGTGATTTTATTGAATTGGTTCTTTTAAAAGTATTTCTCTTGTTTTATAAAATATAACCCCAAATTGATGACCATTGTATTTTTCAAAAATAACCTTCAAACCCTATTTTGCTTTTTGATGCAAATTTAATTATCCTTGAAACTTTATCTTTCCTATGCTAAAGAACATTTCAACATATCATCATGATCATTTTGTTGCAGAGGAAAGACTCTTCGAAAAGCCCTCAACTCTTTTACAGACTCTATCATGGTTCTCGTTCGTCTGTTCAGATAGAAGAAATATATGTGTGAATGCAAATATATCTCGGTCAATGTTTTATTTGTACATAAGTGTACTGTTACTGTAAGTATGATGTTTTTGAATTGTTATGTGTAAAGAGTGCAATCACTGCCAGTTAGTGTTAGGGTTGTTAAGTAGTAAATCATTCAGTGTTGTGTGAGCTTTGCCTTGTGAAGTCCGTGATGAATAAGAGGGTTTTTTTTTGTATTTTGTTTGAAAACTGTGTTTAATTTTATTACGAAACACTTTCTTGGAATATTTTTAGAGTCAATATCATGATGCCAAATTACTGCCTTTAATTCACTACATGACAGTTGTACTTCGATTTTTTTAAATGTGGTGCTTGATGTAAATCAGCTGTTGATGGTGTCATCCAATTGGGAGTTTAATCTTCACCACAGTGACGTCACTGTGATGTCATTGAAGCTCCCGATTGGATGACACCGTAACAGCTGATTTACGTCAAGCGCCACATTAAAAAAATCGAAGTATACTTGTAAAGAATGAGGTTACTCATCTAATTTTTATGGCAATTAGTGCATTAACTAGATATATATAGAGAGAAAAACAAAGAGATAGCAGGTTTCTGAATGGAATATCCAGAAAGAAAGAAAGAGAAGCTGTGGGAATACTGTTTTGATAAATCCATTTCTGAGAAGAAAGCTGAAGATATTATTAATTTAAACAGGAATGTATATTATCAGATATTGTGGGTTGCACTTTTTCTGAGGAAAATGCGGTGTGAAATAATTATTATTTTATATAATTATACCAAAAAGAAAAAAGGAAATTCTCTCTCTTAAAGCATCTCATCAGATAATTCTTTATTTGACCAGAGTTTAAATGCATGAAAGCTTCTGGAACTTAAGTCAACAGTGAGGAGAGGGAATACTTGTAACTGCTAAGTGATGATGCTTTTTTATCCTTTTTCATAACTTTTGGGTTTAAATTGTTGGAAATGTTCTTTACAAAAAAAAGTGTAACCATTAAAATGATGGACAAGTTACACAAATGTACAGAAACATTTTTAAGAATTGTAAACATTTTGAGTATGTTTAATTTGAGATTTTCATTAAGCAGAAAGTAATATGAAAAGAAAAGATTTTGAATTATGATAACTTCATATTCTGGAGGTAAAAAGTATTGAAATTATTTGAGTATTTTGAAATGTTTTCATAATTCAGAAAGCTATTGTGGAGTGAAATGGTGAAAATTGCTCCAATACCAGTTTTGCATTTCAGCATTGGTGTCAAAAACTGAAGGTTAACACATGCTCTTGAATTTGTGACTACATACATAAACCTTACAGTTATTGTTGTTGTTATTATTAATATTGTTGTTACCATCCTAAATTCATAAATTTTTGTTGTATTGTGAAAGAAGAACATAACTAATTTGTCTTATCATTCACAATTGTAATTGTACATGTGGCTAATTATTATTATTATTATTATCATTATTACATTAATATATATATATATATATATATATATATATATATATATATATATATATATATATATATATATATATATATATATATATATATATATATATATATATATATATATATAAAATAAATTAACTCCGATAGTTAGAGCAACTGAGTGCATACCAGGAGATTCAAATTTGATTTCCGGCAGGACAGTTAATTCTTTGACCAGTCAGAACATAATTTATAACAATTACATCATGGTAAGTAATCATGTGGCTACATAGGTTGTTGACAATTCTGTAATAAGAAATGTATTCCCACATAACTTTGAACGGTGACTAGGTGGTAATAATAGAAATATTAACATTACATCAAAGACAAATGATTTTCTTTTTAATTAAAAACTTCTCTCAAACAAAGATTTTTAAAATATGAAATATTTTCGTAAGTCAAATTTTCTTATTCATTTCTGAGAAATTTTTCAGAAATGTTTTAAACTTATACTTTTAAGAATAATTTCATGGTTGTTGGATAAAATAATTATCAGATGTTGCTGTAGCATTACATCATGCTCTGAGAGTTTTTCTAATCAGGGTACCATATTGAGAAATAACAAAAATGCGTTGTTACATCTTCCATAATAATCATAATATTTCTTTAAACAAATAATATTTCACAGGGTTTTTTTTTTCTTCTTTGATTTTTGAAATCATATATTTTATGAATTACTCTATAATTTGTGCCAATTTTAGTAACAGAAGGGGGGGTGTCATCTTACAGCTATTGTATATAGTAGTTTGGATACACTGTCAAAGGATATCACTTCAATTTTGATTTCAATTTTTAGTTATTGTCTTATTATATCTTACAAATTATTGTTTCGCTAATGTTTCAGTAACTGTTCTAGCTTTTATGTTACTCACTTTCTTCCTACATTTTAAATGTCAAAATATAGATTTTTTTAAAAAAGGTATGATTTGAATTAGTTGAGACCAGTGTAAAGTGTGAAGTAAAAGGACTATTTTTACAAATAGTTATTGTAATAATAATAATAATAATAATAATAATAATAATAATAATAATAATAATAATAATAATAATAATGTATTAAAATTATTAACATCAGATTTTAACTGGACTACATGACTTGGAAAAAATTTGCAAGAAAGAGTGTGTTAAAAATAAAAAAGAACAAAAAACTTTCAGAAGTGTTAAAAAATTAATCTGTAACTCAAGTCAGATCCTCATATGAAATAGTTGAAAGTGGTTATTGGGAATCACTTTTTAATAATATGATTGAATACATCTAACTTGAACCTAATGCATTAAAATTCTGTCCTTCTTGACTAACCATTAATGAGATTATTTACAGTATTACACCAAGAGAATTTACAGAACATCAGGGTCCAAACAAATTCAAGACATGTTATTTTGTTGGGTTACTTTCTCTCTGACTTCTGCATGATACCCCAAAATGTAGTGTTATGTGCACTGAGAGAATTTTGAGGCTTGAATTCACTTAGTCTCCTTAAAAAAACTAAAAATAAATTGGTATGAGTGGTTACGTGTGTGAAAGGAAGAAACATGGTGTTGTGCATGAGTTCATGGTGTATTTTCGTATTTATTTTTGGTGCCTTGTGTGGGATGATCTTCATTGCCACATTTATGTAAATAATCATATTTCATTGTCATTTATGCAATAACGAACATAAATGTACCTGTGTGTTGAACTTGCTAGATATTTATTCTGTTTGTTTCAGTGTGATTTGTGAATTGTATATTTTCAATTAATTTCTTTGACAATGAATATTAAATAATATGTTTACTTCTGAATATTAAAGATATCATAAAAATTTGTAGAAGTAGTTGTATAATTCAAGATGCACCTTGCACGTTTATATTAATATTATGACACATTAGCAAAATGAGAAATATTTTCTAGAATTTTAGGAAATAAGTTATTAGTAAATGTGTATATATATATTATCAGTGTTTATATTTACCCTTCACCATTGATAAGTGAAATTGATTTGTTTCTGAAATTAAAACAATTTTTTTGTAGCAGGAAAAATTTAATTTTAAAATATTTGTAAAATACAATAAAACACCAAAATCAATATTTGTAACATATTTATTTTGCACAATTAACAACAATAAACATTTATGATTACTTAGATCTTGTACCTTAATGTACAGTTAAGTAAAGTTAGAACGTTTTATAAAAGTGATTTAATAAAGTAGGTTCAGAAAATACAAACTCATTGTTGTTTTTTCCCCATACGTGTGATGTATTGTGTTTCAACAAGTTAATTCCACATTTCCTTAAACCTTTACTTTTATTTGCAATATATATTTTGCTGCAATCTTATTTATTCCTAAAATATGTATTAATAAATTATTATTTTACCTTGAAATAGTGTTCTTATTGATGTTACATATATTAACCAAAATTTATTGAGAGTTTGCTTGTGAAATTTTTGAAGTGCTGTGATTTCAGTTAATATGATCTCTTGTCATTATACAATGTATTTTAATATACTCTATAATGTTTTGAAGATTTTGGCATTGAAGTAAAAGATCCAAAAGCTAAACTTATGCTTCAGATGAATTAGAAATTGAAATACTAGAACACTAAATCTAATCTTTACTGAAGAGATTTTATCACCAAAACAAAAGAAAGAAACAAAGACGGGAGAGAGAAAAAACTATTTTCATATGTTCACAAGATGCTCATAAAAAAGAATGTCTTAAAACAAGATTCACATGGTGAAAATTTACACCTATCATGTTAGTTAATGCTTGCCAAATTTTTTAACATTAACCTGTATGTTCGTTTATAATATTATAACGACTTAAGGAGCAAGTGTTCAAATTTGTACGGATACAATAAAGCAACATTATGAATGATGTATATATAATTTATTTTGATAACTAGTATAAATTTATAAAAGAACCTAACTTTGGAAACAAAGGGGGTAGCGGATTAAGATAAGCAAAACTTCCCCCAGGGATAACATTTTTTTAATGTTGAATATGGTAATTGAAGGGTAAAAGAACAACAAATTTTTCACTGGATTTAAATCAGTTTACCTGAAGTTCTTCCTATAATTGAAAAAAAAACGTGTTTTTCGCTTCTTATATAAGTTTAATTTTTTTTAGCCATATTATGCCTATGAATATTGACTTTAATTATCCTTGTGATTTTCTGTAGATGGTAAAGATATTTCAAGAGTTTTTTCATGCATTTATGTTCGATTTTGACTATTACAATCAACAAAAAAGAAGGGGAAAATAAAAAAAACAACTTTTTTCCTTCGTTTCTTATGAATGTCTCATGTTCTGTAGCAGATGATAAAAAAGTTCTAAATACAAATTATAGCCTTGTTAGTCTCTACATTTTCCCAAAATTTTAACCTTTCATCATAATTTGCACCCGACAGCTCAATGAAAGTGAAACAGTAATTTAATAGTTTCTTATTTATTTTCTTAAAATTAGGTTTTGTTTAATTAATATTTCTGTCTATTAGAAAAGATAAATAATGAAAGACAAAATTGTATGAATAATATTATAACCTATTGTAATTTGAATATTGAATGAATTAATATTTAACTAAAAATAATATGAGTTTATAAACAAAATAGAACATTGTTACAAATAATGTTAAATATTATTTGTAACGTTAAAATATACGTTGAGTCACAATATGATGCTACAACCATGTTTTTGATTTAGGCAGAAGATTTTGGAAACAAGCCATTTGGTTGTTCATCTCAATGTGCAGATTTACTCTATACCTGTAAGGTGCAACATTTGATACTTGCATCATGTGGTTTAATGATGATATGAGATACCTGCGTCATCTCATTTAAGATGCAAAAAGTTTGCCATTCATGTCTATGACAAGGTCACACATGTTGCATCTACGGACACAGTGAAGGGCCGTAGATTTTTTTTTATCATCTATTTCCATATGGCAAGATTCAGAAAGCTGTAAGAAGCAGAAATGTCTGTCAGAATTGTCAAAAGCTGTATCGGTATCAGAACCGTCATGTCAATCAAGTTATGATGATTCACCTTACACAGTGCAGACTAAAGAGATATGGAAATGGAAGTAGCAGAAAGGCTGTTTCAGAGAACCATTACTACATAAAAATATTTTCTTGTGGTTTTCAAACACTGAACTAATTAATATTCCCTCTGCAGCTCGTGTTTTTTTGTAGCGTCGCATGCTTTATACCAAAAGGAAATCGCAGTTGCGGTACACACTTAATTCAAAATTATTTTTTATTGAAAAATTGCATAATGTGAGAAAATGTTCATACTCATGCCAAGAAACAAGAGTTATTATTAAATAACCAAAGCAACGAAAGTATTCTGGTAAGGTAAAGTGGATAAAGTATAAAACATTTTAGGTGAGATCTTAATTAGTTCAGTATTCAAATATCAATAGGTTATTATATTATTCTTACAATTTTGTTTTTCATTATTTATCTTTTCTAATAAACACAAAAGAAAAACTATGCAAATTAATAACACAAAATCTAATTTTAAGAAAATAAATAATCTATTAAATTTATAAAGCATTGAAGGCTTTCACGGCCGGAGTCAATATTCATGTTTTCTTCCGGGCTGGTGGGCCGTGGTCCAATTGGCTTTGAACTGCCAAACGTTTCGCCCACGCCTGCGGCGGGCATCGTCAGCGGCGAGGTCTCGGGCGAAGTGTCCGGGACGGCGGCTGCCTGGCGACAGTCGCCATGCCCACTGCAGTCGTGGGCGAAACGTTTGGCCACATCAGCCCGGAAGAAAACATGAATAGAAACTTAAATTACTGCTTTATTTGCATTGAGTTATTGGGTGCAAATTATAACATAAAAGGTTTAAATGTTGGGAAACTATAGAGTTAACAGGGCTACAATTTGTATTTGGCCCTTTTTATGACCTGCATTAGAACATGAGATGTTCTTAAAAAACAAAAGAAAAGTCCCCCCCCTATTTTTCCCTTTTTTGTTAATTGTAAGGGTCAAAATCGGATATAAACTCCTGAAAAGTTTATCGAAACATTTTTATCATCTATAGAAAATCGGGAGGATAATTAAAATCAATATTCATTGGCATGATGTGTTAAAAAATATTTAAACTTTTATAAGAAGTTAAAAAACACGTTCTTTTTCGCTTGTACGAAGTACTCTGTGTAAATTGATTAAATTTGACGAAAAACATATTTTTTTACACTTCGATTACGGTTTTCAACATCGAAATTTTTTACCCCTGGGAGGCGGATTTGTTTATCTTATTTCGCTAACCCCTTTCGAAAGTAATTTTGCAGTTGCCGCCATAAGATGTTGGTATAATGACGTCACGCGGAGAGAACGGACGGCCACGGTAAGCGCTGAGGACGGGCTGTGCTATAAATCCCATGTGTGCCATAAATGCCCTTTGAAGAACGATTTCTTGCAAGAGAAACGGTCGTTTATAATCCTGGTATAAAAAAGTATTATGTATGCATAAGCTTCGAAATATGTAAACAATTATTTTTTAAGAGCTGTCAGGGGCGACATCCGAAAAGCTTGGAAGTAAATTCAGGATAAAATGTGCACCAAACCATTGTTCCTAACGCGAAATTATTTAAGGCCATTTTATGTACACGCTTCCTATTTTGTCACACATGGTGGCGAATCCAGAGAAGGGTGCCACGAGGGGCATGAGGTGCTCCAAAACCTGTCGAAACAATATAATAAAAAGAAATAACATCGTTAAATGAAAAAACATTGAACTATTGTACCTTGCCTGTTATTGAGGAAATTACCTTTCCGAATTCTAATTGAACAATGACTTTCTGTTCACCCGTCTTCAAATGGCAATTTCCGCCTCTACAGAGCTCTTTCGCGCATTCTTAGTGGTGGGTCTTCGGTTTGAGATTGACGTAGGTGCATTTTGAAGATGGGTCAAAACAAGTTAGTTATATCAATATTTGTAAGTAGGAGTTGCATCAAAGTGAAGGTGCATGGGATATTAAACGCTTTTATGTGAGGTAGGTTCTTAGTTTTGAGAGAGATGTAGTAACTATAATGATTATTTTTAAAAGAGGTTATCATAAATTCTGAAGATTGTAATGGAATGCAAACTCCAACGGTCACCTGACTTTTAGAAAGCAAGAAGAAACTTTATTTACAAGTGCTTTCAATTGTCACCGAAGAAGAAATATCCGACACTATTGGAAGTTCTTGTTCAATATCGCCAAGACTTGGAATGTCCCGCGACGCTACGTTAGCAACAACGCGAAATAACATTTATATTTTCTTGGAGCACGAGAACGTATCGTTTCCAGCTGATGTGCGTGTGCACGTTTGGAAGAGGGCGGTGCTTCATGCGCAGTAGTGGTCGGTGAGGAGCTTGCGGCACGTCTGGCAGGAGACGTCGCAGCACCAGCGGAAGGTGCAGTTGCAGCGCCACACGTGCTCCCTCTGCTGGCGCTGCACGCGGTGGCCGCACGCGCGGCACAGCACGCGGCAGCTGCGGCGCTCCGCCTGCGACGCGTTGGCGGGCGGCGCGCGCGAGCACCGCCGGCCGCGGGTGCCCGCCCACCCTGCAACACACACACACACTGGCGCTAGTTCTCTGAACTGTGCGACGCGGGGGAGCAGATAGTGCGTGGGAGGCGGTCGCCGCTTCATGATGCCGGAAACCGCGTGGGAGGCGCGGATACGCGCCCCGCCGGGCCTGGGCCGCCCGGGTTCGAAAACGTCGCGGCGCCACGGACGCCTGAGTAAAGTCGGCGCCGTGGCGAAAAAGTGCAGTGTAAATAGTGTACAGTGTAGTGTTAGTGATGTGAAGTGCAGTATGAATGTGTGAGTGAATGAGTTTGTATATATATGTAGTTTAAGCATGTATGAGCGAGTGAATGCACAAAAATAAAAGAAGAGAATATGAACAATACTAAGAACTTTACTCATACCACAACAACCTTTGTAAATAAAACGCTGAGCCCAAAGAGGCACTGTTTAGTTTTAAGTAGATTAAGATTAGATATAGTTAGTATTTTTAAGATAAAGCCCTCACCAAGCCCCATAAACCGCAAGGTTGGGGCGCAAATGTATCCCTAATCGTAATAAATTCCCGCCTCGTCAGGGCTACTGACAAGGAAAAAAAAAAAAAAAAAAAAAAACACTGGCGCTGCGCTCACCGCTCGCGCACAAAAATAAATATAATGCATGGGAAAAATTGGGAGCAGAGAAACTCACTTATCGCCAAGCCCTTGGAAACGAAAAAGTGGGTAAATCTTGTCCCTATATATAGTAAAGTTCTTCCTCCGACGTGTATAGTTAGAATCCACGTTTGAGACAGTCACGATACAGAAAAAAATCGACTGATAGCAAAACGTCCGTCTGTGAACTGGCGGTTAAACCGTAAGCAAGTTTTCACCAAAACTGATTTTTCCGATCGAATTGACTGATGTCGTGGCGCCTACAATTGACGGGTATTCTGATTTTGAAAGAGATACGGTACATGAAACCTCAAAGAAATTAAAAAGCATATTTGTTATGAAACTAAAGCAAAGTTTACTATTAAATTTACCTGAAAGTATATTTTAAATGGCAAACTTATTTCAGTTTTAAACAACTCAGGAAGAAATCACTGTTCTGGTCAATACAATATTCTTTCGACGACCAACAAGCAGGCGCGTGCCTTTCTCTTTGAACTCGTGGCCAAGACGGTCACCTCTGAGTGGGATTAGGGGAGAAGGGATTCAGCGTACTCCCCGACAGTTTACTTGCTTGAAACCGTCAGCCGCTACCGGTTTATCATTATAAAACGTCACCAAATCAAGTCCCATCAAGCAGATAAATGGGGTACTCCAGGGCGATCCCATTAGCCCTCTGCTCTTCAATATCATGACCTCAGACATCACAAACATCTTAAAGCAGTCGCTGGAGACAGTACTTATCATGTACGCAGATGACATGGTTCTCGGAAGCAGGAACAAAGCAGATCTGCAAAATACCCTGATGAAATTAGAGCAATGGGCCGATGAAAATCACCTTGACATTAACAAGGGAAAAACAGTACAAATGATTTTTAGAAAAGGAGGAAGACTCGCTTCAGACGATACACTAACTCTGAAAAATGAAGCCCTTCAGGTAGTACCTAAATTTAAATACCTTGGCATGACACTACAAACGACGGCAAAATCCTTCAGCGAGCACATTCAAGATAAAACAGCAGCCGCTACAAAAGCGATACTCAGCTTAAAAAATATCACGAAATTGTCTCTAACTACAGCAAAAACCATATTTGAAACAACAATTTCACCTATTGTCACGTATGGAATATGTATGATCTGGGACAAGCTACAAGTCAGTGACCTGAAAAGAATTGAAACAGTAAAAGCTCGATTCCTAAAAGCTGTACTAGGCATTGGAAAAACAGCACCCTCCAGACTAGCATACGTGCTGGCAAAGGAGACTTTCTTCATTGAAGACCTTAGACTACAATTCCTGTTACCACATACGGATGCGGTCAACAAGCTACTCAAAGACAGAAGAGAGAAACAATATCAAATACATGACGACTTCTACTCTACGGGTGCAATGATGAACAGGAACTGGGAAAACACAAATCAGGAACAAAGACATTTAGTAACTCGTTTTGCGATACATGGTTTCCACCATAAAGTGTGCAAGACAAAGAATTTCCATAGCCCTGGAGAAAATTGTGTCTGTGAACTATGTGACAAAAAATGTGAACGATACCACTTAGAAATCTGTACAAAGAACAGCAAATCTCTGAGTCATTATGGCAAAGAGAAATGAACATTCAATGCCCACTCGGGCGAACCTTCTTTCTTTATCATTATAAAACGCAACCCTGCTATTCAAGGCACTGAGAGAAAAGTGAAAGTTTTGCAACATTACTTCTGAGGCAGCTCCTTGGACTGCATTTCAGCGACACACCACTCACCCCTTTCCTGAGGTATGGATCATACCTGCTCAAAACAAAACAGACCGCGTCTTCATTCATTGTTTTCTTCTTTCACAGTTAACTTACGATGCGCCTCAGGGTAGAGTAACGCAGTTTTGTGGCGAAGAAGTATTTCCGAACGCAATCTTTCAAAGAGTGCCGGGCAACTTTCAGAGAAAAAATTTCATCTGAGTATTCCGAACAAGACTATCATATTTCGGTTAGTGAAATGCTATCGTGAGACAGGAGGTGTGTTTGATCGGAAACACAGTCGCCAAATTACAGTGCTCACGCAGCGAAAACTAGAGGAAGTTCGGGGTGTTCTTTTAACTTCCCTTAAAACATCATTAAGGAAACTTCAGCAGCAATGTAATCTTTCTTATGTAAATGTGCACTGTGCCACTACAAAATTGAAAATGAGCGCGTTCAAACGCGGACATCTTAAGAGCTTAAGATTCCTGATCGGGCTGCTCGCATGAATTATTGTAATTGGCTACGTCGATTCGTTAGCGAAGGTCTTGAGGCACTTGATAATGTAATTTTTAGTGATGAGGCTTGGTTTTATCTGGATGGATATGTTAACCAGCAAAACAGTAGACTCTGGGGTACTGAGGGATGACAGGAAACAGTAGAGAGACCAGTGCATTCAAACAAGAGTATGGTGTGCGATTTCTCATGGCAGAATAATTGGTCCGTTATTTTTCAAAGAAACGGTGACGGCGGATACATATCAGAATATATTGAGAAATTTTGTATCCCTTTTAGACAAGGATGAGGGAAATTGTTGGTTTCAGGAGGATGGGGTGACATCATATACTGCCAAATTGACAATGCAATTTCTGAAAGAGTTTTTTTGGGAACAGAATATTGCTTGAGGTTTGTGGCCCCCTCGTTCGCCTGATTTGTCACCAAATTGTTATCTTTGAGATGCCTCAAAAGTGAAGTTTATGCAAACAAACCTGCTAATCTCCAAGGACTCTAAAGAAACATCGAAGAAGCGATTCGCATGATTCATGAACAAACTTTACATTGAGTTGCAGCAAATGTTATCAAGCGAGTTAATGCTTGTTTGTTAGCAAATGGAGGGCATTTTGAACATTGTTTGTGAGGTTTGTTTGTTTCCGACACCAATGTAAAATTTATAATTTCCTTTTCATCATTCATAATAAATAATTTCCCTTTCTCCTTTACCGATTACCTAACTACTTTTATTATTTTTGTTGCAGGGAATTCCAAAACCTTTATGTTAAGATTAAATAATGGGAATGAAGGGCGAGGCTGTGATGTATCATTAATCAGTGACTATCCTGCACTGATAATTTCACCAGTGGTTATTAGTCACTGACTACTGAGCCCCCTCTTTCAAAACAACTTTTATTTTAAAAGTAACATTATCTCAATAAAAATAATCATTATTAATTATTAATAATGATTAATAATAATAATAATAATAATAATAATAATAATAATAATAATAATAATAATAATAAAAAGTTATTCTGCGGATCTGGAATTAATAGTTTTTAATGCATATTTAAAACAGCAAGTATAAAACATCTGTACATTTCTGGATCACTTTTGTTGTCACCCAAACACAGTCCTCGCGCAGCGAAAACTAAAGGAAGTTCGGGATGTTCTTTCAACTTTCCCGAAAAAATTATTAAGGAAGCTCCAGCAGCAATGTAATCTCTCGTATGTAAGTGCACATTGTGCCACAAAAAATTGAAAATGTGCGCATTCAAACAGCGGACTTCTCAAGAGCTTAAGGCTCCCGATCGGGCTGCTCGCATGAATTACTGTAATTGGCTACGGCGAATTGTTCGCGAAGCTCTTGATGCACTTGATAAAGGGTTTTTTAATGATGAGGCTTGGCTTCATCTGGATGTATATGTTAACTAGCAAAACAGTTATCTCTGGGGGTACGGAGAGACCATAGGAAACAGTGGAGAGACCATTGCATTAAAAAAAGATTGGAGTATGGTGTGCCATTTATCGACGCAGATTAATTGGTCTGTTGTTTTTCAAAGAAATAGTAAGAAACGTAACAGAATAAATACGATGCAGATACATTACAGAATAAATTGAGAAATTAATTTTTATTATATTTTAATTAGTTAATTATTTTTAAAGTTACCTTATTCAATAATAATAATAATAATAATAATAATAATAATAATAACAACAACTACAAACATTTGATCTGCAAATCTGAATTTATATATAATTAATATTTATTTAAATCAGAAAAATATAAAACATATACATTTCTGGAGCATATGTATCTTGGTATGAAACTAAAACAAGCAAAGTTAAGTATTAAATTTATCTCAATGTATATTTTACATGGCAATTTTATTTCACTTTAAAACAATATACAAAGGAATCGTAGTTCTTGACAATTCAATTTTCTTTGGATGCCATACAAAGAGGCGCCTGCCTTTCTCTTTGAACTCGGCGGTCACCTGCCCTCCTCCTCTGAGTGTTGGTAGTGGGAGAGGGGATTAAGCGTACTTCCCGACAGTTTATAGTACTGTAGTTATAGGAAGACATCAAAGAAATGTTGATCTTTTGTAATTTTCGAAAATTGATATAATTTAACGAAACTGACACCTAAGCCATTTTAGCATTCTTTACGATACTCGAGGACAAAGTTTAATAAAAAACGAAGCTGTGTTTCATATGAGATGAGGTGAAGTGCTGCGAATACGCATGTAGTATTACATCATCACTATATTATCCTCAAATCGAGCTGTTTAAACCCTTAACTATGTATTTTTTTCGACTTCCCTGCGATTCGTTTGATGAAGAAAGTTTTAATAGAGAAGGGTGAAATATAATACCATTGCAATGTAATATTACGTAACAATTACAAATAATTCGAGAAATTATGTGCTGTTGTAGGACCACCAGTTTACCAACTGCTTATCTCGTACTTCGTATGGATTCACATATTACAGTGATTTCCAGAGTATTTATGTGTTACATTGACACATTATGATTTTTTAACGTTTCTTTAAATGATGTACAAACCAAAGATGTAGAGGATCAACATTGCCTTTAAAAAGTAATATTTGTGAGATAAATGTGACTTTCGGGGCTAAACATGAACATGCACTACTTCATAATTACAATTGTCGCTGCCTAATATTCATAAGATATTTCTGGCTTACCTGACTCAGGATCAGGTAAGCAGTAGTCGGGTGAGTCCGTGATGTACAGCAGCTGCTCCGACGACACCGAAAGCGGGATCTCTTTGGCGGAATTGGACATCACCGCGTTCCCCAGAGCTCGGACCCCTCTCCCTTTTTCGAAACCAATCCTGCGAGTCAAATGCTTTTCATTTAAAACAACGTCTTCTCTCTCTCTCTCTCTCTCTCTCTCTCTCTCTCTCTCTCTCTCTCTCTCTCTCTCTCTCTCTCTCACACACACACACACACACTGAAAAGTGACGTTAACAAAAATGTGTGTTTAACACGTTGATTTTCAGAGAAACCATCAGAAGATTTTAGCGAAAGTGAGTAAAGATAAGAATTACACGCCTAATCAGCTATTCAAGGAGTATAAGAAGTGGGATTTAAAATCAACTTCAAGAAATTGAATAATTGGCTCAAAATCGTGACGAACTCTTCATAGCGCACGAAGAAATTAAAAAGAAAACTTTTCTTACCTTCGCTGATGGCTCTCTAGAGACGAAAATAAAAAAATAAACGTTTGTAGAGAAGTAATTCGTATGCTTTATTCTGTACTTTCGAGTAGGAAAATAATCCTCCGAACGCAAAGGGTAATGTATAAGTGAATTGAAGCATTGACACGCAAAGGTAGTAACTGCCATAAATTCGAATTTGTAATTTTTGCCATCGAGAAGTATGTGGTCATGTCAATGGTTCAGAGAAGTTAGAAGGTCTGTTTGCAATAAAACCAAGTTCAAAACGTAGGGGGTAGAGAGCTTAACAACTAATTATGCATTGCTTTTGGTGCGGACAATATGTAACTGAAGGCCAGCGTAGCCAATGCCAGAACATTTCGGCTGTAATGTTCAGGACGGGGTACGATTCCGTGATTTTAATGATTCTTCTTTACTTTTTTGCAAAGAACTATTCTGATCCTATGGATTTGAAATTCAAAATTTTCGTATATGTCATGTGATAGGGAATCTGGTATCATAAAGAAATGTAATACCAAATCACGGTTTCAAAGGAGTAGCAGAAATGATTCGCGGTGCTGAATTTGTAAAGCGTAATTCTGTAATAATGATGCAGGATGATTCTTCGGCTTTTCTGCAGAATGTGACAAGTTTTCGAATACAACTATTAAAACAATACCCTCAGTAAGCTGTCTTTCAAAGGTTGATTTTCCTGCAATAAAATAGTGCCAGTCATTTAATGGTATTGAACTGTGGAAGAAACAGAGTATTTGTGAGAAAGGACAGTCATTCACTGACCTTCCGTGCTTGCAATGCCTTAAAAGAAGTCTAATCATCCCTGACGTCAAGAACAGACTCGAAAATCAACTTCACTTGTGTTGAGCTTTCTCGATGAAAATTAACTTGCATTTCAGCAGAAAATTCGTGCAAAACCATTAATTATGAGTTTTCTAAAGACTAATATTTATGTTACAGTTTCAGAAAATAGTAAAATGAAAATATCTGTACCACACTTCAAAATATCTGTACCACACTTCAAAATAATTTTTTTTGCCTGCCATGAAAAAACTAGAGGTGCTACAGACTGACACATACTTTCTCGTAATAAAGTTTTCTAATTTCCTTGATGTGGACTGACTTTACAGTCTTGCCCCATCCTCATTCCAGCTGACATCTATCTTCGCCCAAAGAACATTTTTTTTTTTTACATTTTCTCAACTTTTTGCTTTCTTAATCGTAGAATCGAAATATTACTTCAAGAATATTAAAGAAGAGTAAAACCTCGTCCTAAATAGAAATTGTCATTGAAAAATTTGGAGCCGTCTTTAAGAAAATGGCGATTAAGCATTACGGTAAATGCGAAATTTGAAGCTCTTTTTCACCGGAATCTATTGAGTAAAACTTGTTTTTGCCAGTCAAGCCTACTCCCTTTTCCATGTCAGTTCTCTAGAATCAATTTTCTGAAAATGTTGCTTTCCTCGCATATTTCAGAACGGAAGTAATAACTTGAAAAGAAACGACTTTTGGCGCCTTCTCACCTGACCGCGCGATCGTAGCGCTGTCGGAGACGCGACGCTACTTCTCGAAACGGAGCCATCTGCATCCAGCAGGTCTTGGCGGTGCAGCTGCCACTCACTCCGTGGCACCTGCATTTCTTCTGCATCGTCTTGCGCAGCGCCTGGACACACCAAATGCGTTTCAGCCTTCAGAGTACACCCTGTCACGTGCAGTCTCTGGGTACCCAATAGAAGTTTTTAAAATAAAAAAATAGCATATGCTCGTGGGCTACATTAGTGACATAACTCAATAAATACGAACTTTTAGTTAATGCCCTTTCCAGAATTGCAGATTGGTCTACCTTCCATCGCAATTGCAGCATTTCTCACAGTAAAGTATTCATCAACATTTAGTAGAAGTATTAATGTAAGAATGATGCATTTTAATACAAGGTGAAATTTCAAACTCGTTTACCGCAAAACACCCGATTTTTTTCAAATGTGTCACTATTTCAACCTATGAACTATGTTATTTAAGATTTTTTTGTATTACATACAGAAAAATCTTTTTAGATGTGTACAGACGAAAAATATCCACAGTAATTGCCGAAATACTTATTTCTAATAGTTCGAGAAACAGCTCTCTGAACTGTGAATATTTTTGCAGATATTTTAAGAATATTGGCTACATATACAATTGGAACTTTTTGATACTTTATGCTGGTTTCATAATTTTTTTCTGCTTTCATGGGCGCATTTGTTAAACTCCTACAGAAACGACAAAGTTTCGTACAATTTAATGCAACTTCTGGTGCTGCAGAGCTTAAAATATACTCATCCTCGTGCGGGACCGCCAAGTGCGCTGGTATTCGATGTGCGGTTGTCATAGAAACTCGCCGATGACTGGGTTAAGAAAGCTTTATCATTTACGAGCTGTTGTGAAAAACTATTCCTCGACTGCAAAAATGGCTGAGAAATCAAGAAATGAAAACAGTCAGAGGTCTTGTTAATTTTATTTTTAATACATTTGTTTGCCTTCTATTTTAAATTTATTTGAAGCCTACGACATCATAAATTTGTTTCCCAAAACTTCATTTAATGAATATCCCTAATCTTCAACGAAACTCTTGATGATAACCTACTGCATTTGGCTTCATATTATCTATCGCAGTTATCCATTCTGATCGGATCCACAAACGAACATTCTAGCCAGGCTCATGTAAATGTGCCGTGCGAGGTGAGTGTATCTTTTATCGCAGCGTGCCTGGAGAGCTATACCCGTCGCCAGCGCGCGATAGAATGTATGATCGAGTAATCATTTCTTCACATAGCGACACCAAAGCATCACACAGCTAGTATGTTGCAAAGATGTACGTGAAATACGAATAATAAACCGTAATAAATACTTCGTAATAAACCTGTTTTCGTACACCTTACATGTTCGTAATTTTTGTAAAGGACTCGCTACAGACGTAAATGAAATAAGTTTCATGTCGAAGAAATGATCGAGTATTGCATCCCTGTGTCTAGCTGCTAGAGTCTCTTCACGTTCGAGTCTATTCGAATGCTGAGATATTTCAAAAATGCGTGAACTTTCTACAAAAAACACACACTTCTAAGCATTATAACTCTCGATGAGTAACAAATGTTTCACTTTTATGGATTATGTCTACAATAGCATAACAAGTTCTCTCAAGCAAGACCTCTCCCTTCGGATCTACAAACACCGTGCCGAGCTACGCCTCTCTGAAAGACGCGTGGGAGACGAAATGTAGTTTCTATTGCGTCATAGGTGGAATGCCAATGACGTCAAAATTTGCGCGTCTTATGTGTAATCGAGTGTTGACTCCTCCCATCTAAACAGAGGCACAAAAGTAACTCAGTTCAGTCGCAAAGATACAAGTGGAACATCTTTCATGACATGCGGTTTTATCAAAAGGCTCTTCTCCCGGATCAATTTTAAAGACGTTCCATGAAAAAATATTCAAAAGTAGCTCATGCTCAGGATTGTTCATTGAGTTACAAAAATAAAAGTTAATTGCGATTTTCCGCTCGGGTACAATCGTTTGGCCACAAATATTTGAGTAAGTTTGAAACGACTTTGAAACGTGCCATCTGCTTGCACCGTCGCTCCTAAAACACTTTCAGTGAGCGATTGTCATTCTTAATAAATAACTCCACCAACATTATTGCTTTCACGGAGATTGTTGTGCACTGCACTTACCTCGCAGCCAGCAGCCATGTTGTGTCTGTTGACGTACGCCTGCATGTCCAGCCCGTCCTCCAGCTCGTCCATCACTTGGAGGGCCACGGCTTCCCCGAAGGCGACGTCGTCGCTGCACCCTCCCCACCTCCAGCCCTCGCCTGCGCAGCACCCACTGGCTCACCACGACTTCGCCGAAACTTACGTCCCGGCACGGGGTTACGGTAATACATAACACGAATCGAATTTTTATAACACGAACTCCGATAATTTCGGCCCCTTGGAATTCGTGATAATGAGGGTTTACTGTAATAAAAATATACTTTACTTACATGTATTTTATCTAAGCTTTATCGAACATATGTAGCAGGGCCTCTGACCTGGAGGTCCTACGGTTCGAGTCCCGACAGTGGCAGGATTTTGAGCAGTAGCTAGACAACTAGGTAGAATTCAGCCGCTGTCTGGGGGAAAATTCTTGGGGCCGACTACTCTGATCTGTAGTTATCCTTGGTTTCTCCGATCAACACCAGACAAATGATGAAGCAGTACCCTAACAAAGGGGCCATGGACCGCGCGCGATCTTATCTTCCTCTTCCTTGTCCCATCCTCCCCCTTACTTACAAACTTACACTCGCATGCACTACACTTTCATAGTTGTCAGGAGAGCAGTCAGGAGATTAGAGCTTGTCCCGTTTGGGGAGTTGTCCCTCTGGTGGGAGATACCTGGTTGGGGAAAAGCCCTGCAAAGTGTCAGCCGGATCTCGCTAGCCAGCGAGGGAATATCACCATCGTCTCGCACTATGAAAAGATGCACTACACTTACGGGGCTAATGATCTTAGTGGACGCGCCCGGAATCACTAATGAATGAATCAAGGGGCCCGTCCATGCGTGTTGTTTGGTAAAGGGTCGCGCGCAGTGAGCGGCGTGGCGAGCCGCCGAACGCACCTGCGTGGGCGCCGCGCCGCGCGTCGCAGCCGCAGCCGCCGACCTCCCCGCGCGAGCAGTTGTGGGCCACGCTGAACGCCACCCCCGCCGCCGCCAGCGCCAGCACCAGCGCCGTCTCGCGGGTCGGGGACTGCCGCCCCTTCCTGCCACACACACACACATAACAGCGATGCTTTGGAGGGTTGAACAAGCTGGCGATCCTTTATCGTTAGCTCGGCTGACACTTCCTTAAATGTGGCTTGCATGTTGTTACTGATGCTTAAAATCATCTCTTTCAACGAAAATGCCAGTTTTGCGTAGCATTCATTTGTAAAGAATGCCAACAAAGTGGAAATGGGTTTTAGTTCCACAAGCATGTAAACCAAATGAGAATGCAGAACTACGTATTATTTGGTAACCATTACTTTAATAATATATTTTTAGACTTCCTTTTTCTCAACAACTATTATTTGCCATAAGTTGAACTAAAGAAATTATTAAAGATATGCAAAACAAGAACACTTCCCTGCGTCAATGTTAAACAGGTATCCAAGAAACGAGAGTTTGGATTTTGTTGAAGTATTTTGCAAATTGTAATTACGTAAATAGCAATTACGAAGTATTATATATTGGTTTCTTTCAACTTTGTATTAATGTTTCATGAACATAAAATAGAATAAATGTTTAAAATTGGAATAAGACGTCAGTTCCTCCTTTTTGGTTCTGAGATAACGAGTACAGAAAAGACTTTCGCCATCATGGCGAACGGTCACGATTTCTCAGCATAGTCTAGGCTTCGGTCTACACTGGAGTTCACTGGTTGTAACGGTTATTGTTGTCTTTTGTCTCTCTATACCTAGTAACGGGGTAATTACCAGACCTTGGATAAACAAGAGAACGTTGTTTGACACCGTAGAGACTAGGTCGATAGCTTCTCCGTTCCACAGATTGTGGATTTTATGCAATAGTATGCATTATTTGCTTAAGATATTAGCAATGATAACTTCTTAAGTATTTGGAGAAGTTTATAGGACGTGATGTAAGTTGTGAACCTGTAAGACCGAAGTCCTGCGATTAAATTGTTATTATTGTTGTTGAGAAAGGCTTGCATTTCTCATGAGAAGCGATCGACGGGAGGTCGATAACCTAGCTGTTATACTCTGACGATTGCGACGTTACACTGTTGAGTCGTGCGAGCGGGTTTTGACACCCAATGCGGCCACATCAAACTGGGCAGCGAAAAATAACTACATTAATTCGAGGTCATATGTACGTGAGATGAGAATCTTTACAGCTTTTCAAATCAAGAAATCATCTCAAGGGAGTTTGCGAAACAGAATTGCCTTCACGAAACGGTAATAGTCTTCGGCGCCCGAATGCAACCCGCTCAACACGTGCGTATCACTAATTGCATAAGCGTGTTACAAGAGAGTTTATAATTGTTCTCAGGCTTAAAGCGATTAATTGTTTTTACATTTCTTCCCTGTCCTATGTTACAAGAAGGAAAAGTATTGGATTCAACTCAACAATAAGATATTGAATTTTCGGTCGTAAAATAAAATAATTTACTCTCAGGGACATCGTGCAGGAAAAACCGACGCGCACCGTTCACTTGTTTCAGTCCAACGATTTTCCACTGACGATATTCCTAACGAAATTGCTGCCAAGTTGATGTCTCGAAACAATCATGTGAGTCGGGGCCCAACTTCGTTAAACAAAACCGGTCACAAGCAGACCACTGACAAAAAACCCTCACAATTGTGAGTACAGGGTCCGAAAGAGTTATGGAGGGCCTGCAGGAATAGACCATTTTCCAATACTTGTCCAATTAGATGTGCCCGGTCTTGATGTTGTCCGCCCACCCCAGGGGTCAATGCAGCGTGCCGACTGGGCCAAATACAGTGAACTGTACATACTAGACCAGTGTTCCAAGGAGATTAAATGTATGGCTGTCTATGTCACCGAAGCCGTTCTCGACGCCGCAAGTTCCGCTGTAGCAAGAACAACGGTCCGACCACGACGCCCCCCTGTAACCGAGGGAACGAAAACTGCGCCACCGCGGTCCTTGAGCGGACGAATAGTTCCGCTCACGAATAGGGAAAGGAAAAACTTCCCTTCAATTAAAATCGTAAGCGAATACAAGGGATGTAGAGCCAGGGCTAGAAATGTGATACGAGCAAGCGAAACATCTCTTTCTTGTCGTACTCCTAAAGTGGTTTAGGGAAAGGTCCGTAATATTGGGGGAACACTCCTCCCTTGGAACGTCTCAGGGTGCTGGTGAACGGAAATCTGATCAGCTCCCCTGAAGATATAGCAGAGCAACTGGCTTCTCACTATGAGAATATCTCCAGTTCCTCGCAGCATTCTGCAGGTTTTCTCTATTATAAGAGAAAAAAACATGTTTTGGATTTTTCAAGTTGCACAGTGACTATTCGTCCGCTCAAGGACCGCGGTGGCGCAGTTTTCGTTCCCCAGGTTACGGGGGGCGTCGTGTAACTCCCCTTTTCTATGGTGAAACTATTGTCTCCACCCGCTCTTCTGAAAGATTCTGCTCCAGGACCAGACCAGATACATAACCAAATGTTGAAATACCTACCAGAAAACTCTCGTTCCTTTCTCCTCGGCATTTTCAACAAGATTTGGGCTGAACACGCAATACCAAGAATTTGGCGTGAGGCCATTGTTCTCCCACTCCCTAAAGAAGGAAAGGACAGAACAACCCCCTAAAGTTACCGCCCAATGTCGCTCACAAGCTGTGTGTTCAAGCTTTTTGAGCGAATGGTAAATACACGTCTGGTCTGGCTCATGGAACAAAAGAACCTATTTACACCTCCAAGGTGGCTTCAGGAAGCACAGGTCAACCATGGACCACCTAGTCACCCTTGCTACGCAGATTTCCACTTCTTTCGTGCTACGTCAGCATCTGGTAGCAATTTTCTTCGGTATAGAGAAAGCGTATGACACCACCGGGAGGTACGGTATTCTTCGCACCTTGCATACTTGGGGCCTTAGGGGACGGCTCCCTTTGTTTCTAGTAGGTTTTCTTTCATCAAGATCTTTTCGCGTCCGCCTTGGCGACGTGTTATCCTCTAGTCACCAGTTAGAAAACGGTGTTCCCCAGGGATCAATTTTGAGCGTCTCTGTGTTTGCCATTGCTATCAATACTATTGCATCAGTTATCCGGGAGCCTGTGAAGGCATCACTGTTCGTTGACGACTTTGCAATTTTTGCTCCTCCAAGATCGTGCAAGTTATTGAGAGGCAGCTACAACGTTTGCTCAACAAACTCAAGGGAATGGAGCGACGACACAGGATTCGAGTTCTCTACCTCAAAAACCCACTGTATGCACTTTTGCAGAATCCATCACTTCCATAATCACCCCGACCTTTTTCTAGGAGGACAGCAACTTCCATTCGTTGAATCCGCAACCTTCCTTGGGCTCACATTCGACAAGAGCCTAACCTGGCGAAAACACATCCGTAAACTACAGGGCCGATGTGTATCACCTATGAATCTCCTTCACACTCTTACTGGTAGCTCTTGGGGCGCAGACCGTGTTTGTCTTCTGCGTTTGTATAGAACTCTCATCCGCCCTATCTTGGATTACGGATGCATAGTGTATGGGTCAGCGTCTCCATCAACCCTCCGGCCATTAAATACCATACACAATGCCGGCATAAGGATTAGTACAGGCACCTACCGCACGATTCCCATCGAATGCCTCTTGGCCGAGGCTGAAAAACCATCTCTGAGCCGAAGGCGGGATATTCTGAGTGCCTCCTATGGCGCGAAATTATCCAATGTTGATACTCCCTCGTGCCAAGCAGTCCTCCATCCAATCACTTGACTTCATATGCACTGAGACCATCGTTACCCCATTACCTGGGAGTCCGTCTCCATATGCTTTTACAGAAGCTTAATATAAAACTACCCAACCCTGTGACTCCCCCCCCCCGGAAACCTTGTTTCCCCTTGGAAACTACACCAGCCGATAATAAATGTTAGTCTGTCTAACCTCCCTAAATCCTTAACGCCCCCCAGTACATTCTTATCGGAATTTGAGGCGATAAAATCTACGTATCCTGTCCATTACTTCATTTACACCGATGGTTCCTCTCAAAACGGCAAAGTCGGATGTGCCTTCTACTGCGGTAGAGTGACGCGAAGTTTTCGATTACTTTTCGTGCGGCATCTATACCGCAGAGAAGTATGCGCACTTGAAGGCACTTAAAATCCTGAATCGATGTCATTAAAGAAAGTAGTGATATGCAGTGATTCAAAAAGCTCTCTTGAATCCATCTCCTTCTTCTCGTCTTGTGATCCACTGACAATGACCATCCAACAGCAAATCCACCATCTCTTGGTCCGCCACTATATTTTAGTCTTTTGTTGGGTCCCTGGACACGTGGGAATAAGAGGAAATGAAATAGCTGACCAGGCAGCAAAGTCCGCTTTGAAGAAAAGAGAATTAGACACCTTCACAGTCCCCACGGAAGACACTAAGCTCTTTATAAAACGCTCTATCCGCAGTGAATGGCAAACAGAGTGGAATAACTCAGATTATAAGCTCACGAGAATCAAGGATTCCATAAATCCTTGGTCTTCCTCATCTCGTGATGCTCGGCGAGAGGAGATCATTTTAACACGCCTCCGAATCGGTCACTGCCATTTCTCCCACGGTTATCTCCTCCACGGGGACCCACCCCCTATATGCGAATACTGCAAAATAGATCTTACCGTTGAGCATGTTCTCTTACACTGTGTTAAGATAGAGAGCCGTCGAAGGCATGACCTTTCTAGCTCCCCAGCGGAGATTCTTAGAAATGACGAATCTTCTCTCTGCAAGCTTTTTGGCTTTTTGCGAGAGACTGGCTAGTACAGCCTTATCCGAGAGAAGATGATAATGCCAATTATTGGCTTTTAGCCTGAGATTAAAAAAAAAAACTATCTGGCATTTTTCTGCCAAACCCTTTTATTTGGATACGTTCCTTTTCAGTTTTACTGTGCTTTCTAGTTAAAGATTTTAATTTTCCTTTGTTATGTTTGCACTGCAATATTGTGCACTGGACTTGAAATAATTTGACACGGGCGCAAATAACCTTAGCCGTTGATGCGCCATTAAACATAAGCAATCAATTCTGCAAACACTTCCGGAAATTCTTGACATACTTCCTCCATTTCTGCATATTTACTTCTGTTATCCTCTGACATAATTATCGTCTAATGTAAAACAAAAAGAGTTTATACCTTCCATTACAATTATATTTTGCGCATCATGTCTGTTCACTATCACAAAACGTAAATTCCGTTCTACTCCTTTATATCTTGCAGTTACTTCTACTTGACCTTTTACTAGGATGCTCATTCCTTCATACGAATTCATCCTTGCGTTGTAGTTGGGACATTTCGGCGCGCCCAACTTTTGATATGTAGTTAATTTGATTCACTGTGGCCCCTGTGTCGATCTGGAATGCAATATTTCTTCCTAAAATTTCCATTAATTTCGCTTCTTCTGGTGGATTCAAAATTATGTTCACTTCCTGTATGCGGTCTACTTTATTTTCCTGCGACTGCTTGGTGCTACTTTTTTACTCTCTTTGGTTTTGTTGCTCTGTGGCAGCCATTTGTTTTTTCTTTACAGAAACACTTTGAATGTGTCCGATCTTTTTACAGAATCCACACATTGCATCTTTAAACAAAGTCTGGCTGCATTTATGGTTCTTTTTACTACCCGGACATGGTTTTAACTTTTCTTCTGTTCGTTCTTTCCCAATTGTCACTTCGCTCACTTTTTTGTCTTCATCTGAGTTTCCAGATTTTCCGACATTTCGTGGTTTGTGGCAATCTTCATTACTTCTTCCAATGTTCGATCTTCTATTCGTATTGCATCTATACGCACTTGGTTTATCGGGGTATGTTATATCACCATGTTCCATATCATACTACTTACATATGACCTTGCACTACTTCTGTCGCACTTAAATTACCTAGTTTTGCTAGACCTATTAGCTCCGCCCCCCATTCCGCGTGTGACTGACCTGGTTTTAATTTCGTTCGAAAAAACGTATACCTTGAGGTTACGACATGTACTCTCTTTTCAAAATGATTGGCTAGTGTTTGTTTCAATTGACTGAATATTAATTTTCTTGGATCTGCTTCTGAGCATGTTTTCTGTATCGTCATGAAGGTTTCTTCTCCTACACACGACAAAAAATGCGCACGCTGCTGGGCTTCATCTGACACGTGATGCGCTTCCAAGTGCTGCTGTGTAAATTGTCCAGTCTTCCTGATCTTCACTATACGGTTGAAATACCGGAATCTCCTTGACTTGTTGTTCCTGTATCTCTCACTGCTTTATTAACATTCTAATTGTTTGTTCACTGTGTTCTTGTAACTTCATCTGCTCATGATGTTGTGCTTGCAACATAGCTATCACCTGCGTCATTAGCTCTGTCATTGTTCTTGTTGGAAAGCGAAACTACGATCACCACTTTGCTCTCACTGTCCTTCACAATCTTGTTCTTGACTCCACGTCGCAAATGTTGTGTTTGCAGGATCCATGTTTAGATGTTCACATAAGTGTTTTCAGTCGCTTTAATTTTGCACCAACAAATACAATAAAAGTAAACGAAAACAAATAAATAAGATTTTAGGTAGGACGGCGTTCCTGTTGTACGGTGTCTCTGGTTGATGAGGTCGGCGCAGGTCGCACTCCAGCACTTTTGCAACAAGCACTATTGTTTGGACACGTTTTACACAAATAAAATTGTTATTATTGTTGTTTCGAAAATTTCGCTACCCAGGCATATATTGCAATAATGAAAGATCTCCCCCCGCGCGCGCGCACACACACACACACACACACACACACACACACACACACACACACACACACACACACACACACGCACACGCACACGCACACGCACACGCGCACGCGCGCGCGCGCGTGTTCACAACTTTCAGACTGTCAGTGTTGTAGTGGGATTCGATAGTGCCTCAACTGTTGATTCACAAACTGTGAGAGTCGGGAAGGAATTCTACACAAAGTACTCCTCAAATGTTTTGAATAAAAAACTTTACATTAAATAAATAAGTTCTCCCAATTTATATAATATTGCCTTATTGTTTGTTCATCGAAAATAATATTTTTGATGGTTGTACACTCCTTGAAAGTAAATAATCGGATCACATAATTGTTCTTTAAAAAAGTACTTTCTTCGAGTGGACACGACATAAGACTTGAACGGGTTATGTGTATATGAATAGTAACCAAAACAGTTGAAAAACACTTTGCAAGGTTGCTAACTAAAACAAAAGGTGCAGTTGCATGCATTAAGCATTTCCTTCCATTAAAATGTATGTTTAAATATTGAGTGACACACGCGTAGTGATAAAGTAATATAAAATGCGTAGTATAAAATTATTTACATATTAATTTAGTAAATTGTAGTATACAAAGAAAAAATATCAATGAAGTATTAAAAAAATTTAAAACACTAAAATTTAGTAATTTTACAATACAATTTAAATGATTTATATTCTCATCTATAGTTTCAATTTTTAATTGTTATGAAGTAGCAACGGTTCAATAAAAAAATAGTTCCCTACAAAAAAGATAAACTGACCACTATCACGCGATATAGCACCGTGGAATTACTGAAAACTGACGTTGAAGCGACGAGGAGAGAAAACCTTTTAAGAGGATGAATTAGACGGTGTATTGGGGATTACCGCACGAGAGAGAAATGTGGGGTCCCGTTCTTGTTCTTGCATCAATGATGCTTGTAGCATACTAAACCTAAGTACACGAGTTCGAATCCCAGCATGGACAAAAATTTTGCGAGTTAAAAACACATTTTGAGGTTCAAGTAGCATTACATATAACATTTCATAATTATTACAAAGTATGCGAGGAAGTACGTTGTAGCTCCATTAGTTCTCAAAACTACAACTGAGAAGTTGTCTTTCTTTTGCAGTACTTGGATATTGGGGAGGATATGAATGTACCGGATGACTTCACCCAAAAGGAAATGACGACTGGAATGTGGTGGAGACATTTAGTTGCTGGTGGTGTTGCGGGAGCGGTGTCCCGAACGTGTACTGCTCCCCTTGACCGAGTAAAGGTGTATTTACAGGTAAGGTCTTTTTAGAGAATGTTGGTGTCTCATTCCTATTCTCTTAATAAACATTGTTTATGCTATTGAGTCAAAAATATAAAATACTATGCAGATTTGTGGCCAGACCACCACAACACGTCATCGTGTAAGTCCGCAGAGGTCTGGTCAACCCTGGCCTGACACAGCATTCTCTCGTAACAGTTGTACCTTTAGAGAAAAAGTTCAAAACTTACTTAATTCTGCGCTTTATGTAAAATGTCAACAATTCACATAAAGCCATACAATGAAAACTTCACTTTCATGATAGTAATATTCGTATATTTAACTCTAGTAATAATTTGAATAAAAGCAATTTATTATTTAACCAAAACTTCTGTAATAAAACTTTGCTATTTTCAAATGAACGAAACAGTCTCGTGTGTATGACACCCACGATTTTTTGTATGTACGGGCTTTTGAAATACGGGTTTAACGATAAGACATATTACAAGTCCAGCTGAAAGTCGTACTATGCTTCGTAACAATTTTATTGTTATGATTATACACCTCCACATGCGATTAATGGGCTTATTTATTTTCTTAAACCTATTGTAATTTGAGTATTGAACGAATTAAAGTTTTAACTATTTTTTTCTTTCTTTATCCACCTGACCAGAATACATTCATTGCGTTGCTTGGGCAGATTATTTAACAATAATAATAATAATAATAATAATAATGATAATAATAATAATGATAATAATAATAATGCTAACTCTTGTTTCTCTACTTGGCACGCGTATGAAAATGCTCTCAAATTATGCAAAGGTTCAATAGACAACAGTTTTCGAATTAACTGTGTACCGCAACCGCGATTTCCTTTCGGGAGTACGAGTTTCGGAATGAACATTAATTAGTTTAGTGTTTGCAAAGCAAAAGATACTATATTTTTATGTAGCAAACGGTTCTCTAAAAAAACATTTCAATTAATTCTATTTCCACATCTCGTTTGCCTGTACTGTGTAAGTTAGGTCATCGTAACTTAATTGAGATCATGGTTCTGATATCGATATTCTGACAGTTCGACAGCCATTTCTGCTTCTTACAGCTTTTTGAATCTTACTCCACGAAAGTATGATAAACAATCTATGCCCTTTAATGTGTCTAACGTAGATGTGACGTGTGTGACATTCTCTCGTAGGTGCGGTCAGCAGACTTTTTGCATCTGGTGACGTTAAACCATATGACGCGAATATCAAATATTGCGCCTTATAGGTACAGGTGAATTTGCACATTACGTTGTAGAACCAAATGGTTTGTTTCCAAAATCTGCTGCCTAAATCAAAAACATGGGTGAGTGCATCATGTAGTGACTACTTATATTTTAATATTACAAATAATATTTAACATTATTTGTAACGTTGTTCTGTTTTGTTTATAAACTCATAATTTTTAGTTAAAATAAAAAATTCGTTCAGTATTAAAATTACGATAGGTTATAATATTCTTACAATTTTGATTTTCATTATTTATCTTTCCTAATAAACATTAGACAGGAAAAACTACGAAAATTAATCAAACAAAACCTAATTTTAAGAAAATAAATAAGAAACTATTACATTACTGTTTTAGTTATATTGCCCCGTCGGGTGCAAATTATAAGAAATGTTGGGAAACTATAGATAATTTACAGGGTTACAATTTGTATTTGGCCCTTTTTATGATCGTGTCAGAAAGAGAGATTCTTAAAAGTGAACAAAAAAAGATTTTTTTTCTATTTTCCCCTTTTTTGTACATTGTACGGGTCCAAATACAACATAAACGCCTGAAAAAATTCTCGAAACATTTTTAATTGGTATGTTGTCTCCTTAGTGTTCTCTTTCTCTATTTTATAAATTGCCAACGAACGAGTTCTTGTAATGATTCTTGGGATACTTTAATCGGTGAAGAATGTCCCGGCGTTTTAACAATCAGTAAACAGCCTGTCGCAACTTGCGTATGTGAACGTAATATAATGTTATCTTTTACAGCTGTTTTACATTGATATCGGTTAAGTTAATTTTCTGCAAAGGGGGGGGGCATGCGTTATTATGGAATATGCAGCAAACCGGAGTTTGGATGGGGAGAGGGGCCGGCCTGAAATCCCTTCGTACATAACAATAACGTCTTGCGTAACTATAATAACCTTTGGTGTGTAAGTACTAGGCTGCGGATTTTTGCCTATTTTTTCCATCAATGGAAATTGCATTATTTTAGGTGAATCATTCATTTTGAGGCGTTAGGAGTATTAAATTTTTAATTTTATAGTGTCTGTAAATGCCTCTCTTTTGTTTAAATGCCTAAATGTTGCCTATTCTCGTATTTATTGATCAAAATTCAATTATCTTTAATCAGAAATTTTACAAACGTACGTTTTGTCATTTTTATGCTGCAGAGTACAGAGAAATCGAATGACTATTGACAAATCTGTGTTCCATTTTACTGCCACCACAGTCCGGGTATTTCGGATTATGAAATACGTGCAAAATTACTGGTGGTAGTTGAGTTATTTACTTCAAATTTTTAAACAATTTTGTTTACTCAACGGCTCCAAACATTTTCTTAAAATTTTGTTGTGGTATGTATCAAATGCCGGTATTAAATTGGTGCCACACTCATTTTTCGCGAACTCTATATTTTCAAAAATTGCAATAAACATTGTATAAGTAGAATATTGAATGCAAAGATGTTTGTCGTGAACAAAATCTCTTCTAAAACATCAGATCTTTGAAAAACGTCATGTACTAAAAAAAACTAGTGGTTTTGCGGAATTTCTGCTTGAAATTAATGCAAATTATTAAAAAATTCTCATAAACCACTACAATTTTTCCTTCAACTTTTTTCCATGGATGGAACCAGGGAGGGTTCTAAGCAGGTCTAATTTTCGTCGAACTCAGAATTTTTTTAAATTGCAAATTTCGAAATATTTTTGAAGATATAATTCAAGGAAGTATGCGTTTTGGTAACTCAACTAGTGTTATTATGTTATACATTGCGATTACAACAAATTATACAATGTTTTCAATTATGTTTAAATTAAATTGAAGAAAAAAATACCGTACTGTGCAGCATTCGAGTATTAGCTTGCATTTAATGAAAAGCAAAACTGTAGCAACTGCGATTCAGCCTTTTTAGTCCGAAATGTCCAACTATGAAAGAAACGAGGATTTGTTAGAACAATGATGAAAGCAAACATTTCCTGAAGGTAACTATATTATTGTTTACTTTGGAAACTTTGTACACAAATACATAATGAAGGATAAGAAATATGTATAGTGCCTTTTTAAATACCGATTTTGCTTGCCTATTTTTACAATTTTTCGTCCCTTTAAATCCGCAGCTTAGTTAGTACACTTTATAGGTGGAAGATATTTGTTACAAAATTGTACGAAAAGGGTAAAAGAGGGTCCCAAAAATTACAGTATCTATGTATTTGTTGAACGACTCCAGCCGTTTCCCTAACATTATTTGAAAAAATTAGCAATTTTTATTAGCAGTGTTTACGGATTTTAACAATTTTACTTAAAAATCCATTCAAGACTACTTAACACGAAACAATCATATATTAACTGTGTATGTAATCTACGTATTAACTGATTAACACATTAATATAGTTTTTAGAAATATATTATGTCTGAGGTCAACATAAATTCTTTCCAATGCCATATTGCCAGGACGAGAGTAAATAATAAGAAATAAAAATATTTTAATAAATGTTATTATTGCATATTATGTAGGAGGACTTTTTTAAATTTAATACTTGAGAATTGGGGTTAGAAATTAAAGTACATGTATTTGGGGGAAAAAAACAATACATAAGAACTTAAATTTAGGAAACCTATATAATAAAATCATATTTTATATCGTGTTAAATATTAAATATTTTGTCTTGTTTGTCCAATTAATAAAAAAGGAGCGCTAAACGTTTGTTTCCCTAGAGGCCCTGGAGCTTGAAGTGAAGATAGTGACATTAACCCAGATACTGAAGTACATTACTTGTTACAGGAATATTTAGTATTTTAAATTTATAAGTACACTTGTTAACTAATGCATTAAATATCACTATTAAAATGCAAATTAATTTCCTTTTTGATGGCCAATAGGGTATCTAATTGAATAGAAACGGTTATTAAACAGACCACCTCAAATGACGGGAAAATTGTTCTTTACTAAGCATGCAACAAGCAAATGTTGTTGTTCCATGACATTTCGACTGCAACAGCGTGCTCAAAGTCCACTGCATGGAAAATAATAAGCTAGTGCTAAAACAGAACATTTTTTCTCACTTCATTAGAAACAGCTACGTAATATTGCAATATTGCGTTTTCTGCGCTACTAACACCTCAGCTATTTGACAACGTCCAATTCAGCCAAGCAGCAAGCAATGCACTGTTGCCAGCGCAGCGTTGTCAAAACTACGAGTATGTACATTCGCTTGGCTAATAATATCAATACAGTAATTAGAATATATGCAATTGACATAAAAAAAATTACGAAAATTGTGACTGCTCACACTGAGTTGCCGTTCGTCGTGATATGTTCGTTAGATCGACCACGGTGAATTACCTCAATAAATACTTTAAATGAAAGTAAAATCTCTATTCTTCAAGACGATAAGAATCATTTGGTCCCTACGGGCGTGGTTAAGGTGCCTTTTTCTTTTATTCAATACGCAGTAAATTTTTTAAGGGATCAGATATTAAATTGTATATAACATACTTCACCGGACATCCTGAGGAGTCATTTGTAAAAAAAAACTGCTATGAAATTCATTGCAAACGGAAGTACTGGCTCTCGGCCTAAGAGTTAAACCACCACCAGCTTGACTAAATAAAACAGCTGTATCGTATTGTGGCGTCGTGGGAATACCCAGCAATCACAGACACGAGCTTCAAAGATATATATATATATATATATTCACAATATGTACAAGTAATTAATTAAACGTTGGTCATAGCTCTGATAGACTTATACTCCCCCGATCGCAGGAGCGATCCGTAACAATGACCCGCTCTGACTAGTGGCCCGCGCCACTCCTCAGCGAGCCTACGCACGCAGCAGACAGTTCCGGCGATGTCACCCGTGGAAGCAGTGTTCCACCACGGCGTCCCAACACGTGGGTTGCCGTACGAGCCTAGCTCGTCTCCGCACCGCCCTGGGCGCAAGTTTTGTGCGTTCGCACGAGGTTCCCATTCAGCTCGAAACCCGGCCCCGCGCTCTGCGTTCGCGCTTATATAGCTCCCAACCACGTAACCTGAAACGTCACCGTGGTTTTGCACGCGGCCTTATTGCCGCGCTCTTGTCGCGTTGCCAGGCATTTTGGACATCCATTTCCATGGATTCTAAGAAATTTTCACGCGGCACTACGCAGCAAAAATGCGCTGTCCCGCATTTTGGGCATCCCTTTCACTAGATTTTTAGAAATTCCAAAAATACCTCGGCGTGTCTCCGCTTCTGCCAGTTGCCTCTTTGTTCTGGCATCCTGCATGCCTCCCTCCTAATCTCCTATGACGCGGCGTGCACCGCCGGTCGTTCTGTGTAGCAGTACAATACGTTACATACTTCTCCATACCCTATTTTGAATTTTTTATGCAGGAGGTATCCACAATAAAAAAAATCGTCCAGCAACTAGATTTGTGGATCTGTATATGATTATAATTTTACCTGGCCTCACACTCTATTGATCTCTCTAGCCTAATCTACATTTACAAACATTTTAATTTATATCATCAAAATCTAACTATTATAAATAATTAACCTATCTACAGAACACACATACTAACTTTGCCTAACCCTCTTCACGTACCTACTTTCATTCTAATATATAGAATTTTCTACAATCTTAAATTACAAAAAATCATCTGAGATAATAGTCTGCTACCATTTAATACGTAGTGTTCTCAATCAAATGATGTGATACTTACCCTGATACCATCCAGAACCAACAATGTCTTCAGAGCTTCACTTTAACCCCATAATTGCACGTACATAAAACACAGAATACACAAACAATACAGTTTCAACAATTTGTTGCATATATACAGTGATTTTTCTCTTGTTCTGATTTTATACAATGCAATCTAGTGATTCGGTTCATTGTAGCCCTCCGCATTCCCAGTTCAGTTCAGGTTCCATGTATCAGTAAAACATACGCCTTAAGGCATCAGCATTTACGTGATCCTTACCCCTTTTATGAATAATCTCTAGATTGTATGCTTGGATTATTAACGACCAGCGCATCAATCTCGGATTCTTATTTGAACAATTATTTAGCCATACTAATAGGTTGTGGTGTTTCCACTTTAATTTTAGCATTTCCATCCAAATAGTACTTTAAGTTTCTGCAAAGCCCTTATGGCTGTGCTCTCCTGTTCTGTTGTACATCGCAATAATTCAGTATCTGTGAATTTACGACTTAAGTATGACACCGGCTTTTCTTCTCCTCTATCGTTTTACTGGGCCAAAATGATGCCAATACCTCTTTTTGACGCATCTCACTGCACTATAAAGTCCTTATTAAAATCGGGCGCGTGAAGGACGGGTTCGTGACAGAGCGTTCCTCAATTTCTCGAATGCCATCTCGCATGCTGGCATCCACGTTACCCTGCCCTGCCGTTCGCGACCTCGCAATAAGTCCGTTAATGGCGCTGATATACCCGCATAATCGGGAATAAATTTCCTGTAATAGCCCGTTAGCCCGAGAAAAGCACGCACTTGCTTTTTCGTTTGCGGTACAGGATGCTTTTTAATAGTTTTCACTTTGGCCTCTACCGGCCTCATCATGCCACTACCAACCATGTAGCCTAGGTATTGCACATTCTTACGCGCTTATTTACACTTGCTTGGCTGCACATGCAACTTCGCTTTCTCTATTATTAGAAACACTTGCTCCCAATGTCTAAGGTGTTCTTGCCGTGTGTCGTTATAAATGGCGATGTCATCTAAGTATGGGACTGCAAATTCTGCACATCCCGCTAATAAAGCTGCCATCATCCTACTACACTTAAATGGTGCATTTTTTAGCCCGAAGGGCAATCTTAATGGCCTATACGTGCCAAAGCTTGTACAGAATGCCGCATATCTCTGCGCTCTCGGCGTGAGCGATATCTGATGATATAATTTTGCTAAATCCAATGTAGTGATAATCTTAGCTGCCGCTACTACCTCTATCCTCTCCTCCATGTTCGGTAACGGAAAATATTCTGATTTTTTAATTTGGTTTAGCTTTCGGTAATCTACGCACGGTCTTGGTTTTCGTCCCGGCGCCTTTACAAGAATCATAGGTGAAGCATAATCAGAGTCCCCTATTTCGATTATGTTATCACGTAACATCTTCGCGATTTCTTCCTGCAGTATTTTTGATTGACGGGGCGACATTCGATAAGGCGCACTTCTTATCTTTTTCTACTCGTCCATCAATTCAATGTCCATGGTGACGACATCCGTCAACCCTGGTCTGTCTGAAAATATATGCTTGTACTTTACAGTTAAATTGAGCAGTTTGTCGCGGAACTCGTTCTTGACTTCCGTTCCTTCGAGCATAGCTTCCGCATCGAAGTCGACACTATCAAGGGTAATAGCGTACTTGTCCAGCTCGTCTTCCTCAACTTCAAAGTTTGAGCTACGATCTGCTACATAATTCAGATATTCGGTACGCTGCACGTACACTTTCAACATGTTAATGTGGTAGATACGCCCTTCCTTTTTCCCAGGCATTCGGACAGAGTAGTTCGTGTCCGATTTTTTCTCTACTACTTCTCCCGGTCCTATCCGAATTGGTCTTCCTCATCTCGTGATGCTCGGCGAGAGGAGATCATTTTAACACGCCTCCGGATCGGTCACTGCCATTTCTCCCACGGTTATCTCCTCCACGGAGACCGACCCCCTATATGCGAATACTGCAAAATAGATCTTACCGTGGGGCATGTTCTCTTACACTGTGTCAAGAGAGAGCCGTGGAAGGCATGACCTCCCTGGCGGAGATTCTTAGAAATGACGAATCTTCTCTCTGCAAGCTTTTTGGCTTTTTGCGAGAGACTGGCTTGTACAGCCTTATCTGAGAGAAGATGATAGTGCCAATTATTGACTTTTAGCCCGAGATTTTTTTTTTAGAACCATCTGGCATTTTTCTGCCAATCCCCTTTATTAGGATACGTTCCTTTTCAGTTTTACTTTGCTTTCTATTTAAAGATTGTAATTTTCCTTTGTTAGCTTGGCACTGCAATATTGTGCACTGGTCTTAAAATAATTTGACACGGGCGCAAATGACCTTAGCCGTTGAAGCGCCCTTAAACTCAATCAATCAATCAATTAACCAACCAATCTAAGCTCCCGACTGGTCTCCCGGTTTGTGTGGTAGTGTAGTGTGTGTAAGTAAGGGGTGAGGATAGGAAGAGAAAGTAAAGATCGCACGCGATCCTTGGCCTGTTAGGGTACTGTTTCGGCATTCGTTGTGTGTTAATCGGTGAAACCACGGTAAACTATCGATCAGAGCAGCCGACCGCTAGAATTTTCCTCCAAATAGCTTCTGAATTCGATCTAGCTACCTAGCCAGTGTTAAAAATCCTGCCACCGTTGGGACTTGAACCCTAGGACTTCTCGTCCGAGTCACTGCAGTGACATTTGATGCCCTGAGCCACGGAGCCGGTAAAGATGTTTTATTCTTGCATGGATAGTTTCACGTGCTTCGATCATGGACTGCAACGTGTTGAAGATTTAGAATTTCGCCGATGTTATCAAATTAATTTCAGCAACAAAAAATGTATTTTTAAAGGCGCCGCAACGAATGGTATCTTAGAAACTGCTGTTACCAAATGTACCATTGTATGCCAATGCTGACAAGATGGGAAACCAATGCTGACAAGATGGGAAACAATGCATTGAAGTAATTTTATTGTGAGCTGTTATAGATGCAATTAAATCGGTAGTTGATAGTTTTGATTCCAAATGTGATGTTTCTATTCGCAAAGCTAAGAGTTCGTTCAGTGATTCTAATTTGATCTGTTCAGTGACCTGCAACAGGAGTAATTTTGGCTGACTCCCAGGAAGCATCAAACATCTGGAGACTTCGAGACTTTCTCTGCAAGAATCTACTGCCATAATAGAAAATGCGGTCGAAAAAGTGAAGGCTGTGCAGCGAGAAAATGGTGCCAGTGTATTGAGTAAATTTAATGTGTTTTAAAAAGAAATCCACCGATATTCGACGTTTCTCAGCGTAAGTAGAATTTCAAGCAGGGACGTTATATTTGTAAGAACATTTTACCGGAGAAAATTAATATCTCCAAATACGCTCCAACTAGCTCATGTGTCTTAGATCGTTCTCTGCTTTTCGTATACAGTACTGTCCGATCGACGTCAATGATCCCAGAGAACTTGGAGAAATATATATTTGCTGCCAATGTATGTAAATGCAATTAAATGTAAGTAAATGTATTTAAATGTAAATATGCAACTGATATAAAATATATTACTTTTTTTGTATTTTACATATTTTCTCGATTTTTTGCCACACGAACACATGCAACAATGCCAACTCTATTCTTGACAATTGGCCGCTCATATGGCATCACGGTTAACGACCATGCTGCCATATATGAGCCATTCCACGTCAAATCGCACGTGAGTTCACACGACGTTTTTTTTTTTAAATATAGGATATTTTTCTTAAATCGGATCAGCGAAAAACGAGACACGTGTTTTTTATTTGCCTGAAAATTGATTGTGTACTTATGCCTATATTAAATTTTGGAATTTTCGCGTACTTCACAAAATATGATTAATGAATGATAACAAATTATGATTAATTTTTGTTGCCTTTTTCAAACGTATGGTATTTTTTCTTATATCTGGACATCAAAAACAGATTCGTGTTTATTTACCTGAAAATTATTTGTGTATATATGCCTCTATTAATTCTGGAATTTACGCGTTCTTCGCAAAATATGATTAATGCTCCGACTGCATAAATATAAATATTCCTGGTTTCATTCCTTTATTACTTTGAAATGTGTATTTTATTTCTATGTATATAAATTTTAAAAATAGTAAATATTTCATTTTAAAAAATGTAGTTTTTTTAATTTAAAATTTCTGTATAAACTCCATGAGATAAATTTGGAAAATATATATATATATATATATATATATATATATATATATATATATATATATATATATATATATATATAAGCGTATTCCTTGTTCAATTTTCTATAAAATGCAACAAAAAAGTGGGCACTCCACACATTCAGTTCTAAACATTTGGCGCTACAGAATAGCACAGACTGTCATAGTAAAGTTTTCTAATTTCCTTGACGAGGACTGCCTTTAAGGACTTGCCCCATCCTGTTGCCAGCTGCCAGCTATCGCCGCCGAAAATTACATCTTTTTAAAATTTTCTCAATTTTTCGGTTTTCAAATAGTAGAACCGAAATATTACATTAATAATATTAAAGAAGACTAAAACCTCATTCTAAATGGCAATTTTCATTGAGAAATTTAAAGCCGTTTTTAAGAAAATAGCGTTTAACCGTTACTGTAAATGCGAAATTTGAAGCTCATTTCACAAGAATATATTAAGTTTACGAATAACTTTATTTAAAATCACTTGAAGCACATCCAGTCACGAATGCAATAAGGTATCACAAATGCAAATTGCGGGAGATATGCATATTATCGGCGTCAGAGATAGTTTGAAAAAACATTTATGTAATTTTTGGAAAACAAAAAGAATACACTAACTCTACGTCAAATTAAACCGCAATTAGCACTATCCGCTAGAAGAGTTTGAAGAAAAAATTTAGAGCCATTTTTGAGAAAATGGCATTGAGCATTTCTCAAACTGCGGAATTTTCAGCTCATTTTCACAGAAAACCGTTGTTTTCCAGACGTTTTATATAACATTATTTGAAGCATATGTACTCATAAATTCAATAATATGAACAAATCGCCGGTAATAATAATAACGACGTGAGATACGAGTGAAAAAAAAAACTGTACATTTTGAAGAAAAAAAGAGAATGTAGCAATATGGCGTTTGTCATCTTACATGGTGCATTTAGCACTATCACTACGGAAAATTTTTAAAAAATTCGAAGTTTTCGAGAAAATCTGGTTTTTGCATTTTTTTAAATTGCCCATATTGCGCGAAAACTACTAAAATTTGCAAAATAAAAATGAACATGATCGTAATAAAAGAACTATGACAAATTTCATTTGAAGGAAAAATCTCTTATCTTCAATTTTGTAGTTGTAGGAAGACGCCGGATATAATTCAAACTTTTGCAATTTTCGAAAATTCAGAGATAATACTGAAAATCGGACCTATACCACCGTAATATGTGTATTTTACTGTATTCTTACAAGAAATTTTAAAAAAATGGAGCCAGATAGACAGGGGATTCTTAAATTTGGAAAAGATCGTACGTGTGGTTTAGGCGCTAGTAGTGTTCACAGACGAACGGACGTTTTGAAAAGAACCACTTTCTCGGTATCAGGGGACCCCAAAACGTGTATTTCCGTTGAAATCTCAAAATAGATTTTCCGCAGCATTACATAACTTTCTCTATACTACGTACGTATGTATACGAGAAAATAAAAATCAATTGTAAGTATGAGGGCGCGCTCTGTCTACCTATGCACTAACGAATACACGAACACGAATATAGAGACTAACACGAACTGTGTTCGGTCAGTCTTTGATCAAAATGCTGAACTACAAAAAGAATGACCGTCTGCCTGATAAGGGTTTCAAGAGCTCTTAGTAGTACAGATGTTCACGCTGCCCCCAGAATGCATGAATGACAGTGAAACGTATTCAAATACGAGCCATTCCACGTCAAATCGCTCAAGAATTGAGACTTTTTTTTTAAACGTATGGTATTTTTTCTTAAATCTGGGCATCAAAAAACAGATTCGTGTTTATTTACCTGAAAATTGATTATTTGTGTATTTATGCCTGTATTAAATTCTGGGATTTACGCGTTCTTCGCAAAATATGATTGATTGATGCTCCGAATGTAGTTAACATAAAAAAATTCCTGATTTGTTTCATTTAATACTTTGAAATGTGTATTTTATTGCTCTGCAAATTTCTTCCTCAAAAAATAAATATTTCATTATATAATATAATTTTTTTAAAATAAAACTTTCTATGTGAACTCGCTCAGATACAAATTTGAGAAAAAAATAGAGGCGTATTTCTAGTTCAATTTTATACAAAACACAACAAAAAAGTGGACACTAAACACGTACAGATCTAAAAATGTATTGTAAGTAAGCGGGCGCACGCTTTCTGCCCCTGCTCTAACGAATTGTGTTCGATCATTCTTTGATACATGTGCCGAAGAACAATAAAAGAATGACCGTTGCCTTATTAGAGTTTCAAGAGATATAGTAACTCATGTGTTCACTCTATCCCCAGAAGGGGTGGGGTCACAGCGAAACGTATTCCACTACTGCTTTTCATCGTGTCAGCGTAACGAATTTTACTGCCGAGTCCTTTCGCGTCGTAGGGAAGTGCTCTCCTGACCTTGCTCGTGAAATACTAAAGACCATTTGTCAAAAGACATAAGTAAAATTTTCTGAACATCAGTCGCCATACACATCTTATGACGAGAAGAATACTAAGAGTTTGTTCTGTGATTCGTGTGTACACTGTGAAACTGAGTGGCAATCACAGTACAAGATACGACATGTTTGTATCAATTTTATCTTTCTGATCACAATTTTAAAGAAAGAAAATCTCCAAGACGCGTAAACCACGATTTAGTAGTGAAACTTGATTTAGAGAAGTAATTAGATCGGTGAATTTGTGATTCATGTCGGAAAAAAGGTAGTCGACTTCCAAACAGGCTTTTTGTTAGTGAAGAGAGCGCCGAGATCAGTGGCTCCGATGGTATTAACGAAAGTAGCGGAACGTCCAGTGAAAATAGTGGAAATTAAGGATATGACAATTGAAGCTCTTCCGATAGTTCAAGTGTCTGCGAAATGAATGTAGGGGAGATAAACAAGAGTTTAATTGGAGTAGGATAAATCCCCGTCAAGAAAAGAAAATTGCAACAAAAACGGTATCCCGATGAGAAATTTCAAAAAGTACCAAGTGCTATCACAGACAATTTTTTCCACACCGAAGATCCTTCCGACGTCCACTGAATAATCGGACAATAAAGATATTAAGAAACTTATCGATTCCTTCACTCAACAGATAAGTCGTTGAAAATTCAAATTTTGACAATTTTTGAAAGTTGGTGATACAATAAAGTTAAACGACACTTCCTAGCAACTCAATACATGATAAAAGTAGTTAAAAAGTTGGATGAAGAAAATGGAATTTTGTCCAGACCTGAAAGTAAAATCGATAAGGCATTAGAACTGTGCATTTAGACGAAAGTTCAGGAATTCTAAGTAAGCCAGTTACATTGGAAGTGAGTTGTGACGGACCAGAAAACTTCTATATGTCAGTCAAAACGTCAGTCAAGAATCCGTAATTATCATAACTAAATACAATCGTGTAGTTGCACCACCTCATGAAGTACTTAAATTACTGCTTCATCCAAAGAAACCGATGGCCAGTAACGCAAGAAATTCTACAGCTGCAGCAATCTACTATACACTGGTTCGTAAAAAAAATATATTTTCTAAAGTTACTGAAATCCCACTTGAATTTTTTCTGGAGTTGCGAACAATACTCTAGTGCGTTTATAATTTTTTAATGTATCTCATCGAGGTTACAAAAATATCCATTTGATTTTTTTTTTCAATTGGAAAATTCAGGAAATTAAATATTTTGCAAAAATCTCAAAAATTGAACATGCTTTTAAGTTTCGAATGGAATTTGAACGAGTTTCTATAATTAGTGTATTCAAATATGTGATATTTTTAATTTAGTGATGCGCGTCGTTTTTAGCAATTTTCATTATGCAGTATTTCCGAAAATAAGAAAGTTAAAAAAATACACGTCTTATTTTTTAACTTATTTGATCTACATAGTAAATTAAAAATATGAATGTCAAATTTCGGTCTTTTTTGCGCGATTTGACGTGGAATGTCTCATACGCGTCCACTATGTGACCGCCCGATTTAAATATTTTTAGTAACGAAATAAGAATGATCGTGATTCCGTGCTAGGTGATCAATCACAACAAATCCTCTGATTCTGAACAACTGTTCTCTGAAAAGTTAAATTGTTATCATTTCAAAATTCTTAATTTCCTTGAAAAACTCTTGTATCTAGTAGGTTACATGAAAAACAATAACAAAACTAGTGGTGCTGACAAAGCACATACTTTCTCGCATTGGTTGTAAATGCTCCTCAATATTATACTATTACATAAACCAACAAAAGTTATTTTAACCAGCAAAATATTTTTCCGTTTCGAGACCCGATTTCAGTTCCTCAGAGTGAACTTGTGGAGAGAGCCCTATGGATCGCTCTCGGGCAGAGGCATTAAAATATATATGCCTGATTCATGTTAAAAGAACATCAGCAATCAAAATATACGTTAGAAACTCCCAAAGCCGTTCAGCTCTATCAGGAAATATCAATTTTGGAGAAAATCGCTGAACGGTTTAGGAGCTACAGTTGTCCACAGACTGACAGCTGTTAAGTTGATTGATTGATGGCGATTCCGGGCGCGCCAACTCCTACGGTCATTAGTCCCGAATATGTAGTACATGTTTTTGCACTGGAGGAAGTTGTGATTTTCCCGCCCTGAATGGCTAAATCAAGCGCCGACCTTCCATCGTCTAGCGGGATTTTCCCCAACCAAGTGACTGCCAACAGAGGGTATCCTTCTAGCCGGAACAAGCTGTAAGCTCCCCATCGGTGTCTCGGCTTGTGATGGTGTGGTGCATGTATGTGTAAGTTTAGGATAGATAGGGCAAGGAATGGGAAGAAAAGATATATTGGTAGGATACATCCCCGGCATTCGCCGGCTGTTGATCAGAGAAACCACGGAAAGGTACCGATCAAAGCAGCCGGCCGGTAGAATTCTTTTCCACACAGCATCAGGACTCGTTACCGACGTAGCTATCCGGCTAGTGTCGAAAATACTGTCATCGTCATGGCTCGAACCCAGCATCTCCCGGTTAATGGCACTACAATTACATGTGGATACCCTGAGACACCTCTCCCGGTCAGTCGTTAAGGATATATAAGTTGGTCCCATGAGTATTTATTTATTTATTTTACGTCAAAAAAACAGTTAAAAACTGCGTATGACGTGCTATGGGGAAAAGTGAATTGTGTGCACATTTTCAAAATTCTGTGATCCCTACACTAAGTCATATACTACTTAAATTTTGAATTTTCAAAGGGAGAAAAAACAAACAAAAAAACTCCCATGTAATAAAATCTATTTTCAAGGATAAATAAGCAATAAATTTTGGCTCTTATTACTTCCTGCCGCGACAACATGGAAATGATAATTTGAATAATTGTATTTCCCACTGAATTCTAGAAGACGTGCACAGAAAAGGAAGTTACATTTATGTCCAGAAGCAAAACAAGGGGCCATCTCAGCATTTGCTCAATGGATCAGGGAAACTGGACGAAAAACCTGATCGAGATGGGGTCATTGACCCGGAGGCTGTAGTACAATACTTGTTACAGGTTGTTTATACACATTTATACAGTCCAAATGGTAAATAATGCATTATGTATCATTGTTAAAATTAATATTACTTTTCTTGTGATGCTCAGTATAGTCTCTAATTGTATAGAAACAGTTATGCAGCAGAAACGATTTCACTCGGGATTTAAACTTTTCTATTGAATTTAATCGTTTAATGTCATCTGGCAAAGTGTTGTAAAATAATGTACATGCATTGTATGTGAATTTTTTGTAATGAGCTGTTGATACTGTCACCTGATGAATATGATTTCTACGTCGAGTGTTATAGTAATAGACTTCGGCATTTTTTGAAAATATATTCCCGCCCTTAAGTCATTTTTTACAAAAACCACTGATTCGTAAATAAAAAGACACGGTAATGGTAGAATTCCTAGATTAATGAAGATAGGCTTACATGAATCACGTGGGTGGGATTTGGTTATTATTCGTACAATTCGTTTTTGTAATCTAAAAGTCTGGGAGCTATAAGATGTATTTCCCCAGAATATTATGCCATATCTCAGGCGGGTATGAACATTCGCGAAATATACACAACGAGAAGTATGAAGGCTGACTGAATTTGAAAGAATTCTGAACGCGTAGCATAATGAACTTAATTTTGTGTTCAATTCATTTAAATGGACGTTCCATTTAAGGTTTGACTGAATTGAGAGACCTAAAAAATTTGTTGCCTTAACATCAGTCAATGGTACACTGTTCATTTTCAATGGAGCACAGAATTGTTTATTTGATATGGAAAACTGCATTAAAACCGTTTTCTTTTCGTTTACTATTAATTTGTTATTTCGGAACCAATTTGAAACATTGATATTGTACTATTTACGGTTTCTTGTGTATATAGTAGTGTAGTGTAGTAGTATATATAGTAGAGTAGTGTATATATTGTATTAAAATTGCATGTTGATTGATTAGTTTACTTACATCGGTTCATACAGATGAACAGAAAAACAATTAATTTGATGCGACATATGTTTTACAAATTGAACCAGCCAGGGGAAAACTTGTTTAGAAGTTCAAAATACGAAAATCACATACAGTTTATTTATCTTCATTGATTGTATATGCGAGTAGAATTGCTTTTATTGATTTCTTAAGTTTCAACAGTTCAAGTTTCTGAAATTTTCAGTAGTTTTCTTCGCAACACAGAATTGTGACAAGTAATTATCCCTGAGCGAGGATTGAATCAGCGGCCCCTTCTTCCGAACCGCTGAAATAGTGCCCGCCATTTAACCACCTCGGCCACGAGGATTGGCACTTCAGTAATAGTCATTAGAGCATGGTGTTTCAGTTCTAGCATTAGGCAGGTGAAAAATTGATAAAATGTGAAAAAAAATGTCCTTTGGGCCGAAAAAGATGGCAACTGAGAAGGCACGGTGAAATGTTTATGCACGGTGAAATGTTTACGCACGGTGAAATGTTTATGTTAATTTGTAAAGTGTGTAAAATTTGTAAAATTTTGTATAGTTGTTAAGTTTTGTAATGTTTAGTTAGTGTATTCTGCCACCAAGTTCTGGAACTTATTTGCAGAATTAGTAATAAATCTATCTATCTATAACTCCACGCGGAAAATAATTTTTGTTGACACTTTTGCTTGTTCATGAAGCAACATAATATAAAGGAAAAGTTGGCAATGTTGTGAGAAAGTATGCGCTGTTTTTGGCAACTAGTTTATATATAATTGTTTTTGTGATTAGAATTGCTTCAAGTGGTTTTCAATAACGTTTCTAGAATTCTCAGTTATTTTCTGCGGCAACAGAGAATTGTGACAAATAATAATCCCCAAACAAAGGCTTGAACCAGCGAACCTTCCTTCCGAAGAGATGACTTCGTACACACCAATTAAAAAAGTATTGAAAACCTTTTGAAGGAATTCTAATCACAAATAAAGTTTCTGAAATTCTCAGTCGTTTTCTGTGGCAACAGAGAAATGTGACAAATAACGTTCCCTGGCAGAGACTCGAACTAGCAATCCTTTCCTCCGAAACGCTGAGTTCATTTATTTATTTTACCTCAAAAACTGTTAAAAACTGAGCTGAAGTGAATTCTGGAGTTCTTACCCTGCTTCTAGCCACTTCGGCCACAGGGACATACAAGGAATTGACAGTTCTGTCATCGCATAGTTATTTCAGTTCTAGCATTAGGCAGCCGAAAAAATCGACAAATTTAAAGAATATCCTTTCGGCGGCAAAAGTCGTCAGCTGGGAAGAGATCAAGACCATTCAGAAGCCAGTCGAGACTAAAGAGATTTTATTTATTTTACGTCAAAAAACAGTTCAAACTGCGTATGACGTGCTATGGGGAAAAGTGAATTGTGTGCACATTTTCAAAATTCTGTGATCCGTACACTGAGTCATATACTACATAAATTTTGAAAATTAGAAAAAAGCACTCATGTAATAAAATCTATTTTCAAGGATAAATATACAATAAATTTTGGGATCTTATCCATGATGTCCTTCGTCAAGGAATAATACTTCCTGCCGCGACAACATGGAAACGATAATTTGAATAACTGTATTTCCCCCTGACTTCTAGAAGACATGCAGTGATAATGAAGTTACATTTATGTCCAGAAGCAAAACAAGGGGCCATCTCAGCATTTGCTCAATGGATCAGGGAAACTGGACGAAAAATCTGATCGAGATGGGGGTCATTGACCCGGAAGCTGTGTTACAATAGTTGTTACAGGTTGTTTATACTCATTTATACAGTCCAAATGGTAATTAATGCATTATGTATCATTGTTAAAATTAATGTTACTTTTCTTGTGATGCTTAGTATAGTCTCTAATTGTATAGAAACAGTTATGCAGCAGAAACGATTTCACTTGGGATTTAAACTTTTCTATTGAATTTAATCGTTTAATGTCATCTGGCAAAGTGTTGTAAAATAATGTACATGTATTGTATGTGAATTTTGTGTAATGAGCTGTTGATACTGTCACCTGATGAATATGATTTCTACGTCGAGTGTTATAGTAATAGACTTCGGCATTTTCTGAAAATATATTCCCGCCCTTAAGCAAGTCATTTGTGACAAAAACCACTGATTCGTAAATAAAAAGACACGGTAATGGTAGAATTCCTAGATTAATTAAGAGAGGCTTACATGAATCACGTGGGTGGGATTTGGTTATTATTCGTACAACTCGTTTTTGTAATCTAAAAGTGTGGGAGCTATAAGATGTATTTCCCCAGAATATTATGCCATATCTCAGGCGGGAATGAACATTCGCGAAGTATACACAACGAGCAGTATGAAGGCTGACTGAATTTGCAAGAATTCTGAACGCGTAGCATAATGAACTTAATTTTGTGTTTAATTCATTTAAATGGACGTTCCATTTAAGGTTTGACTGAATTGAGAGACCTAAAAATTTTGTTGCCTTAACTTCAGTCAATGGTACACCGTTCATTTTCAATAGAGCACAGAATTGTTTATTTGAAATGGAAAACTACATTAAAATCGTTTTCTTTTCGTTTAGTATTAATTTATTTCGGTACCAATCTGATACATCTGATATTGTACTATTTACGGTTTCTTTATTGAAAAGGATGTTCGTATCATTTGGAAAGGGAACTGTTCTTCCGTTTCGAATCGTCGAGGGCATATCGTTTACGTAAAGTAGGAACAGAATAGGGTCTAAAATCGATCCCTGAACTCCACGTGCAATGGGCAAAGTGTCGGAAGGATGCGTACGTAATGTTCCATCATTCCAGTAAGGTATTTCCACTCTCTGATGTCGTTGTTTAAGGTACGAACGTAACCAATCTAGAGCAATATCACGGATTCCATATGAACGTAATTTTGAAAGTAAAATGTCATGATCAATAACGTCAAAAGCTTTTGAGAGATCTAAAAATAATCCAATAAGTGCCTCGTTTTGATCCAGTGATGAAGCGACGTCTTTAAAAAAAGAGAATATGGCTGTTTTTGTTGATTTTGACTTTCTAAATCCATGTTGGCAATCTGAAAGCACGTCGTGTTTACTGAGAAAGGTTTCCATTCGTACGGAAAAAAGTCTCTAATATTTTTGAAAAAACTGATACGAGAAATGGGCCGATAATTTTGAATTTCATTTTTGTTGCCTTCTTTGAAGAGCGGCTTAGCTTGAAGAGCTGTTTTGAAAATGTCTTGAAACGTTTCGGTGAAATAGGACGCATTAAATATGTGAGTTAACGGGTGTATAATGGCATACGCACAGGTCTTTAACAAAGAATCCTGGAATTCATCTCAACCGGAATAATGTTTATTTTTTAGTTTACCTATAATTTTGAGAATTTCATAGCAAGAAGTTTCGGAAACGAACATCGTGTCTAAAATTTTGGGTGAACTCTCTGTTACTGAATTTTGTGGTTGAAGATCCTTAGATCGGCAACAATTCTCGAAAAGTATTGGTTAAAGAGACTAGGCACTGTTGCCGGATCGTTCGCAGTTATATCGTTATATTTTAAAAAAACATTCTCTGCAAGGTTTCTAGTTGATTTGGTCGTTTTTTTTATTATTCCACATTGCTTTTGTTTTGTTATTTGAGTTCAAAATATCCTGATCGTGTTTCATGATTTTAGCCTGGCTTATGACTTTTTGTAGACTCCAATCAAACGGCAAGAATTTATAAAACGATTTTTATTCAAGACCCGGTACAATTGCCGAAGTTCCGTATAACCAGTAGAGTGTACCAAAAGCGAAGCCGTGTTATCGTTGTCGAGAAGAAGTCCCAAAAGCAGCCGAGTCGTCAAATATCCACTAGAGAGTTCCACTTTCGTTGCACAGGTCGTCGTCGTAGCTGATCACCACTCTACACACTTCAAGTCACTCGCCAGAACCCAGTCGCTAACCCCGTCGCTCGCTATCTGTCCTGGCGATAGCATACTTGTGCAGTTTTGTGAACGCACGTAAGGTGCAATGTACGTTCACGCCACCGCGGTGCGGCCATTCCTACCCTTACGGGCATCTATGGCCAATCCTGCAACATGAAAAGAAAAAAACAGATCAGTTAGATTTTAGCCAACTGGAGCGCGCATTGCGTGTGCTAAGTCTGTCATTGGGTCGGGTCGGAGCCCTCTTATAGCCCTCTAGGGCTAGCGGCCAGCCGACTAGCTGCGGACTAGGGGCGGTGGCGAGTCCATACCCGCTTGCTGGGGCGTGACGGCCGCGCGCGGACAGCCCAGGCCGGCCCACAACGGTCGCCATCCTCTTCCGCCAGGGGCGGTAATGCCCCGCTGACGTCACTCGGCGGCGGCTCTTTCAAATGCGCGCGGGCGGTCACGACACTCTTCTTAACAATGATTTGTATTTTTTAAAGTAGATGAGGAAATCTTGAGATACGTTATGACGTTTAGAAATGAAAGAAAGAATTCGCTTGTTTTTACAAGATTTCCTAATTCCTTGTGTTATCCAAGAATCGCTTTTAAGTGAAATATTTAATTTTCTTTTTTTGAAGAGGAAGGCAAGTAGTAAAATAAAATGAAAGAGTTGAAAAAAAGAATTATATTTGTCGTTTGTATCAACAGTATTATAAACCGCTTCCCATGACTCTTGCATCAAGTAATCAATGAATAATTTTGTTTTACTTTTTGTAAACAATCTAGTCATACGTGTATTATTTATTTTGTCAGTGTTCGCATTTCTTATAATGGTAAGAATTTGTACATCGTGGTCACTGTATCCTAAATCTTTTGTTTCAATTTCATATCGAGTAGTAGTTTTGTTAATAATAATTTGATCAATTGAATTCATTGCATTTTGTGTGATCCGTGTAGGTACATTAATTGTAATGTCTAAATTGAAGGAATTAATTAAATTGAGAAACTTTTATTTTTCGCAAGATTCGACCAGAAAATCAATGTTAAAATCCCCGCATACAACAATGGATTCAAAAGAGCGATTGCTGACTTTAAGTGTTATCTCCAGTTTTTCTAAGAACAAAATATAATCTGCAGCTCTCTTTGTTGGAGGTCTGTAGATGCAAAGTATTATCACTTTTAGTGAAGAAGATGTACAACAGAAATTTCGAAAACATTTTCAACGTAATACACATTTAATTCTGCCAAGGAGATAGAATCAATATTATTTCTAACGTAAATACAAGAACCCCCATACGAGATTGAGAAGTTGGAGGGTAACGTCCTACTGAGAATGGAGGAGAGATGGCGGCCATGACTGTCAGCTAAAATAAGTACCTGTTTTTTAGGCTCGGTAGGAATGTCATTGTTTTCAAGTGAGCTAGGATGCGCAGCTTTACGTGTTTTGAGTTATGACGCGCTTCCTAGCCTGTTTGCGTTGGTTTGTGCATGTATTTGTCGATGGTAGAAAAGGGTGGTGAGAATCAGGAAGGCGAGGAAAATCTGTTTCATAATCTATAATACTAAATTTTTTTTGAGTTGTGACTGGATGCGGTGTCTGTGTCTTTTGTACAGTCACGGGTATACGGTTGGTATTATTCGCTGTGTTGCCGACTTGTACCCAACCGTCTGTGTAGAGAACGACCTCTTCCAACCTTCGGATATGTTGATCTAAATTTTTGTTTACGTGTGTGAAGGCTTTCAGAAGATCGGCTTTGAGAGTGTAAAGAGTAGAACGAGCAGTAGCCATGTCACGAATGCGTTTTAATGTACATGATAAAGTTGGAATAAATACAAGAAAACCCAGATAAGAGCAACAAGAACCTAGCTTTATATGTTAAAAGTGTAAAATTGATGTGTATTCAATAAATTAAAAAGTAAGATTCAATATAAAAACGAGAAGGTATGCTACTGACAAAATCTATTGACTATTGAATCTACTTACGAAACTTGGCAATGTGGCTACGTAGAATTTCGTCCACTTAAGCTGCAACTGTTTAATACAATCAGTAGATTATACTTTACCGTAATTAGATAAACGATATTATCTGAAAGTTTGTCTTCGATATATAGAATAAGATTTGAAACACAAATTCAAACTATTTTATACACCGTCCTCGTAACGTTCAGAACAACGTCATTTGTCACAGAAATACAATAAATATTTCAGAAAATAATTAGCACAGTGATTTAATATTGGAAATAAACTGAGCTGTGAATAGGTTTTTACACATAACTGTAAAGGTGATAACATCACCTCGTAAATCTGAAGTTCGTTGAGGTTTGAATGTCCGTTTAAAATTCGTAATCTGTTTGTTTGTCTTGGTTGTAGCAAAAAAAATAGTTGAAATTATATTTTCAGCTAATCTGCAACAAGTAATGAAAGTACTTAAAACTAGGCACAGTCAAATCGCTAAAAATAGTAGATAATCACAAAATATCAAGAGCACAACCAGATGCGTCCGTCTCGTAAGATGGCGTCAACCAGTAGAAAATCCTCGAACACGTGGTGTAGCCAGAATCCATGTTTTGTGCGTGCTTGATACCGAAAAATCGATTGATAGCGAACCGTCTGCCTGTGCACAACGCTAGTGCATCCGTTCAGCCGATTTTCTCCAAAATTGATATTCACCAAACGTTCTGGCTGATGTCCCGGACACTAGAATTGGCCACCGAATTATTAATTCTGGGGAATACTATACATAAAGCCCCTCGGACGTGTCAAAATTATTTTTTTAAAAAAAGCTACAAATTTGTTGAATTAAGTTTGTTTTTGAATAGTGCTGTTGAAGAGAATGGTGCAAGACTCATTTCCATTGAAATTCCATAATTTTCGAAAATTACATATTCAATTTTTTTTCTGCGTCCTTCTACAACTATAATATTGATAGTGATTTTTTTCTCAAAAAATCTGTTATTTAAAGACTGATCTTGAAATAAGATCATGTTCAACGTTTCGAAAATATGAGTAATTTTCGTGTAATTTTGCCCGAAATATAGACAATTTTTCTTTTTTCTCCTATTTTAGGTCCCATTTTGGGGTATTGCTCGTTTTTTGTCGAAAATTGCAAAAAAAAAAAATCTCAATTACAAAATTTAAAATAGAGATGTTTGCCTTCGACAAAATCTGTTCTAAAAACTCAGCTCATTAAAAAGCATGTTTAAAAAAATTAGTAATTTTCGCGAAATTTCTGCTTGAAATTAATGAAATTTATACTGGTGGCCTACCAACCACGGGCCACGAGAAACATTCTCGGAGAACAGAAATGGATATAAAAAATAATCAATTTAATTTTAATTATAATTTACTATTGAAAATGTCAATATTAATAATGTTTTTACTCTATTCTACAATTTGTATTCTCAATGTATTGATGTACAGTAGAACCTCGGTATTCCGAACCAATTGGAGATGTGGTCTGTTTGGATTCGGAAATGTTTGGATTATCCGAAAAAATGTACCGTTCAAATACAACAATTGGATTACTAGACACAATGCAACGTAGCGTGCGATGTGAGAAAATGGCAACGTAGCCTAGCGACACTAGGAAGTGCCAATGTTTAGGAACAACGGAGTATAGTACGTATATAACCGCTCGCATTCGGTAGTAGTTACTACAGTTTTTAAAAGAGTTGAAGCACAGTTCGAACGCTCGGTAATGTCACTAACAGACACCTCCACTTCCACGGCTCAGATTTATTCCATGTTGGATAATATGTTCCTCCAACTCAACAGTAATAACGATATTGAAGCAAAATGTTTCACATACAGAAAGAACAATTTCAAGTCTATTTCGTGGTCAACTCACTGATTCTCTATATTATGAAGTTGTAAAAATTTCAGGTAATTGAACCGTTACTGCTTTAATTATTGCAAGTGAGGATTAGACAAAATACCTGGAAAAGCTGCTCATTGTTTCTCTCGAGCGGCCGGGGAATATCCGCAGGTCCAAGGAACCCCAACCCATCGGGACTCAAAACAGGAAGTCAGAGCCCATACTTTCTAAAACCTAAGGTTTGGAAATGCCTTTCTTTTTATACAACTTTTATAATAATAGAAATCAAGTGTATGTACCTTTCCCTCTAAATAAACGGTAAATGACTCATTTGCTTCAAACATGGTAAATAACAATAAAATCATAAAGAGAAGGATTGTTGAATGTCACGTGTAGTTCATAAATATTTTTAAGTCAAAAGACGATTCTATAAGATAATTTCACTACAGTTATGGAGAGAGTGGAGGGGAGTCAGATCTCACACGGAATTTCACATGTACGCGTATGTAAAAGAACAGTTTTTTCATACGATTATGGGTTCTTTTCATTCACAAACAACTCGTCAAGCTTAAAACATCGATAATAAACATCAGGTTGCATAAATGTTTTATTTTATTTTTTTTACGAAATATGTTCATGTGTCTATACAAAATCTATGTTTTGAAAATATCAACATCAATATTGCATCCCCACTTTCGACACCTAGATGAGGATCGCCGATTTAATACTTTTGCATTTTGATTCACATTCCCTAATAGAAGGTTTATCAGTGAGACCGGTAAACCATGTTTTACTAGTAGTATATTAAATCTTATAAATTGAATTGCTACTCGATTAAATGTTACAGAAAAGTGTGTACGATCTTCAGAAAAATAGTATCTCAGTGTAGAAATGTAAACGTTGCCGAATTAATAACTGTATAACAAAACATAATTTATCCGCCTCATAGACGGATATTCCTCTTCTAGTATGGTATTCCTATCTAAGGGTTAAAATTTTATTGCTTTCATGACAATTCAATGCATTAAAAATACATAAATGTGTCACAATACAATGATTTACACTACGTCATTTTACATTATCATTAACGTAGTTTGTACCAAAATGACACGCCGGGAATTATTTATTCCCATCTTCCAGTTTATTCAAATATAACATTCATTTTATAACAATATAACTTACCAAGTAAGTTGGGACATGTCATGATTCTTAATATTAGATTTCAATGTTTGTTACAGCGTTGGATTCAGGATGCATCTCGCTTGCGCGCTATTTTACCACTTCTTCAAATTTCTCCGAAAGTACGAAAACAGTTTTAAAATTAGCTTCGACGATTTTACTTGGGACAACAGGTTCATCAGGTATAACCTATCAAGAAGAGAAACGCCGTTTTGAGATCAAAAATCGAGTGGCAGGATAAAAGAGCTCGTGCGTAATTTCGGCTCATTCTTTCTGGTAGTAGAATGAAAACGGAAGATTTAGAAGTAAAATATGTAAAATAAGATGTTAGGACATTGGACTAATTGAGTAGATATTACCAATATTTCATTTTCTTTTTGAAATGTTTCCAAATTGGAATCGATATTTTGAGTAATGCCTCAAATACTTTTTTGGTGGTATTCGAAGGAAGACGGAAATATGTGAACGAGATATATATACCTACAAAATACGACTATTACAGATGATACGAGACCGTTTGGTTGTGTTACAGCATCACTAGTTTGATAAGTGGAGAAAAATATATTGAGATCGAAAGGGACGAAAGCATAAACCGACTGCCCGGCTTGCCTGCCTGATAGTTCGGCCTCCCGCGCCGCAGGCCACCGGGTTTGACCATTCGGCGGCGTCGAGGGAGGGCCCACAAGGGTCGGGTGACGCAACGGTGAGGAGGGAAGGGGGTGAGGTGTTTTTCCGAAATTTCACTTTACGCCACTCGTATTCCGATTTGCATGATTGACACGGCGTTGGATTCAGGAAGCACGTCGTCATCGCGCTATAAACCTACATATTTTAATTTCTTCCCGGAACTATGAGAAAAAAAATTTAAAACCTTTTTGGAAATCTTTTTTGAAAAAACGGCTTTGTAGCGTAAATTCTATTTTAAAAAGGAGTCCACTGCCGTTTACAGATCGAAAATCGGACAATTTGTTCAGACGTTATCGGTCAAGTTAATTGTGCTTAGTTTGGTGTTGTCACGTGGTGGTGACAAATTGAACTAGTGTCGGTACATTTAGCCTTAAGCAACTCAGTATTTAAATCAGTCTCATTTCGCATTTTGACACCATTTAGTAGTTCAAATGGTGTTTGCGCAGTACTTCGATGGTATGTTGAATTCATCACTCTTTGCATCACTGTAGAGGTCCCGGAGATAATTTGGATCGAACGGAAATTGTCACTGAATTAACTCGCTTAATCTGTCCATTAGCTATCGGTTAACCCGTGGTAAGCAGCAAATAAGAAATATTCTTTGTAAAATAATAGTCCTTAAATTCCTGAGAAATAAATGCAGAACAATCATCTCGTGTCTCAGATCGAAGTCGCTCATATTTCACCAAGGAGGCCCGGATTCTAGTCCCGGATAATCTTATGTGAAATTTGTTTCAACAAAACGAGTTTGGCTCCTTCACAAGGTCTAGTACAACCCCTGTGAAATGTTCTATGCCCTACTCCTACCCTTATCCCAATTCCTTCCCAATTGTAGCCGCTGGGTAGTGACGCAGGAGCGCGTGGTAGGAGGCGCATACGCGGAGATCTTACCTGGCAGTCCTCTTGAAAACTGACTGCGACGAAACGAGACGGATATGGCATAATGTTAATAGAGGATTACTCCCGCAATGTTCTTCATTGAGAATTACGCCCAAAGCGCCCAACGCTTCCCAAGGGGCTTGGTGACGCGTTGCGATGTACACACTACAAATGGAGAAAAAACGATCAGAAACTATTTCAGTAGGGTTTCCAAAAATAGCTTTCAGTACTTCGAGTATCATATCTTCTTTTGTTGAAGCATTCTTCGTTGGAAATAACCAAACTTTTTTTTAAAACCATCGAGAGAATACACCCATGACGAGTTGACTGTAAAGGACCTCAATGATCCACATGATAAGTATGTAGAGGAGTTTCCTTAAACAATTGTTGAAGATAGCCTTCAGCTTTACCTGATTTTCGGCTTGCTAAAAGACATTTCACACAATTAGAAACAACACGTCGAATCATTTTCTTAGCTGGGATATATAGAAATGTTTTTTAATATCTTTCGTACGCTGTACAGCGTCATGTCCTTTTTCATACATTTGTTTACCAATTCGTGTTGCATAGAACACGGAACCACTAATGTTTCTTGACAATAAATTTAAAAACAATTCCATCTCGAACAAAATCTTTGTATGGTTTCCTATAAAGCATCTCAATAATAGCATGAATACCATTATCTTGACCATGCGCTCTCTTAATATTTGCTAATAAACCATCAACAAGTCCACAATATACAGGAAACAAACGACTTAAAGCATCGACACCAGGCAGCTGAATTCCTTTGCAATGTTCTATAGTATAATCAAACTCTTCTAATAGCGTAATCCATCAAGCGACTCGAGGAACCAAATATTTGTTGTCTTGTTTGGAAGAGCTAACCAGTTAGTAATAATGTTAAACTTATTTTATTTTTGCTTAGTTTATTTGTTCCCAATAAGTAGAATCGAAATTTCTTTAAAGCAACCACAACTGCCAACACCTCCAATTCATAACTATATAATAAACAGGACACATATTGCTTCTGGATGCTGCTGAAGCAATGCTGCACCCAAACTGGCTATATTACTTGCATTGGTAAGAACTTCTGCTGCATAATTTTGGATGATAGATACAAGTGCAGGACTTTCAGAAAGAAGGCTGTAACTGAGAAAAGATTGTAACGATACATCAAGTTTGTAATAAGCAGGGACCGAATACCGAAATAATAGCGGTAAAGGTATTTATACCGGTATAGAAATACCTTTACCTCTATTATACCTTTATTCAAAATACCTTTAAAAATACCGGTATAAGACGTCAAATACCGGTATTTTTAGAGGTATTTTACCTTTATCCGACGTCTATACCGGTAAAATACCTCTATTTAAAGGTATTATACCGGTATTCTCTCATCAAAATACCGGTATTTTCATAGGAAAATACCGGTATTTCAGTAGAATCATACAGGTATTTGGGGGAAATTCATTGTGATTTTTTCCGCTGAGATGGCTCAGAGGAAACAACTATTTACACGGCAGAGTTTCTGACCGGGAGGTCCTAGGGTTCGAGTCCCGAGGGTGGCGGATTTTCGACACATATTCTAGCTAGGTCGAGTTCTGCCGTTGACTGGGAAGTCGAGTTCTGTCATGAGACGGAGGGACCAGCCAACGGTCTTTCGCAGACATCAACACGAGCTCGTTCGCTGACCTTGGACCTCACGTCCGGGCGCAGAGCTTGGCGACACGTCATAGTGTTGAAAATTTATCGAATTTCTCCGTATAAATCTTGTCCTTTCTAGTAGCGATAAAAATGGAGAAACGTGTCTTCTTATCCATAAATGAGTCTTCTCACGCATACCAAACTTCCTTTTTGCACGACTGTGTTTATCACTAAATACGATTATTTGCTTAAACTTGATCGTATCACTAACATTCCCGAAAATAATTATTTTCAGTTTGCCCAGTTTCCTTATTCTGCACCATAATTAATAATTATATATATATATATATATATATATATATATATAATTATTAATATAATATATATATATATATTAATATTATATATATTATATATATTATATATAATATTATATATATTATATATTATATATATTATATATATATATTAATTATATATAATTATTAATTGTAACTAAAACAATATTGACATTGAATGCTAATAGACATTAACTATTCTTATTTAAATTAAATGTTAATTTTAATTAAAAAGTAAAAATGTTAATATTGATAAACTCTTTTTTATTAATTAATAATGTTAGTATATATTTCTTATTATTAAGGAAGAAACACTCTTCTCGAAGTGGGCTCCTCCAGATGCATTTTACAATGTAAGCTACCCGCGTAGAAGGGAACCCTTGCCCACATGCGATGTTAATAGCTAATAATAATAATAATAATAATAATAATAATAATAATAATAATAATGTAATATAATAATAATAATAGAAATGTAATATAATAATATAATAATTTACTTTTATTACAAATTTTCTCAATATTTGCAGTTAATGTCAAAATATATTAAACCCTTCATATTAACCAGGAAAATAACATTTTATTTTAGCCCTATTTATTAATGTATAATTAAGATTTAATTGTGAAATGAAGTAAAAGGAAATCATTTTTTAACAATAACAAAACTGGGCCTGAAAGCCTGAGCGTTCGTGATTATCTCAAGGTGTCAACGCTTCCTCAGTTCGCCGAAGGAGGGGTTGGGGAGGGAAGAAACGGTCCTACGCCTACGTTCGGCGCATACGTTGACAGCCTCTCCATGTGCGAAATACAAAGACAGGCTTAGGTCATCTCTCAGGTCAGATGGGAGATAGCTCGATGAAGGACACTAAGAAAAGGTTCTCTTCAATGGAATCAATAATTATTATTTCATATTTCAACTTTTCCGAAGTTTAAATTAAGGGAGGTTTTCAATACATACAACGTATGCAAAACGTAAACGCCCGAAAACAAAACATTTACAATAATAAGAATAGAATTTAATACATTTATATATATATATATATATATATATATATATATATATATATATATATATATATATATACATATATATACAAAATAAATAACAATTATGAAATGATATTTGATTAATAAACATTTTATGAGATATTATTAACTAAACTAACCTATTTTTTCAACATGTATGGATGGTACGCTATATTTCTTCATTGAAAATAGACGGTATAGACGTCCTATAGAGGTATTTTACCGGTATAAAAGAATAAAGGTATTTGAAAAAAGGTATGGAAAATACCGGTATTATACCAGTATTTTTTACCGGTATTCAATACCTTTTCGGTCCCTGGTAATAAGTTCCTTTTTCAGTAAATCACCGAGTGGCTTCGCTACAATTGAATAATTCGGAATAAATATTCGAAAAAAACCGCTAATCCCCCAAAACGTTGTACTTCTGATAAAGATTTGAGTTCTGGATCATGCTACTCCGCTCGCACTTTTCTGGAGAAGGAAATATTTTACCATCTTCAATTACGTGACCCCAAAACATTATTTCTTCAATAATAATTTCCGCTTTTGAAATGTGATATCTAAATTGTATATTTGAGCTTGATACAACGTATCGATAAATGTCTTTTGTAACGTAAACACGACGTAAACGATATTCAAAAAACACTATAAAACGTTGCAATACAGCAGGAGAGTTTCACAAACCAAATTGTTCTTTTTTTAAACTGAAATGGCCAGGAATGTGAAAGAAATGATGTATACTTTCGACTTTGAAGATGAACATTGGAACATGGAAGAAACCCGTCCTTAAATCCAGTGTAGTGAAAATACGTGAAGTATATACTTTGTCCACAATATCATCATTGAGTGGTAATGGATAACGATCCTTAACATTTTTATTTATTCGACAATAATCAATACAAACACGAACAGTACCATCTTTTTTCTTGGTTACCACCTGGGCTATAATATTTTAAAACACTGGGTTCAATAACACTGTCTATTAACCAGTGCTGAATTTGATTATCAACTATATTCTCTTTTGGAGCTAGTTGTCGTGGTTTACAATGTCGAGGTGTCGCTTTAATCATAATGATCTTCATTTCAACACTAGTAGTATTTTGAGTAGGTAGATAACCATATATCTTTAACTTGTTGCTTAACGTCCTCTGAACTATCAGGACCAATATATTATCATGAGCCATGAGATCAATGTGCATAACATCCACTAAAGACGCGTCTGATCCAATTTTTGTGAATATTATATTATTTTTATATATTGCAACCTGTGCTTGATAAAGTAGATCATTCCCAATTATACTTGATATACCTAATATATTCTTGAACACAACATAGATGTGTGTGTTGTAAATATTATTTGCTACTTGTAGAGTAGTTGCATACTAACCACGTGGCGAGACAATTCCCTACCCCCACAAAAAAACCAATAAGTGTAATGTTACAATCAAAGATTAATGTCTAATTTCTTGATAAACATCATCGCGAATCAAATTCAATTGGCATCTAGTATCAACCAGAGCTTTAAATTTATGACCAGATAGCCGTATTTATTTATTTTCCAGCTGACCGTTGCGCGAGATTTACATCAAATTTGATGTTTTTGCTAATCGTAATAGCACAGTTAATACTTGTATCTCGGAAGTTATAACAACGGAAACATCTGGGGCCCTTATCTTTTGTAACGTCGTGGGTAGGGATCTACTCCACAAGGAAACAGACACGAGTGGGGTATATACAATTTATGTACACTGTTTACAGACCTCACTCTAAGGTGTTTGTCGGCTCCCTGCCGCAGCCCCCCTCTCCTAACACGCCCCTTGCGGCCGCGCCTGCGATCAGCCAACTCGGCCGATTCGCAACTTGGCACCTGGTGTGCCTCGGCAGACAATCTGCCCCGAAGTATCGAGCATACTTCACAGTGTTCAAGACTCGAACACCCACACTTGCCTACAGCACTTCCGCGCCAGACTTGGCGGACAAGTTTTTGCGGTTTTTGTCGCGGAGAAACCAGAATCGCTACCCAACCCAGGGCTTCTGCGACAACCCTTTTATATGCTCGAGTCACATGACTTCCGCGTCATCTTTCCCCCCACGCACTCGTCTTGAGGCGTCTGCTTTCGCCGTTGCAATTTGCACCCGGCACCTACAAGCCCTCTCCCCTTTTGGACTTTCCCTGAAGGGTTGGCCTTTGTTTGGAAGCCTATTTTTGGCTCCTCCATCCCCATACCTTGCGACTTGTCTCTCTGGAGCAGGGAGTCAAGTCTATGACGCTACACTTTATAGCGACACTATTAGGATTTATGTCCAGTTTTACTCTCACAATTACAACAATGTTGATTCGTCCCTATTCATAACTGACATGTCCGAAGTTCCGTTTGTAAGTCTGGAATAAAATTTCTGAAAATTGGAAGATTTTTAGTTTCCTTTAGACAAATTTGATCATCGGCAAGCTCATAACAACGTAGTTTTTCTTTGATAGTGGTCAATTTATTGATCACCTGCCATAATGTCTCAAATTGTTTAGTTTTTGTATTGAAAGCTGCCTCTTGACAACAGATTAGGCCCGTCGATGTGGGTTGGTCCACGTCCTGACGGGGGGATGCAGAGAAGGCTCTCAAGTGTTACTTTCTTAATTTTTTTCTTCTTGCTTTTCGTTTCATGTCACCCATATTCTTTTTCACTTCTATCTTCCTCACTGACCATCTCTGTATGCTGAACGCCCACCCATGTGTTTGCCGTGCATGGCATCCCCTGTCGAAGGGAATGGGTGACTCGGGAGTTGAGGGGTCTGTGTATGCGTTCCCGACTGTCGCCTTGACGCAGGTGTCTTGTGGGTAGACCAGGTCAGTGGTGTGTGGGAAGCGCGGAGATGAATTTCCATCCATCGAATTGATACCCAACCGCTGCCCTTGCCCTCTTCCGGAAGGAAGAGGCGATGTTTCGAGACTTCGTTGTTTCTTCCGTTGTCTGCGTTGAGGAGGGAAAGACCTTCAAGAGTGTGAGCGCGGTCCGTGTTGCGCGAGATATTGAAAAGACTTTCGGGAAGCTCCAAGCGGTCGTGCGACAGAGATTGATTGATTTTTTCGTGTTTCCGGGCGCGTCAACTGCTTCGGTCATTAGTCCCGTTAGTGTAGTGCATGTTTTTTTCTCGGGAGATGGCGGTGATATTCCCCCGCTGGATGGCGAGATCCGGCGCCGACCTACCGTCGACTAGTGGGGTTTCCCCCTAACCAGGACTCTCCCACCAGCGGGGCACCGCCCCAACCGGGACAAGCTCTAAGCTCCCGACCGGTCTCCCGGAATATGTGGTAGTGTAGTGCATGGTAGTGTATGTGTAAGGGGAGAGGATAGGACAAGGAAGAAGAAGAACAGATCGTGCGCGGTCCGTGGCCCGTTTTGTAGGGTACTGCCCCGGCCCGCTCGAATTCTCCTCCAGACAGCGACTGAGTTCGACCTAGCTGAAAAGCTAGTGTCGAAAATCCTGGCGCCGTCACGACTCGAACTTAGGACCTCCCGGTCGTGCGACAGAGGAACGGTACCATTCTCTTTGAAGCGCGCACTGACGAGCAGGTTGAAAAGTTGGCCAAAACCAAGCAGATTGCCGGCCTCCAGGGGAAGTGACCACTCACCCTACTCTTAAACTCTGTAAGGGAGTAGTCAACCACGATTATTTCGCGTCCGAAATAAGAAGAACTCTGTTATTCTTTAAGAGCCAGGGGGTAACGGAGATGTTCAGGATTAACAGAAATGGGACAGATATCCCCACTCCTACTTTGATCTTGACTTTGTCTCCCTTCTCTCCTAAAGAAGATTAATTGCGATTTTTATAATCTCCACGTGCGGCAGTATATACCAAACCCCCTGCTCTGCTTCAAATGTCAGAGGTTTGGCCATACTCAACAACGGTGCATGGCCGAAGGCCCTATTTGCGCAATGTGCGGAAAACCCACGCACGATATGGATCACTGCACATCCCCACTTCGATGTGGCAACTGTGAAGGAGACCATGCGGCGAATTCAAACTGGTGCCTTACCTATCTGAGGGAGAGGGAGATACAAAAAATCCGAGTTGCTGACAAAGTGTCGTTTCCTGAGACACGACGTCGGTACCTGGTGCCCAAAGAAATGGACCTACGATCCACTCTTCACATATCTTGCGTTCGTGTGAATCTACGCTATATTTCTATCACTACTTGCAACGTCTATATTCCGCCTGGACGAGTCGTGTCGCAGGAGGAACTGGAAGACGTGTTTTCTCAGTTGCACGCCCCTTTTCTGACTGTGGGCGTTGAAATACCCCTCAATACCCCTTGGCATGGCGCAACGACGTGCCCGAGAAGCAAAATACTTGAAAATATTATTGATAACGAGAACGTAATTCTACTGAATACTGGCGAAAGCACACTTTTCCGTGGCTTCTCACACGTTCTCGTCCGTAGTTCTGGTTCTCTGTAGTCCCTCTCTTTACACAACCTTACAGTGGACTGTCCTTGGCGACCTGAATGGCAGTGACCCCATTCTGGTCAACTTCGATATTCCCGACCTAAACGTTGCGCGTCCTCGATGGCTACTCTACCGAGCTGAGTGGGAAACATTCAAAAAATAAATACGGATATCGGAAAACTGTCCACACGATATCGATGCTAGGGTTACCCATTTTACTGACGCCGTTCTTCATCCGGCCTCAGTTGCCATCCCCAAGTCGTCGGGTCACCCACGACAACCCCCTGTGCCATGGTGGAATGCCGTCTGTGCCACCGCGGTGCGTGATCGGAAGCGAGCATTGGCAAAACTTAGTAGCTTCCCGACCATCGATAATCTAATAAAGTATAAAAGATTCTGAGCCAGAACTAGATTGCCCATACGGGAAAGTAAGGCTGCGTCGTGGAGAGCTGATATCTCATCACTCTCTTGCCGTATACCCCCTAAAGTAGTGTGGCGAAAGGTCCGACAGATCGGTGGAAGACTCCCTTCTCCGTCTGTCTCAAGGCTTCTTTAAATGGCAATCTCCTTACCTCTGCACAAGAAATTGCTGAAGAAATGGCTTCTCACTACGAGCATATTTCCAGCTCCGTTCACTATCCTCCTGGGTTTCAAAAAACCAAAATAAGAATGGAAAACTGCAAATTAGATTTCTCGAGTTGCGTGGAGGAAGATTGTAATACCTTTTTCTCCATGGACGAATTCTCCTGTGCCGTCACTTGTGCGAAAGATTCTGCTCCAGAACCAGACCAGATACATAACCAAATGTTGAAACACCTACCTGAAAACGCTCGTTCCTTTCTCCTCGGCATTTTCAACAAGATTTGGGCTGAATATGCCTTACGCGGCGATTTGGCGTGAAGCCATAGTTCTTCCAATCCCTAAAGAAGGAAAAGGCAGCACAACCCCCTCAAGTTACCGCCCAATCTTTATCACAAGCTGTGTGTGCAAGCTTTTAGAGCGAATGGTAAATACACGTTCGGTCTGGCTCCTCGGACAAATTTACACCTCTTCAATGTGGCGTCACCAAACACAGGTCAACCATGGACTACTTAGGCACCCCTGCCACACAACTTTCCACTTCTTTCGTGCTACGTCAACAACTGGTAGCAAGTTTCTTCGATATAGAGAAAGCGTATGACACCACCTGGAGGTATGGTATTCTTCGCACCATGCATACGTGGGGCCTTAGGGGACGGCTCCCTTTGTAGGTTTTCTTTCATCAAGATCTTTCCGCGTCCGCCTTGGTGACGCGTTATCCTCTAGTCACCAGTTAGAAAACGGTGTTCCCCAGCGATCGATTTTGAGCGTCACTCTGTTTGCCATTGCTATCAACAGTATTGTATCAGTTGTCTGGGAGCCTGTGAAGGCATCACTGTTCGTTGACGACCTTGCAAGTTTTTGCTCCTCCAAGAGCGTGCAAGTTATTGAGAGGCAACTACAACTTGTGCTCAACAAACTGCAGGAATGGAGCGATGAAACAGGATTCAAGTTATCCCCATCAAAAACCAACTGCATGCACTTTTGCAGAATTCATCAACTCCATATTCACCTCGACCTTTTTCTTCGGGAACAGCAGCTTCCATTTGTTGAATCCGCAACCTTCCTTGGGCTCATATTCGACAAGAGCCTAACCTGGCGAAAACACATCCGTAAACTACAGGGCCGATGTGTATCACCTATGAATCTCCTTCGCACTCTTACTGGTAGCTCTTGGGGCGCAGACCGTGCGTGTCTTTTGCGTTTGTATACAACCCTCATCCGCCCTTTCTCGGATTACGGATGCATAGGGGTCAATCCATTTTAAGTGGTCCAGAATTCAATAAATTGGTCGCTCAACCATCTCGGAAAAAATTCATACTTTGTACATAAATCCCCTTATGTTTTGGCTTTTCAAAAACATTTTTAATTTTTTTTATTGAATATGGTTTAAAATGGCGGCCATTTTTGTTTCACGCCGTGCGCCGTTTTTCGCGTTAGTAAACATTTACTCTTTTGTAAATTACTCAGCGCTGGGTTGTTCTAGAGTTTTAGAATAAATGGCACTGAATTCACTATACTCTGGCTTACAAATCAAATTATTATTTACCTAACTCTTTTGTTTTTATTTGGGAAATATTTGCAACCAAATCTATTGAACGCGAATGAACCAATTCGATTTTCAGAGAATAATTTTTTAAAGAAGGAATAGAATCAGAGCCGTATTTTTTTCTGTGCTTATACACATAACAGTATAGTTACTTTCTGTAAAATATGAATGGTAAGCTACGTACCCCTTGAAAATTACATCCTCTTAAAAATGGAAAATTTCAATTTTTTCGAACTGTAATATCTCTGTTGGGGGACCAGATAAAAATCTGAAAATTGCACACATACGAGATCGCTATGATACCAAACTTCAGTAAATATTTCAATTTTTGGATTCAGCTCAAAGTATTTTAAAAACATTGTAAACTTAGGCAACATATGGCTTCGTTTCCACGTTGGGGATAAGTTATGACATGCAGTAATCATGTTGCTTTGAAGCTATTTTCAACTAAAATATACTGTGATTGAAAATAATGAATTACACTTTATTATTAATACAAATAACGTTGTAACAATTTATTATTAATAAATATTTTGCCTAATTTATAATTTTGAACATTATTTGACTTTCCTTTAAAACTAAAGTAACTGTAATTGAGAATAAGGTATCTTGGTGTTAGACATCAGCTAATATAAAACTAGTTTTTAAAAGGTATAAAATAAATAAATCCAGCATTTTCTTTATTTTTTCGCGTTTATAACTGGCATTCTGCTTATTATTTCGGAACGTTTCGTGGATCCATATATGGATATCCATTAATGGATGACCGCTCAGTACTCAGTCATCAGGTGTAAAGATTGCGATTGAAGGAACAATGCGACAATCAGAGGATATAGGGTCAGAAGGTGCCTTCGAAGCTACTGCGGAACTCGACTCCGCACCTCTTATCTCGTCTGAGAAAATCATCAACCGGAGGTTCGTGCATCTGACTGAACCAACGCCATGAGCCGAGGATTAACAAGTTTTGGAGATCGCTCCTGAAGGCTTCTGATGCGTGTTTGAGTTTGTTACCTTCCCTTTCCATCAAAAGGTGTTGCAGTTTCTGTGTTTCTGTAACTTTTTGTAGTTATGTGACATTTGATAAAAATGGACGGTCAGTGTTGTATAGGTGAGTTTACTAACGAAGTTTGCCATAAAACTGAGTATCGAGTTTTTCCTAAGAACGTTAAGTCAATTGACGATTTTGGTGAAGAAGAAGAAAAAGTGTTGTTTTCGTTAAGGATTAACTGTAATATCACATCTGTTTGTAAGTACCATGAGATAAAATACTTTTAAAAAATTCATCATCTCTATGACCAGTCTTGTTCAGATCCTTGCAAAATTCATAAAAATACTATAACAAAAGGTTTGATGAAAATAGCTTTGGCTCATTTTTACAAGAATAAAAATGTTTCGGTCAATTTTATACCAGGAAAATCATTGTGCTAACATGTTATTCTAAACTTTTTATTGCCCACAATAGAGATGATGGAAGTTCAGATAAAGAATTCAGTGACTCCTCAGAGACAATGAAAAACTTTGATTCGGCATGTGCCATTTTAGGTTTATCGCCTACAAGTAAAATCATAAAATTGCAAGAAGCATTGCAAGTTTTCAAAACAAAAATTGATAACGTTTCCACAATTATTTTAAAAAACTGGAAGTTTCATTGAAAAAGAAATTCCGACATCAAATCCAGATAATGCTGAAAATTTACAAACAGATTATGATGATCTGTTAGAAAAATTAAAAAATAAATGTGCTGTCTCTCTCAAAGAAAACAAAAGAAAATAAAAGAAAATATATCAGTTTGCTTTCCAGTTCTTTGAGGCGAAAGAAAGTAAGCAATGAATTTAAAGTGTCGGAACGTATGTTAAGAAGGAATTTTACCTGATTTACAAACTAGGAAAGCTTCAAATTCGCTAAATGAGGAAACAATAAAAAAAGTTACCAGTTTTTATGAAGATTACGAAAACGTCGGAAAATTGAAAAAAAAAATCGAGAATCTTCATTTTTAAGAGGATGTTATTTTCAAGGGGTACGTAGCTTACCATTTATATTTTACAGGAAGTAACTATACTGTTATGTGTATAAGCACAGAAAAAATTACGGCTCTGATTCTATTTCTTCTTTAAAAAATTATTCTCTGAAAATCGAAATTGGTTCATTCGCGTTCAATAGATTTGGTTGCAAGTATTTCCCAAATAAAAACAAGAGAGTTAAGTAAATAATAATTCGATTTCTAGGCCAGAGTATAGTGAATTCAGTGCCATTTATTCTAAAACGTTAGAACAACCCAGCGCTGAGTTATTTAGAAAAGAGTAAATGTCTACTAACGCGAAAAACGGCGCACGGCGTGACACAAAAATGGCCACCATTTCTAAACCAGGTTCGATAAAAAAATTAAAAATGCTTTTGAACAGCCCAAACATAAGGGGATTTATGTACAAAGTATGAATTTTTTTCGAGGTGGTCGAGCGACTAGTGCTGGACCACTTGAAATGGATTGACCCATAGTGTATGGGTCAGCGTCTCCATCAACCCACCAGCCATTAAATACCATACACAATGCCGGTATAAGGGTTAGTACAGGCGCCTACCGCACGAGTCGCATCGAATGCCTCTTGGCCGAGGCTAGGCGCGAGATCATTTTAACACGCCTTCGGATCGGTCACTGCCATTTCTCCCACAGGTATCTCCTCCGCGGGGACCTACCCCCTATATGCGAATACTGCAAAATAGATCTTACCCTGGAGCATGTTCTCTTGCACTGTGATAAGATAAGAGATAGCCGCCGAAGGCATCACCTTGCTCCCTAGCAGGATTCTTAGAAATGACAAATCTTCTCTCTGCAAGCTTTTTAGGTTTTTCACGAGAGATTTAACTTCTACAGCCTTATCTGAGAGAAGATGATAATGCCAATTATTAGCTTTTAGTCCGAGATTTCAAAGTAATTAGCTGGCTCTTTTCTGCCAAACCCTTTTATTAGGATACGTTGCGTTTTGGTTTTCCTTTGCTTTCCATTTAAAAATTTTAACTTTCCTTTTTAGCTTGGCACTGCAATATTGTGTACTGTCTTTAAATAATATAACAGGGGGACCAATGACCTTAGCTGTTTAATCGCCCTTAAACTCAGTCAATCAAGAGATCACGTGTTCCTGGAATTGATAGTGGTTGCTTAAGGGTCCACGTTTGGTTATCTGACTTTGGTGGGTTTTACTTTGAAATGATGGTAAATTTCGTGACCCACGTCCATGTGAGACGTGTCTTTGCTACCATTTTCAGTGAACGAGCTGAAATCAAACTGAAGACGATATTATTGAGAAAAATCGTTAAATCTACGGTGTGTACGACATTGATTTAATAAACAGATACATTATACGTAAACTTTGTAGAATATAAATGAGAATATAATTAATAGCGCATGGAAAACCACGAGCATAGCTTAATTCAAGGGTCTTGTATTACGTTTTTGTAAAAGTAGTGGTATATGCATGAGGGTCTATGCAATAATTACGTTATACCTAGAGCCTGTGATTTACATGCGTAGCCTGTAATTTACATGCATTTTGATGCGTGTGATTTACAATATACAAGAACCAGATTTAGTGTCTGACTAACTAGTTATATAATTGTCACCTTGCTATATACATACAAGGAGCGATAATCGCGCTCGTGAAAACTGTTCAAAGGGTTGGTTGTTTCGGTAGCTTAGGGGTTAGAGCAGCTGGGCGTAAACCAGAAGGCCCGGGTTCGAATCCCGGTCGGGGCGACCAATTCTTTGAACTAATTTAATTATTAACTAGTTATTAGCAAAATAACCTGGGAGGGGTTTATGTACAGTTTTGAGTATATTGAACACCCTTGAGATTTTCAGGGTATTTTTCCCGAACCTTTTATCTGCAAAATCCATTACTCGTCAGTTTGTGGTAGGCTGTCTGTCTATTCTTTTAATTTCATTTTATTTCGCTCGTGTCTCTGGGGTAGCAATGCTCCCACTCGCCCTTCCACGCAAGGAATGCGTTGACCAGCAGACCCGATCGGCGCATCGTCCACGGAGCCCTTGCGATAACCTGCATATCCTGTGATACAATCCAAAAAGGCAGAATCAACTTTCAGGAGGATGAAACATTACTGATATTTGCAGGAATCACCAGAAAGAGGACATGCAGACGGAAATTTGAAAATTGGATCGTATTCACCTTTCGTCTACGTACTGGTCGGTGGCCGATGATCAAGCAGGTGATTCTGAGTGTGTAGGCCAGCAGCTGATTCTGAGCGTCGACTGTGCGAAATCCTGTAAACGTATCGTTGTTTGTGGATTGTTTTGCTATCTTGTGTTCATCCAGCAGTATCAGTGTGAACCAGTGGTGACTCCAAATGGTGTTCAACACGTTCCATCAATGGAGCACGTCAACAGGCTTTAACTGTTCTGCTACTAAATGTATCGGTTTGCATTTCTGTAGGATATACTATTTGCATAGCAATCCAGTACTTTACGTGGGAGGAAATCAGCTTCCATTCGCTGAAACTGCCGAATTCCTGTGTCTCACATTTGACAAGTTCCTCACGTGGCGTGCTCCTATCCGTGGACTACTATCCGTGGTCTCCCCCCTTAATCTTCTTCGAATGCTGAATGGTACATCGTGGGGTGCCAACCACATTACCCTCTTGCGATTACATAGATCACTCATCCGCTCAGTTTTGGATTACAGTAGTAAAGTATGTAGCTCGCCTGCTCCCTCCTCTCTGCAACCCATCAATAGTATACACCACGCTGGTATCCGTCTATCAACAGGTGCGTACCGCACGAGCCGAATTGAGTGCCTTCTAGCTGAAGCAGGCGGGATATTTTCTTAGCATCTTACGGTGTTGAAGTATCATGACTCTCTCTAATCATCCTTGTCGCCAAATTATTATCCACCCTGAATATGAAACAAATATTCTTCGAACATCGCTGCCTCAGCCTCCAGGTATTCGATTGCGAAATCTTTTGCGGGACCTTAATGTTGGTCTTACCACCCCTGTGTCCCACCCCAAGTCACCCCATTCGACCTTGGAAACTCCTCCGCCCGAATATTGTCCTCAGACTATCCAATCTTCCCAAACAAACGACTTGTTTACCAGATGCATTTTCAGGAAATGAGGGTAGCCTCTCCAGATTATGTATTCTTATACACAGATGCTTCATCGTGCAACGACACAGTGGCATGTAGTTTTTATTGTTTCAGAGTCACCAAATCATATCGGCTACATTGTCAGTGCAATACCTTCACTGCTGAAATGTTTGCAATTCTTGAAGCCCTAAAATACATCGAGTCAGCAACTTTGCGCCGAGCAGTTCTCTGTTCTGATTCTCTCAGCTCATTACAAGCTGTCTCCCGTTCTTCCTCAGACTACCTGACGGAATCAATTCAAACCCTCATTCATCGCCTTCTGTCTCACCACTATGACCTGGTACTGAGTTGGGTCACAGACCATGTGGGAATCATGGGGAACGAGCTGGCTGATCGGGCGGAGAAATCGGCGACGGAGAATACTTATGATATTCCTTTTATACTTTCGTCCGATGTTAAACCTTCCTTAAAACGATTCATCTTTAGAGCGTGACAAACGGAGTGGCACAATACCACCTATAAACTAAGTGCAATAATGGATTCTGTTCATTCCTTGCGTTCCGCATCCCGACCTTCTAGGCGTGAGGAACTTATTTTAACCCGTCTTCGTATCGGACACTGCCACTTTTCTCACAATTTCCTCATTCGAGGTGAATCTCCTCCTACCTGTGATTCATGCAGGACGGTTCTGTCTGTGGAACACGTCCTCCATTATTTGGAATTTGTTGGCAGCCGACGAAGACATGGTCTGGCCAACTCCCTACGAGAGGTGCTCGGAGATGACGATTCCGCGCTCTCAAAACTTTTTTCCTTTTTGAGAGAAAGCGGAATATATAATTTTATCTGGCAGATAAGGGCAATAATGTGTTGATTTTTTATGATGTCCTGGCCCCAGATTTACATTTTTTGAATTTTGTCTTATCTACTTGTATATTTTATGCATAATTGAAACTTTCTTTTTTAGGTTATGTATATCCTTTAAATTAGCTGGTAAGTTGCATCTGCAACACTTTTACTAGAACCTTAATTTATTTATTTTAGAAATTCTTTGACACTAAGACGGTGGCAAATCCGTGTTCAACCTGTTCCTCGTTTCCCCACACGTCTCCTACTTATCCTTCACTTGTGTCAATTATTTTTTCATGAACTGCCAAAAACTATCATCTTTCCTAAGCGTTTGATGCACTTATGCAAAGCATTATATAGATTTAAAAAATGATAATTTGTAGCTAAATTCCAAAATCAAAATATTACTGGGTGCTACAATAAAGTATACAAATGTACAGTAAATAAAATAAATGCACAGAAATGTTGCAATCATTTTCAAAGTATATTTAAAGTCAAGGTGATTTAATGACGGGAATATGGTTTTTATTTTTTTAACTGCAGCCCAGTTGTCGAAAAAATCTGAAATAATTTACAACAATTTGTGTTTTAAGAGGCAGGTTTGAGATTTTTATCGAGCCTGTTCCATGATTCTAAGACATAATAAAAATTATTTTTTGTTATATAATTTCAAAAATATTTTTTTGTTTAAATTTGGGTCTGAGAAAATGTCAAAAAATATTTCCCTGATTGTATAAATTGTTTTCTTTTTTATCATATTTTTCAGTCAGATGAAATAGTAAGTTGGCGGAGAAAATTAAATTTAAAAAATTACGTTTTTGGCTGAAGAGGGGTGTGGGTGGTGGGATGGGGACTAAGAAACCTTTCAAAAATATTTTTGTGCTAAAAATATAATGTAACCAGTCATAAGTCATTTGGTTTAGGGGAACTTTTTACCAACTTATCCGGGGGTACCCTTCCTTGAAGTAAAGAAGTAATTTGTCAGTACGAAGTTAATTTTATTAGCGTCCAAGAACCTCTCAAATTATGATCACGAAGCGCAGGGAATGTTTGACACCAAATTACGCACCAAAATAATCATATTTTCGCCCAATTCAACGTGGCCTTATTTGATGATCTGCTTTTGATGAACATATTTCGTGAAGAAAAAAATGTATATTCACAATTGAACTTGTAAAATGCCGCAGAAAAAAAATTAATTTTTTCAGTTTTCGAAAAAATTAAATATAACTGTCCAGTTACAGTTATCTAATGAAATTAATAAATACTAGTGGCCTGCAGCAACAAAAATGCCGTTGAATCATATCACACAAAATGATTGTTCACAAACAAGCGCATACACTGCTCATGAAAAACAAGTAAAATACTTTCAAAAAACAAGAATTGTATTATGCACTCTCCTATAAAATATTTTACAAAACACCAAAGATTCTCGCAGTAATATGTTGTGTAGTACATTGCAACAATTGTTTACATACCAAGAATATCAAATAAGTCATTCCATAATGTAACAGATGAATAGAATTTTTTAACGGTTGGTTGCTTATATATATATATATATATATATATATATATATATATATATATATATATATATATATATATATATATATATGATTTCACGATCTCTCTCGCATCACTATGAGGAAGTTAGTTTTCTCTGAATTCCGCATGCATGCAAAATTAGTAATAATTATTATATGTAAAATAACTGGATCCGTACACATAAGTGGCGAGAATAATTACACATATTTAAGAAATGAGAAAACATGTGGAAGACTATTTGTAATTAGGGATGCCATATTTTATGGAACTGAATGTTTTAACGTAGTAATACACAAAAATATAGATATTTCTTGTAATACATATGTAACAAGGAACTGGTTCATATAGAAGTCAACATAAGTCAACATTATAGAACAAGAGTTAAATAACCAAGTAACAAATGTTCCAAACCCAATTTTACCCAAAGACAACTCTGAGTTACAAATACTTTTGCCACCACAAATGAATACTTAGTCACAGGAATTAATAATTGAAGTCTGTTATAAGGTCAATAACACGTTGGTGATATTTCACATGAAAACCTAGTATTCAAAACAATTTTCTCAAAATAAACTCAATATCACAGGTAATATCTTTGACCCCGGTGAATAAGGTAAGTCAAAAAAACGTAATTTTACAGAGGAGCAAAAAACAACATTAAACTAATGCTATAAATAAGTGATTAATGATATTGAAAGAAAACCTACACAAAAATTTTTTTCTGGAATATCGTTAATCCCGAATTTAATTCATTTAAACGCTGTTTTTTGTTCTCCTGTAAAACTTCACCGGGATCAAAGGTATAGTACCATTACGTCAACATAGCTTCATGAAAGTAAAAATATACTACCAATCTATGGTTCACTAATTAGGATTATTGTGATAAAGAAGTCATCACAAGTCAAGTTTATTATTAACTTAAGTTTATAAAGGAAGAATTTATACAAGAATAGTTTATACAGCACATATGATTCAAGAATGCCGACAATCAAACCTAGATATGTTAAAAATATTTAAAAAATTGTTATTTGACTCCTGTTCTATAATGTTGACTTATGGTTTATACTAAGAGAGGTTACATATTCGTGTATTATGTCTATTAGGTCCCTGTTATCTAAAGCTTTTTGTACAGATGTTTAAAAGGCATAAAAGGTTTATTAATAGATTGTTTCGACTTCGGACGAATCCGTGCTGTTGCTAAAGGATGAGATTATTTCTCTTCGTAAATTCCTGTGTTCTCCGAGCTATAACCCTTTCCACGACATTTCCTCCACATTTGTAAGGACGATTGGCCTGTATATATTTGGCTTTCTACTATCTCCCTTCGTAATAATTAGGATAACTAACGCGCTTCCAAGAAGTTGGTATCTTGGACGTACGCATAAACTGTTCGAAAATCATTTTCAGAATTGGGACCGTATATAATACAGTTTCTCAGTAGGATCTTTGAGATTTCACCTAGGCCGGCCGCTGAATATACATTCAAGTTAGTAAGCATTTGTCTAATTTCAATTTCGTTGAATTCAATGTCGGTTAGAATGGGACTTGTTTCTGACGTCTGATGGTTAATCCAGGTTTAACTGTAGACCTCTTCACACTCGCTAAAAATTCCACAGTTTCAACAGGATCCACTACAATTTCGCCATTTTGTTTCTTGAGAATGTACGGTACGACATTTGACGAGAGCTGTCGTCGGATGTGCGTCTATAAAGTTTTTCTCATAGTTTTTCCTTCTTTTTCTCGTGAGTTTAGTAATATCATTTGAGACTGTCCTAGAAAGTTTGGGGTCATTGATACTTCCAGTCCTCTTGTATTTGGCCTATAGACGCAGTTATTTCCTGCCCATTCTTTTAAATTCTTACGATGGAACTTCGTAAGAAGAGAACGTTTTGTAATCTTGCGCTGGAAAAATGCGAATTTTCATCATAAAAACTCTTATTGCCGGGCCCTGGTAACGAAGAAGTGGGTAAATCCTGTTGCTATATTTAGTAAATTACTTCCTCAAATACCATAATCCGTGTTTTGAGAGTCCTTGATACCGAAAATCAATTGAGAAAACGTCTGTCCGTCCGTCCTTGGTCAATGCTAGTGCCTAAACTGTTTAATTGATTTTCTTTAAAATTGATATTCCCCGATTGATCTGAACAAACTTGGGGTTTGGTGGTTGCAAACGGATATTTTGATTTTCGAGGGTTCTTTACATAATGCCTCAAAAACATTTTCAATTTTTTTTTAAATGACCCCAAACTTTTTAATTAAACTATTAGTGTTCCTACAACTACAAAATTGAAGACAGATTTGTTGTTAAAAAATAGTTTTTCATTAAGGTGATGTACACTTTCTTGAAAATTTTAGTAAGTTTTCGTGCAATATTTGGAATTTAATAAAAAAAAAAATTCTCGAAAACGGGGTAATGTGAAATGTACCCTATACGATGACACAAACGCCATATTGCTCTATCCTTGTTTTTTTCAAAAATTACAAAATGTAATGTTTTTGACTTTTCTCACGTCGGTAATATTTGCATTAGGAGCTATTTCTTTACATTATTATATTTATGAATACATGTGTTTTAAATAATGTCATATAAAGTTTCTCGAAAAGTCAACTGTTTTCTGTTAAATTGAGCTCAAAATTCCGCATTTTCAGAAACGCTCACGCTCAAACGGTCGAAAATATCTCCAATTTTTTTCTTCAGACTTTTCCCACGAGTAGTGCTAATTGCACTATTTAATATGACGTAAAGTTCATATTGGTGTATTCTTTTGGTTTTTCAAAAATTACACAAACGTTTTTTTTTTTTTTAATATCTCTCACGCCGTTAATATGCACATGTCCATCGAGTTGTATTCATTATTGCATTTGTGAGTAGAAGTGATTCAAATGACTTCAAATGTAGTTTTTCGAGAACTTAATAGATTCCTGTGAAAAAGAACTTCAAATTTCGCATTTACAGTAAGGCTTAAACCCATTTTGTGAAAAACGGCTTTAAATTTTTCAATGAATTTTATATTTAGGACGAAGTTTTACTCTTCTTTAATATTCTTAAAGTAATATTTCAGTTCTACTATTAGGAAACCGAAAAGTTGAAAAAATGTCCAAAAAAAAGTACTTTTAGCGACGATAGATGGCAGCTGGGAAGAGGATGGAGCAAGACGATAAAACCAGTCCACAGCAAGGAAATTAGAAAACTTTGCTACAAGAAAGTCTGCGCCATTCTGTAGCACCACTAGCTTCTTTAATTTCTTTCTCATATGTAATATGGGACGGTAAAAAATATGGTGCTAGTCCCATTTTCGGGGAACTCTCGGAAAATTAAAAAATTGCAGAAATTGCTTGTTGGATGTATTGGGTTGAGACAATTATCAAAGGTAATTCCACGAGTGGTTTGGAAATTGTCGATAAATCCCCGACTCGCGAAGCGAGGAGACTCGACAATTTCCAAACCACGAGTGAAATTTACTAAGACTATTTCACGAGTGAAAATTTCATAAATATAATGTACTATTTATATTTAACATTGTTTTATTCAAATATTTTTACATCGAACAGAAATATATACATAAGCGCAATTATAAACAACAAAATAAACATAAAACAATCTAAGAGCGAAATTACTTGAAAACACAGTTATTGAATACACAATCTTTAAAGTTTAAATTCGAAGGAAACTTGTTTTGTTCACTTATTTTTAAGGAAGATGTTGAATTTGAAGCGCTACTATGTCTTAATTTATTAATAATTGAAGAATGGTGTTCCACATTCATTTGGAGATACGTCTTGAGTGACACGATGTGTTGGAGTGTCCTGTAATTTTTATTATTTCTTGCTCTTGTATGCCAACTTGGAGAATTTCAGAAACTGCAGTTGAACGACAAGAATGATTAGTTATTTTCTGTTTTTTGTGTCAAATCCAGCTTAAGCTGCATACGTTTTCGTCCACGTAAACAACTGATTTTTCCCCAACAGGGCAGTTCTTGTACCAAATACCTGACTTTTGGTAGGAAAGGCTAGGTGTGACAAAAAATCGATCAGTTTTAATGTTACCTGTGTGTTTTTCTGCCAAAAGTTTGTATAATCTTACCGGACATCTAGAAGGCGACTCATTTGGTGTCAACCATTTCGTCCCGCGTAAGCTTTCCATCGCCTCCTTGACGAGTCTGTGAAAATACGGGATTATAGGCTATTCTACCGGTTTCTTTACCATCGTGACCCAATTCCGTTTGGAAATAATAGATTAAATATTTTGCCACTTCTCCACCACGCCATGCTAATTCTAGTGAGCCGGCAAGAAAGAACTTTATTTGCAACCCTTCTGGCGTATTTTCTTCACGCGTATCAATCATTAATTGGTACTCTTGAGATTTAAGAGCTACTGCACTAACCTTTCGTTTGTCAGGAATGTTTTTGTAGTAATTTTCTCTTTGCATTTGTAGCCTCTCTAGCGACTTGAAATTCCATATCTGTAAAGGGGTTAATATTTCTATTAAATTCTTTGAAAAATTTCTCTTGTATCATTTTCGCAGTCACGTTCCATATCGTTTTCACGGAATATTCTTTATATTCTTCACCATTCACTTTTCTCATATTCATGCTCCAATCTTTTAAGATATTTGATATTTCCTGATTTGTTCCCGGTTAATTTATATTTCCTTTCCTCACAAAATGTCTCAAACTGATTCCAAATATATTTCCTGTTGTTGAGTGTGTTATTTGGTTTGGATTTACAAATAATTTCCTTCATTTCGTCATTCGACGTCGAACCAAACCTTTGCTGCAACATTTGCGCTCAAACAATTTCAAACAAAAGATACATACCCGACCATGAAATTAAAATAATAGCAAAATTACATAACCTCTATCTGTAGACAAAACAAGGCGCAAAATTTATCACCTCCTAGGAGGTGATAATAACTGATAAATATGCATAGTAAAGTCGTCTCTAATTGGCTGGTAGGGTCCCAGTTCTTGCACGCTATTGTCTGAAATTTCATGAGTGGAATAGTCATTTTAAGTGTCGCACGGAGGTCAAACCTTTCCGTCCTATATCGTAATGCTGTGGCTCACGGCGAGTTAATTCGGAGGACCTGAGTTCAAGTCTCGGTGCGAAAAATAATTTTTGCTGGCTGAAAACACGTTTGCATATTTATATATTATAATATAGCAGAGCACTTAGAAATAATGCGAGAAAGTATGTGTTACAGTGCTAGTTCGCGATCTTTTGGGTAGACAGTGTAACTTGCAATCTGTACAAAGGAGTCCGGAATGTCTTCGAGGAACCAAGATTCCGGGGAAAATATAAGGTCTGGTTGTATTTTGAAATAAACATATTTAGCTTATAAAAGACGAAATAATTGTAAACATAAAATTGACATGAATGTCTGAATTTCTTCTTGTTGGTACCTCTATTCGTTGCTTTGATTCTTAGTTACAACTTTGGAACTCCTGTAATGAAGTGATTGTTACGTTCGGGTTTGTTTCCTGCTCTTCCAAGTTCATCAGCTCATCATGCTCAGTTCATCTCATCTCGGAGTTCCATGTTACTGTCGTTGAGACGGGTCATTTCATTCACCCGCACTTCAAGCTGTAAGCGTTTTCCATCGACAATCTGCTTGGCCAAGAGTTCGAAATTATCATCTTCAGTGGATGTTCAGTTTCCGCATTTTATTTCACCAAGCCTGACCGTGTGCTTGATACAGCCTCCCGAGTGTAGGTTCAAGTCTTCCAAAATTGATGTAAATGTGAAGTTGTGAGCCTGTCTTGCTGCTGCATTAAATTCTTCGCTTCCCTTGATTCTGAACATAATGAGGTTTTTAAACAGATACAAATTTGAGAAAATTATGATGCCCATTGAATATTAATTATTGTAGTATCCAATCAAAAGGCAAAAATTCATAAAACAATTTTTATTCAAGACCAGGGACAATTACTGAAGTTCCGTATCACCAGAAGAATGTACCAAAAGCGAAGCCGTGTTATCGTAGTCCAGAAGAAGTCTCAAAATCAGCCGAGTCGTCAAATATCCACAAGAGAGTTCCACTTTAGTAGCACAGGTCGTCGTCGTCGTAGCTGATCTCCACTCTTCTCTTACGAAGTCACTCGCCAGGATACAATCACTAACACCGCCGCTCGCTATCTGCCCTGACGTCGGGTCGGAGCCCTCTTATAGCCCGCTAGGGCTAGCGGTCCGCCGACTAGCTGCGGAGTAGGGGCGGTGGCGAGTCCCTACCTGCTTGCTCGGGCGTGACGGCCGCGCGCTGACAGGCCAGGCCGGCTCGCACCGGTCGCCTTCTTCTCTCGCCAGGGGCGGTAAAGCCCCGCTGACGTCATTCGGCGGCGGCTCCTTCAAATGCGTGCGGCCGGTCACGACAATTATTAAACACAACTTAACTTTTTTTGACAATAAATGAAAACGTTATTCTTTAAAAAAAAAGTCTTTATTTTTCAACAAAACGTTTCGCTTGTTGCTTACACGCATCTTCAAACGTATAAAAATACAGTGTGCTAAAAAACATATACACTTCAAGCCAAGAAAGACTGTCTTAACATAACAAAGTTGAATTCGCACAACCGAAAATAAACACTATCATCTTAGACTTTTACAGGTACAACCAGGTGCTCCAAATGCCCACTATCGGCGTCGATGCACAATCAGAGATGAAAATCATTAAAAACGAGTGGTGTTCCAACAGCACATACTTTCTCGCATTGTTTCTAAATTTGCATTTTCCGAAAATTCAGAGTTCTACGAAAATGAGACCTGCGCCAATCTTTTAAGCATCCCTTCTATCCGTGAAAAAAATTTAAGAAACATTTTGGAGCGGTTTTTGAAAACAAAAGTTTGAAAATTGCAAATTTAGAAATAATGTGAAAGTGTGTCCTCTTGCAGCACCATTAAATGTCTTATCTGGTACTGTACATGCATTTTTAATTTCATGTATATATTTCCAGTTATTTCAGTATGTCATTCAAGTGCATTTCTAATTGTCTAATAGACATTTGGACCCAATTTGCTTTCAATTTTAATAAACATTGTCTATATGATTAATGGCTATGTGTATTGTGTAAATAGGGTAACTCGATAATGCGAACAGATGAGGGGAATGTCTGTTACGTCCTCTTCATGTGAATGAAGTGTCTTTAGAAGATGGGTACACTTCGTGTGAAGTGAACCCATCGTGTCTTTCTTTGGTGGTTGTATTTGGAATGGAAAAGAGTAGGTTAGGGGGAGAGATGGTCGTTGGAGTGTTAGTTGGAGAGATCGATAAGAACAATACTTCACGAGTGACAGAACCCGTTGTATTTTTGTGTGTAATGAATTCATGTCTATAAAAGTAGAGGTTTGTAACTTGTCTTTTGTGTCGTGCAGGAGATCGCCTTCCTATGTTATTTGTCGTAGGACATGGAAGTAACGTGCTCAAGGCGTTAGAGTTAATCATCCACAGACTAAAAGTCGTACGAGTAGGTAATTATTTGTCTGCACAATTGACAATATATTTTCTTTGAATTGCAGGTGCATGGTACCAAGCAGACAGGAATAAAAACCTGCCTCACTCACATGTTAAAAGAGGGTGGTGTACGGAGTTTCTGGAGAGGGAACGGAATAAATGTTGTAAAAATTGCTCCAGAATCAGCAATTAAATTCATGGCTTACGAGCAAGCAAAGCGTTTTATTCGTGGGAACAGCACTAGAGAATTGACCATTTACGAACGATTCGTAGCTGGTTCATTGGCTGGTGGTGTTAGTCAAACAGCAATATATCCACTGGAGGTGAGTTAGTTTATTTAATTGCCAATTTATACTGTATCATTTCCGTTTATGTATAAATGTTTCAAATCATTCAGTTTCGTCTGTCTGAAACAAGTTAATATTTCAGGTTATGAAAACGCGATTAGCCTTGAGGAAGACAGGGCAGTATAAGGGAATACTGGATGCCGCCTCAAAAATTTATCGTAAAGAAGGTTATCGCAGTTTCTACAGAGGTTATGTGCCTAATTTGTTGGGCATTATTCCTTACGCTGGAATAGACCTTGCTGTATATGAGGTAGGATTCATCTGAATTCGTAGATCGCCGTGTAACAATTTAAGAAATTGTATCAAGGAACCGGATTTCCATGCAAATACATATTTCCCCCTGTAGCCAGGAATATGTTCCCTTAGAATGTGTATGAAACACCTAATTGCCAATTAAACCATGATTTTATAATGCATATCTTGCATGTTTACTTAATTAACATATTTCTGGAAATTGTTAATTATTTTGTGTATTTGGCATGAAAATAATAGTCACAAATATTTATTTACTGCATTTCTTTTATTTTAATGTAAGTTCTTTCTGTTTACTCTTCAGTAAACTGACCTATCATTACTGTCAATATCGATTTCCTGAATTTTGCATGACATTTTATGGATTTTATGAGTAATCACTGTCATTTCGAATATTCCGTAAGCGCGGAGCATTGCGTGTCAAGCGTCATCATGGACTTGATGAAAATCGGAAATGCTGATGAATTAACATATTATCTGAACTCCCAGAAGTCACAGAGGGGGCGGGGATTCCTGTAAAATTAAATGTGAGCGAAATAGGACGGGAGAAATAATGGAAAAGGAATGCTTTACATGGTGTGAAGGGGACTGCTAAAGGGGTACTCGGAATTGTATTCAACCGTGATTCTAACCCTAATTATTTTAGCAGTAGAACATTCTACTGTTGTGGGAATTAATACTACTAATACTACTCTTAGAAAGGGTATAGCCGAATAAGGCAGTGAAAAGTGCCCCCAAACCAAATTTATAATCGCGATGCTCATTTGAAAAAGAATACAAAATGACGTATATTCACAAAAAATCAGCCTCCTAGGGCAATCTGTTACGAGATACGAGAAACGTGTTTTCCATGTTTAATTTTTTTCCTCGGCATCTATAGCGTGTATCAGTCTGAAAAAAATTGCAGAGACGGGAAAACATAGTTGAATTTGAAGGTATTTTTCTCAACGAATTTTGACACCAAATTCATTTTCGACGTGATAACGTTGGAGTACTGTCTCAATTTTTCTCCTAAAATGGGTATTATAACATTCTATAACATACGTTTTTCAGATTTTTAAACACTGTGGACGGTAGTGAAAATTAATTACAACCAAGTTTTTCAGTTCAAACATTTGAAATTCGCGCCAAAATGTTAATGGAAAAACTTGTTTCACCAATGTTTAAACAGTTTATATTAAAATTGTTGAAAGGTCTTGCTTACCAAAATGATTTTGAACTTTTTGCTGATAAATTTTTGTTCAATGTGAAAAGTTTATATCATCGAAATAAAATTATGAAATCCTTTTTGTTTTTAGATTTATTTATTATTTATTTAATTTAAATAAAATTAACTCGGTTTTATGTATATTAATCATTTATGTTTATAATATAAATCAAATTACTTAGTTGTAGATTGTCAATTAGACAATCATAAACAATTAATCATTGTCACTTCAATAACTGGGATCACGTATATACAGTCTATTTAAAAATAACTAACAAAATTTCGCCAAGTTACTAGCGTGTACCAAATGTGTGTTTAAATGGAAGGTGCCGAGGGTGCCACTTCCGTTCGCACGTTGACAACATCGTTTCCCTCCCGATATTCCCAAGGTGGAAAGAGATGGGTGGGCTCCTCCGGTGCACCGATTTATGCTCGTTCTGCAAAGTTCTGCAAAGCACCAGCTTCCGTTACGAACCATATGACCACTTCGTTTGAAAAGCGAGACCGGCCGCCATGTTTCATGGAGTGCAAGAAATGTTGAGAAAATTTTTTTAAGTGGCATAAATAGACAATTCTCAACGGTGACCGACTAAAAATAACACGATGGAAGGGTATTTGCATTATAAGATGTAATATTTAAAAAAGTACTTATCTGTTTCTCTTCCTGTTTCAATGACTGTGATAATTTTGGCATTTACAATTCACGCCAATATTATGACACACAATAGTGACTGAAGCTCATTGGCTGAAGTCGGATGTGCCAGAGGCCACCCATCGCTTTCCGCCGTGATTTCCACCGAGGATATTCCGATTGGTTTTATACATAATGGATGTAACACCTAAATCACCTGAAATCATTTTCGAGTTCTTATGTCGTGTGTAAATCTGTTTAAATTAGACTGTTAGACCGTTTTTTTCAATCATATTTAGGCGCGAATTTCAAATGTTTAAACTGAAAATGTTTTAATTATCACGTCGAAAATTAATTTCAAAATTTTATTTGTTTTTTATATGAATTTGGCGTCAAAATTCGTTGACAAAAATACCTTCAAATTGAACTATGTTTCTCCGTCTCTGAAATTTTTTTCAGACTGATACACGCAATAGATGCTGAGAAAAAAATAAAACATGAAAAACACGTTTCTCGTATCTCTGCAACAGATTGTCCTAGGAAGCTGATTTTGTTGTGAATTTATGTCGTTTTGTATTATCTTTCATATGAGCATCGCGATTATCGATTTGGTTTGGAGGCACTTTTCATCGCCTTATTCGGATATACCCTTCTATGGATGGAGGGGTAAACTAAAGGTAAACTGCCGTTTACTGTACGTTAGTCCGCGAAAAATTATAAGAAAGAATGTTATGAGTTAAAATACTTTTCGACCATATTTGCGCACATTTTTGCCGCATAAATGCTTACAAACTTCATAGATTAGTAGTGGATTTGTTCAGTGCCGAATTATTGTTGCTATATATAATTCCTTTTTATAATTATATGAAACCAATTTGATATTTAGCCACTATTTGTAACTCGGTTGTTAATAAAATAACATTTATACATTGGCAGACGTAAGCATAATTAAGATATAGGTTATAATTACATACAGTCCAATCACATTAATGTAACCACCCGTCAAAATCCGGAATAACCCCATTTTGCAGCGCTCACCGCAGCGAGACGTGCAGGAAGAGGGTCAGGTTCGGGATGTATGTGGAGCCATGCCGACTCCAGTGGCGTGGCCAGCTGCGCTAGGTTCCTGGGTTGCGTATCCATGGCATGAACTGCGCGATCGAGATGGTGCAACATTCTCGATTTAAATTGGGAGAGTTCGTTGACCAGGGGAGTACTGTAAACTCATCCTGGTGTTCATCGAACCACGCACGAATACTACGAGCTGTATGACACGTTGCATTGTGCTACTGGTAGATGCCGTCTTTCTGAGGAAAAACGATCTGCGTATAGAGGTAATCATGGTCCCCAAGGATGGCTGCATAGTTGTGTAGATCCATTGTGCCTTCCAGTTATGGAAATCTATTCCAGTCAGATATGGCCTCCGAACAAAAATTCGTCATCGAAGTCCCGTGCACTTATTACTACTCGCATGGAGCGATCTTCCAGCCCCTCTAGATCTCAGTTACGTGTGGCGAAAAACGGGAAATCCCCCGACCTGGCTACCATCTCCAGCAGCAGTCAGAATGACTCTGCTGTTGACGAGGAGCACCACGAGAGTTCCTCCAAAATCTTTCAGGTGAGAAAGAAAAAGAGCTACCAAGGAAATAATTCCCGTCAATGGCTCTCTCCCATGGGATTTAAACGGCATTTGTGCATATTCAGAATTGAGTGATAATTTCTCGCCATAGACCATCTGTAGTCTACCTTCAGGAAACTTACCTTCTCCATTATCCCCTCTGTCTTCGCGGTTTTAACACCGATCGGTTTGATCAAAATGACGGCCTTCGTGGTCACGGTAGTGTCGCGGTGCTTATTCTCTTATGTTGAACATTCGGACGTTAACCTTCAAACAGTATACGTTCGGTCACATCTACCATCTTTTCGCTAACGGTTTGTAATATATACAATCCGCCAGAGCCAAGTCGTGTCACAAGAACTTGATGTTTTCTCAGTTGCCCGCCCCCTTTTCTTATTTTTTGGGGGACTTTATAGCCCACAGTCCCGCCTGGAGTGGCACAAGGACCTGCCCTAGAAGTAATATACTTGAATATATTATTGATAACCAGAACAATTCTTCTGAATGCTGTCGAAAGCACACATTTTTCCTTGCCTTCAAACACTTTCTCATCTGGCTGTCTGCAGTCCATCTCCACCATCTTTGAATAGACTATCCTTGGCGACTTACATGGCAGTGACCACTTCCCCATTCTGGTCAATTTCCCGACCGAATATTCCCGACCTAAACATTACCCGTCCTCCTATCTGGCTAATCCACCGAGCTGTGTGGGGAATATTCGAGAAAGAAATGCGGATATTGGAAAACTACCCAAATGATATCGGTTATGGTTGCCCATTTTACTGACGCCGTTCTCCATGCGGCCTCAATTACTATCCCGAAGTCGTCGGACTGCCCACGACATCCTTCCGTACCACGGTGGAATTACCGACTGTGCCACCACGATGCGTGATCGGAAACGGACACTGACGAAGCTTATTAGGTTCCCAACCATGAACAATCTGATAAATTATGAAAGAGCCCGAGCCAGAGCTAGATTGGCCATACGGGAAAGTAAGGCACCGTCCTGGAGAGCCTAAATTTCATTACTCTCTTGCTGACTAAAGAAGTGTGTCGAAAGGTTCGACAGATTGGAGGAAGACTTTCTTCGCCGTCTGTCTCAGGGCTTCTCAATGGAAATCTCACCTCAGCAGACGATATAGTTGAATTGGCCTCTCACTACGAACATATCTTCAGCTCCATGCATTACTGACCTGGCTTTCTGAAAGAAAAAATGAGAAGTGCCTGGCCAAAAGAAGAAAGGAGAAGTGCAGATTAGATTTCTCGGGTTACGTGGAGGAAGATTACAATGCTCCTTTCTCCACGAATGAGTTTTCCCGTGCCCTCGCTGCCGCGAAAGATTCTGCCCAGGACCAGACCATATACATAATCAAACGCTTAAATACCTACCGGAAAACGCTCGTTTTCTCCTCCGCGTTTTCAACCTGATTTGGGTTGGGCTCGTTCACAAGGGTGTATGCAAACTTTTAGAGCGAATGATAAACACAGGTCTGGTCTGGCTCCTGGAACAGAGGAATCTATTTACACCTTTTCAATGTGGTTTTAAGAAGCACAGGCCAACCATGGACCACTTAAGTCTCCCTGGCTAAAAAGATTTCCACTTATTTCGTGCTACACCTAGTGGCAATTTTTTTCGACATGAATAAAGCGTATGACACTAGCGAGATGTACGGCATTCTTCGCACCTTACATTCTTGAGGCCTTATTTATTGGACGGCTCCCTTTCTTTCTAGTAGATTTCTTTCCTTTCGTCAAGATCTTTCCGCGTCCACCTTCGTGACAGGTTATCCACAAGTCACCAGTAAGAAAACGGTGTTGCCCAAGGATCAATTGTGTCACTCTGTCATTGCTATTAATAGTATCGCATCAGTAATTCGAGAACCTGTAAAATCATCGCTTTTCGTTGTCGGCTTTGCCATTTTTTGCTTGTCGAAGAGTATGCAAGTTATTGAGACGCAACTGCAGCTTGTCCTTAAACTGCAAGAATGGAGCGATTAAACTGGATTCAAGTTCTCCCCCTCAAAACACAGTTGCATGGACCTCTGCAGAATTCAATACCTCCATTATCATCCTGACCTTTTTCTTAGGAGTCAACTTCCCTTCGTCGAATCTGCAACTTTCCATCGCTTGACGTTCGCCAAGAGTTTAACATGGTGAAAGCATATTCAAAACTTGAAGAGCTGATGTGTATCATCATTGAACCACATTTGCACCTTTATTGGTGAGTCATGGGACGCGGACCGAGTATGTCTCTTGCGCCTATATAGGACGATCATCCGTCCTATCTTAGATTATGGGTGTATCGTTTATGGGTCAGTGTCTCCGCCGACCGTCCGGCCATTGAATACCATATTCAATGCCGATATACGGATCAGTACAGGTGCCTGTCGCCCGAGTTGCGTTGAATGCTTCTTGACCGAGGCTGCTGAACTATCTTTGAGCCGAAGGCAAGATACTGGAATCCGCTCCTATGGTGCGAAAGTATCAGTTGCAAATAATCCTTCGCACCAAGCAATCCTTTACCCAAGTTACAGGACATCGTACGCACTCAGACGATCTGTACCCCATCCTCCGTATACCCGTCCCTACACCTTTTTGCAGAAACTTCCCCGAGGTCTTGTTCCCCTTTGGAAACTTCTCCGGCCTAAAAGAGGACTGAGATTATCAAACTTCCCCAAATCCTCCATGTATCTCAGCTATAACTTCATATACACTGATGGTTCCTCCCAAAAGTGAACTAGGATATTCCTTCTATTGTCATAGACCCACGCGGAGTTTTCGTATAGACACTTAGTACAGCGTTAATACTGCAGAGAATTATGCGCTTTTGGAGGCCCTTAACTTCGATTAATAGGTGACATTTAAGGAAGCACTGATCTGCAGTGATCCTACAAGTTACCTCGAATCCAGTGGTGAAGTCAGATTCGAAAGAAAAAGGTACAAATCGAAGAGAAAGGATTAAAAATACATAGACGCGACTACAAAAATTTTCAAGACGATCAGTTTAGAGAAATATTAGGATTTAATATTTGACAATTAAAAACTAAAAATAATGAGTTAAACGAAGAATTTGTGAAAGCCGTCGTAAAAGTCCTGGATGAGGTGGCACCATTGAAAACGTTGAAGGTGCACACAGAATGGAATGAAAGAAAATGGTATTGTGAAGAAAAAAAATCCTATGCAAAAAGAGGGATGAAGTATACAAAAGAGCTAAAATAACGAGAGAACCACACAAGTGGGAAGAGTACAAGAAGAAAAATAATTAGTTAAACTAGTTAAGAAAATAAAGTAGAATATTATAACAATGCCAAAGAACACAAAAATAATAGTAATGAATTATGGAAGGTAATTAAGAAATTAACAGTAGGTAAAAACTGTGATATAGTGACTAAAATTATATTTGATGAAATTGGTAAAGAAAATATAGGTAACAAATTCAATAAATATTTTGTAAGTAGCATTAAAAGATTAGTACAAAATGCTGACGCAGGGAATCAAAATATTTAGACGCAAGGTGAAAGATGGTGTAACGGTGAATTTTATTAATTTAAATTGATAAAAGAGGAATAATTGCGTAGAATTATCTGTGGATTGCCAAACAAAAAAAGATGAGACGAGGGTATTACGACAAAATGTTAAAAGAAACTTTTGAAATATTAGAAGCAGTATTATTGAAAATAATAAATAATTCCTAGTAAAAGGAATTTTTCCGGAGACATGGAAAACATCAACAGTAATACCAATTCCAAAAGTGGCAAATACAATTAAAGCAGCTGAATTTAGGCAAATAAATAAGCTACCCATATGTGAAAAAATATTAGAAGAAATAGTAAAGAAGCAGTTAAATGAGTATATTGAAACAAATAAAATTCTAGGTAATGAACAATCAGGCTTCCGAGAAAAACAATCATGTGAAACTGCGGTACAAGCAGTTTTAGACGAATGGAAGATAAATATTAATGCAGGAAAGAAAGCGGGAGTAATCTTCTTGGTTCTCAAGAGGGCATTCGAAACTATTGATAAGACAATGCTTATTGAGAAAATGTACAAATACGGAAACAAAGGTGACGTAAAAACGTTGTTTATTTCATATCTTCACAAGAGAAAGCAAAAAGTAAAATATAATTATATCTCAGATGAAATTAGTGTAGATTTAGGTGTTCCGCAAGGGTCAGTTTTGGGTCCAATATTGTTTATAATTTATATTAATGGCTTAAGTATATAACAAACCTTTTTGGGGATAATTGTAAAGTTAAATTATTGCCCGATGACACGTTATTGTATGCAATTGGAGAAACAAGCGGATATTGAATTTATACTGCAGAGTTTGTTAATTGCAATAATATTTAAGGATAAATAAATTAATAATGATTGTTGAAAAAACCAAATTTATGATTTTACGTTGTGGAAGAAACATAGAAGAGAAACTAATAATAATAATAATAATAATAATAATAATAATAATAATAATAATAATAATAATAAAATAGTAAATTAAATTTTAATGATTATAGAGAGTACATAGTAAAGAAAATTAGAAAAAAGATTAATATTTTAAACAGAATTGGACAATATATAAATGGCTATAGAAGATGTTTGATATATAAATCCATAATTGCATCACATTTTGATTACTGTGCAACAATACTAGTTGAAGCCCATGAAACTGAAATTAAAATACTTCAGACACAAGATAGAGCCATGAGGGTAATAATTCAATGCACTAGATACACTCCTGGGCTAGCCATGCTAGACACTGCAATTTGTCAATAAAAGAGAATTCATTACCAGATGCGAATTTTTATTTTTAAATTAATTACAAATCATATAACAGGAGATTTAGTATACAAAATCCAAAGAGTGAAAGATAAAACAACAACATTTAGTAATTAATTTCACTAAAACTTCACTGGCAGAAAATATACCATTTGACAAAGGATTTGAATTATATAATAAATAACCGTTAGAAAAAAAATTGTGAACAAATTAAAGAATTTACAAGAAAAATTAAAAAATATATCAAAGTAGAAAATTAATTTTGTAAATAGATTATAGAGTGTAAATACAATAAATATATATTTTGTATAACAAATAGCGGAGAAGGCTAAAATAAATCAAATCAATCTTCTGCTTCTCTTCTTGTGACAATGAATATCCAACACCAAATTCATCATTTATTGATGCGTCGTTATAATTTTGTTTTTGTTGGATCCATGGTCACGTGGGGATAATAGGAAATGAAATTTCTCACCAGGCAGCATAGCTCGGCCCGAAAAAACTGTGGTAGACATCCTCACAGTCCCAAGAAATGGTACCAAGCCATATATCAAACTCTCTATTCTCAGTGTATGGCAAAGAGAGTGCCAGAAGTCGGATTTTAAGCTCACGAGAATCAAGGATTCCATAAAGCTCTGAACTTCATCTCGTGGCTCTAGGTGCGAGGAGGTTATTCTGACACGCCTTCGGATCGGTCACTGCCATTTCTCCCACGGATATCTTCTCCACGGTGACCCACTCCCTACTTGCGATAATTGCGAGATGGATCTTACCGTAAAGCATGCTCTTCTGCACGTTCTAAGGTAAGAGACAGCCGCCGAAGGAATCACGTTGGTATCTCTCTAGCAGACGTACAGTCGACTCCGGTTATACTGAACTTCTCGGGTGTAACATTTTTGGTTCACTATTTCAGATGATGTCAAAATTAAATAGAATTTCTCCATAAGGATGGATTGTATTAATACAGTAAAATAGAGAACAGCACGAACTGAAAATTTCAATATCTTTATTTGTCCTAAAAAACAATAATTTTAAATTTTTTACTTCGTACTTTTTTCATTAGTAATTTCTCTATATCTTTCTCCATAGTTCGTGCTCTCTACATGATTGAGTCTGCATTGTCCTCTTTGTCCAAGTATCGCATTGCAGTCTCAACACCCTTCAATGCCTCTTGCAATGTTGGAACACCGTCCCACTCTTTGAAGGCCCTCTTACTTGCCTAATAATATCCGAGATACTTACGGTAGTGGCATGGCACAATCGGCTAATGAAACTGATGATGCTTTTGATGCGGTTAATGAACGCTTTTCCGCGGAGCACGGCGGATATCGCCAGACTGTCAGTCGCGTGCTTCCTGTCACCTGCGTAGAACTCTACGCGCTTTATCCCGCGGAATATCAAGTAACATCGAGATTGAAACTGAAGCAAGCGATTGCGCGTCGCCGCCGCCAGCAGGTCACGACCTTTATTTCCGCAGTGAAACTGAGTGGCGTAAGGTTATCAGTAAAGATATCGTCCCGGGTCCGCTACTTTGACCTCAATGGAGATTTCTTCGATTATGACCTTCGGCTGACAATTTTTTTTCAAGCTGCCTGATGTTGGAATTTGTGGCACCGAGGCGATATATTCTTTTCCAGGAGGGAATTTTCAACTGTACTTGGAAATGACGAATCTTCTCTCTGCAAACCGGTAGCGGTAGCTCAGTGCATCAACTGATGTCACTGCAGCGCCTCTAACCGGGAGGTCCTAGGTTCGAGTCCTGACGGCGGCAGGATTTTCGACACTAGCTTTTCAGCTAGGTCGAATTCAGCTGCTGTCTGGAGGAGAATTCTAGCGGCCGGCTGCTCTGATCGGTAGTTTTCCGTGGTTTCTCCGATCAACCCCAGGCGAATGCCGGAGCAGTACCCTACCAAACGGGCCACGGACCGCGCGCGATATGTCCTTCCTCTTCCTTGTCCTATCCTCTCCCCTTACACACACACACACACACACACACTTAGACTAACATGCACTACACTACCACATATTTCGGGAGACCGGTCGGGAGCTTAGAGCTTGTCTCGGCTGGGGCGGTGCCCCGCTGGTGGGAGAGTCCAGGTTAGGGGGAAGCCCCACTAGCCGACGGTAGGTCGGTGCCGGATCTCGCCATCCAGCGGGGGAAGATCACCGCCATCTCCCGAGAAAAAAACATGCACTACACTAACGGGACTAATGACCGAAGTAGTTGACGCGCCCGGAAACACGAAAAAATCAATCAAAAAATTCTCTCTGCAAGCTTTTTAAGAGATACTAACATCTACAGCCTTCTCTGAGAGAAGTGGATAATACCAATTATTTGGCTTTCAGTTGGAGATTTTAAAGTATTTCTGACTCTTTTCTGCCAAACCCTTTTTATAATTCATCACGTTCATTTTCAGTTTTACTTACATTACATTAAAATGTTTTAGCTTGGCACTCTCACAGTGCGTACTGCTCTAAAAATAATGTCATGGGCGCCAATGACCTAGGCTGTTAAAGCACCTTTAAACCTTAATAATAATAATCAGAAATTAAAGTCTGTCTTTTACTTCTGCTTTGTACTGTTTTTTATTATATCAATTGCAGTACTTATAAATATTGTTCAGTTGCTGAAAATATAAAGGTAATGTTCTTCACATCATCTGCCCATTTAAATAACTTCCTTGGTAAATTAATAGGTTCCTGTCAGGATTGAAAGGTAGCTTTTATTGAGAAGTTGCTGTAAGGTCAGTAGGTCTACGGGAAAATGTCTAACTATATTAAGGTCTAAGAGAAAAAATGATAAAAAATATGGTCTACAGCTGTATAAAGTCTAATGATCAAACGTCCACAGCCAAATTATCTACCAACAAAAATGTCTATTAGCTACAGTCTATCAGCTAAATGTATACTAGCAGAAAATCTAACATAAATGTCTAACGAGTATTGTGTTAAAATATTGTATCTAATGTAATAATAAAGATTCATGGCCGACTTATAATTTTGCCACAGACAAAGCTTTAAGACTTCTGTCACTCAGTCCCTTACTTTAGGAGATGGCACATTTGAAACTGCCCTTTCCATGTTTTATCAATCGTATACCCTACATGGTAGGATAATGGATAACGTATTCCTTTGGGGTACTGTGTGTGCCAACGGAACACGGAGGCAACTTATAGAAATATACTTCAACAAATTAAAAATCATTATGTACGATTGGGGAATGACCTGAAGCCTGATATTACACTGAATGATTTCGAATCTGCGTGAGAACATCTTTTCCTGAAGCTCAGGTGAAGGGCTGTCTTTTCCATTTCTCAGTCAATGAAGGGCTAAAAGAAGCTTACAGCAACGAGAAAAAGTTGACAGTGAAACAGGTTCCGCAGCCCTTCGTATCTCTTAATGATGTCGAAGTCTTCGAGTATTTGTACGAAACCATAAGTGAGAATGCGGAACTGGCATAGCCAGCTTTATAGCAGCTATAAAGCTTTACCATACCACCTTTATTGAAAGGACAAGGATGTGCCTAGAAGATAAAGGTGACTAGCAATACATCCACGTTTCCCGTCTGATACTTGGAATGTGCATAGCTTTGTGTTAAACGGGTTTCAGAGAACCATTTGTTAGCGAAGGTCTTGAGACTCTTGATAAAGTACTTGTAAGTGATGAGGCTTGGTTTCGATGATAACGTGCAAAACAGCAGACTCTGGGGTAGTAAGAGACCACAAATAATAGAAAAAGATATCATTGCACTAAAAAAAGATTTCAGTATGGAGTGCCATTTCTCAACGCAGAATAATTGGTCCTTTGTTTTCCAAAGAAATAGTAACTGCAGATATCAATCACAATTTGAGACATTTTGTATCCCGTTTTGAAAAGGATGAGAGAAATTGTAAGTTCCATCAGGATGGGGGCGACATTACATTCTGCAAAGTCGACAATGCAATTTCTGGAAGAGGATTTTGGGAACACAATAATTTCACGAATGGCCCCCTCATTCACCTGATTATTTTCTCGCCAGGTTTTTTGTTTAAGGCAATTTGAAGCATGCTTCAAAAGTAAGGTTTATGCAAACAAGCATTGTAATCTTGATGAGTTGCCAAGAAACAACGAGGAAGCGATTCAGATGATTAACGAAGAAACTTTATATCGTATTGCAGCAAATTTTCTCATGCGAGTTAATGTGTGTTTGTTTGCAAATGGGGGGGGGGCATTTTGAATTTTTTTTATCGGGTTCGCTTGTTTCCGACACCAATTCTTCATAATAAATAATTTCCTTTCCTTTTTTAACTAGCATTTTTACTTTTGTTTGCAGGGAATTTGCAAAACTTTTGTCGTTAAGGTGGATATAAATGAAATGAAGAGCAAAGCAACAGCTTTGCATGTATCAAGCAATGACTATCATTCACTGACTATTTAGGCAGTGATTATTATGTACTGATTACTGAACCCGCTTTCCAGAACTTTTTTATTTTTAAAGTAACATTATTGCAATATAATAATAATAATAATAATAATAATAATAATAATAATAATAATAATAATAATAATAATAATAATAAGCCGGCCCCGTGGCACAGACGGATGCGCCGAAGAAATTGCAGGTTCGAGTCCTGCGTAGGCATGGTCGTATTTGTGATTGTCCCTTCACCAGGGGCGTAGCGTGGATTTTTTAATAGGGGAAGCGGCATATTCTGTTTTCAACCTACGTCGTTCGCGGGTGATTCGAGGAAATATGTAGATAAAAGTACTTTATTAATGGAATATTTCGTGATTAAAATATTTTTATTCTCAGTATTGTTAATAGAAAATAAAATAGTATAGAATAGATTTAAAAAATCTTTCTATCTGTACTTGGAAATGTGTAAGTTACTTTTACTCGTCGATAAAGACACCCAAGAAATATTTCTCTCTCAAGGGAATAGAACGAGATGACATTCTGAAGAGATGTTTCATCCGGAATCTAGAATGATCTGTTTTGGTAAAAACATTATTTATCAAATAAACATAGGTTCTCCCTCATGTGTTGCACTAGAAAAATTTCACCGGCATATTGCCATCATACTGCAGTGAGTCCTGCCAACAGAACAATCTGGAAACCTCAATGCTAATTTTCTCATTAAAGAGTAGGTTATTTACTATTCTTTATTACAAGGTAGTTTCCCCTCAAGAACGTCTTTATATTTGATGAGAAAGTCCCAGTAACTGTGAAATCCTGTGTGACTCTCAATTTTAATCATCTTAACCAACAAAATATCCCTAAATAATGACTCAGGAGCATGTTGCCCTTTTATATGCATTTCTTTAACGTTTCTAAATTTAACGGAGTCATATTGGAAGAATTCATAAGGAAAAATCAGTGATGATAAGTATTAACTTTTATTTTAAAACAATTACATTTTAAAGTGTAGTTCAAGTCGTCTTGGTTTTCGTGCATACACATCAATTACATCGTCGAAAAACGATGGCCTTGTCATCACGTCTAAAACCTGACTCTCGATATTTAGTAAGGACAAGCTGGAAAGTCTTTCATCACTTTGTGAATTTCGAAGATAATTTTGTACCCTCCGGAGAGCAGAAAATGATCTCTCCGCCGACGCACTTGTAGCAGGTATAGTCAGAATCAGAGCGGTCAGAATACAGGTTTGGGGAAAGACATCTTCTAGTTCATGATGCTTGATATAATCATTTAATTTACTGACACTCATGTGGAACTCACAATCAAAACATATGGCAGTGAGCTCACTTCTCAGTCGCGCAGAGTCAAAATGCCTTCCATAAACGTCCATTAGACAACTGAAAGTTTCATTGGGGAATATCGACTGATAAATAGCAATCAGGGTTAAGAAGGCTTAGGAATTTCAGTTTCGACGTGTCAGAAAATCTATTGGATACATGACATATTAAGTTGTCTATAACTTCTAAAAACAATCTCTTGTACACGTCCTTCTCATTTGTTTTTTCTACTCTGGCTCGCTTGATGCACTGAAATTCACCCCTTTCTCGGTTGCAACCTTCCCAAAAACAATCAAAAGTGTCTCGAAACAGCTTCAGATATTTCCCAAAATCTTCTTTTTCATGCAATACGTGATGTCACTGGTCTTATTTTGTAAAATTTTAAATAAAGAGTCAGAATGAGGAAGAATAGATGAAAATAAATTTAGGAAAAAATTGAACTCAAAGTCTTTCAAAAGATTAAAATGGCCACGAGCAGAGCACACAGTTTCAGCGTCCCAGTCACTTGAATTTTCAATAATCGAAGATAATAATTCCTGCAGATCACTGGTATGAGTTTTTACAGTTTGGACAAGTCTGCTGGTGAAATTCCATCGCGTTAGTGCAGCTGATGGCAATCGCCTTTTCACCACAGTGTTCAAAGCTTCAATTCGCCTAGTAGATTTAGAGAAGAATGCCCCTAAGCCTGACAAAGAGGCGAAAAATATTCGCACTTCCTTAAGGAACCTTAAGGCCTTAAGTACAGCTAGCCGATTGTCCTAAGACTAAATTTAATTTGTGGGCATAACAATGCACAAAGATTATTTCTTTACAAATTTTCTTTAATTTGGCCTGAAGTCCAGCATGTTCCCCTGCCATAACAGCTGCGCCGTCACGTTTGCGCTATTACTTTTGTTTCGCACTTGTACGTGCTAATAACGCCTTTTGCATGTTCTAACAAACCAGATGCGGATCTGTCTTTGCTGCAGTCAGTGAAATGCAAGAATCTTTCTTGAACGCCATTCTTCGAAACATACCGCAACACGCTTGTGAGTTGCGACTTCATGGTCACATCAGTTGTTTCATGAAATATTAATGCCACAAATTGAGCATCAGAAATCTCCTTTTCAATTTCTCTGTGCATAACTTCCGCAACTGCCGCGATAACATCATTCTGGACGTCAGGAGATGTTCCACGAAACACGTTGTTGCTTTCGATAAGAGCCAAGAGTTCAGGATTATAATTACCCAAAAAATTAAGAATTTCAATGTAGTTGCCTCGATTATGAGACTCAACAGTTTCATTATGTCCGCGAAACGCCAATCCCAGTTTTCCTAAAAGACAAACCACTCTGATAATGAGTCAACATTCCTCTGTTCTTTTTAACTTCTTCGTTGTGACGTTGTACAGACAACCGAAACTGCTCACTGAGACTGCATTCAATTCTTTGTTTTCCAAACAATTTGAAATTTTTTAGGGATAGGATGTGAGAAACAGAAGTTTCATGGCGAGCTTGTGCTTTGTGAATATTGTGAAGATCATCGAATCCTCCTTGCGTCCATACTGATTTCTCCTTAGAAAACAATAAACATGGCCAACAGAATAATTTATTTGTATTTCTGCACCCACTTATCCACGGAACATTCTCGTATATTTGTGCCCGAAAATGTCGTATGAAATTCTTCTTCCCTTTCGAACGACACTCAATACGAAGTTCTGGTGTAGGTTTTCCAGTCGCAATAATTTTTGATTTTTCCTCAAAAGAAAGGGTTGAAAATGCATTTTGTTTTAAATGTTCAATTGCACATCCACACAACGGAGACGCCGATGCTCCATCACCACCGTTCGAACTCACGGCGCGGGGTGCAGCCGCAGCCCCTTCCATAATGCTCTGGAAGCGCCGGCCCGCAGCGCGTCCGTCTGCCTACAGTAACCTATGCAAGGAACACGTTCGAACAGTCACGGAGGAATCTCCAAAATTAAAAACTAAATGAAGTTTTCTATGAACACTGATACTTACACGTGCCTGGATGCTTGGTTCACGCTTTATTCACAGTTAAGTAGTCGCGTTTCAATCACAGACCTTGACAAGTAAAACACACTTTTCCTTCCGAACGGAGTCTCCTAAGGGCTGCGCGTCTCGTAGCCTCGCACAGGGTACACAAAATTTCATGCGCCGTCCGCCGTATTCGAACTATGAAAGCCTCGATGACAATCCCTCTGGCGAGGAATATACGAAGAAGCGCGGGAAATACAAAAGACCACGTATGACCGGCAAATAGAAACTACAGAAATACCAACATTTCATCGAGTTTGATAAGTGGACTAATGCATTTAAAATATAAAATGTGTAATGGAAATTTGTAAGGGAACGCCGCTTCCAGCGCGTCTATGGACGCTACGCCCCTGCCCTTCACCCCTCATCAGCCTATCACCTCATAATTCACACGTCAAGGTGTAACAGCCATATCGTACCGAGGGATATAGTGGAAAAGCTGATCTTAAAAGTTAATCCTGTAGTATGGTTTAGAAGTTACACGTTAATCGTGTAGTATGGTCAAAATGGCCGATACGGCAATATTAATAATAACAAACATTTGTTCTGCGAATCTGGAATTAATTTATTAATATTTATTTAAAACAGCAACAAAAAACGCGTACATTTTTAAGCATATTTGTTGAGAAACTGAAACAAGTGAAGTTTGGTAATAAATCTACCTAAATATGTATTTTACGTAGCAATCTTAATTCACATTTAAATAATTTACATAAAAATCTTGTCAGCACGGTTATCGGCGCAAAAGAAGCAGGCGCGTGCTTTCTCTTTAAACTCGTGGCCACAACGGTCACCTGCTCTCCTCTGGGTGGCATTAAGGGAAAAGGGATTGAACATACTTCCCGACAGTTAACCTGCTTGAAACCATCAGTCAATATCCGACCCCCTCAAACAGTTACCAGTCCAATTCACTCTGCCTGTTGTGAGTTGCATTTTAAACTGATCACTTTGTATGTGTATGTGTATCTGTGTGTGTTTTTTACGAGGGTTGGTGGAAATCTTCAAAAGACACCATGCGGCCCGTACAACATGATAGAGTGAGATTTCTACCCACTAAAACCAACCTCCCTTCTCCTCCATCCTCCCCGCGGAACCGCCGTTAGGCATTACATCACGGGGAGTGGATTAGAGTGGCCTAGTCACCAGCCACTTCTCTTCGCCAAAACAGGAAGGATCAAACGAGGATCAATCGACTTCCCTTCTTTCCCTTTCTATTCTCCTCAGCTCAGCTATTATGGTCTGCGCATATGCGCTCACCGCATCCCAGTTGGTTTCTGAGGCGAGCATGCACCCAACCATTGCTTCGGGTGTCAGCGGGTCGATCCCGAGTATACTCATAACGTGCCGTCACTGCAGATGGTATCGCGGGCACTGGAAGAACACATGCTCGGTGTCTTCGACAGCAGGTTCACATAGTGGACAGAATGGGGTATCCTCCAGCTTGAACCTGTGGAGATATGCCAGAAAACATCCATGTCCAAACAACAGCTGAGACAAGAAGAAATTTACTTCGCCGTGTTTACGGTTGATCCACGGTGCAATGAAGGGAATCATGCGGTACGTTCATCTTCCTTTAATGGACTTGTCCCATCGATCCTGCCATTCGAGCAGTGTTGTCGAGCAGTCTGGGTTCTCGTCTTCTTTGTGATATCGCCTCCGTCTCTCCTGCACCAAGATATCGACAGGAGGCATCCCCGCGATGACGCGCACTGCATCGTTTGACACAGTGCGGAATGCACAAGCTACCCGCAATGCTGATAACCTGTACACTGACGGCATCCCTCGGACGTAACTATTTGTCGACGTGGAGTTGGCCCATACTGGGGCTCCATAGAGCAAGACGGACCTCACAACCAAGGCCAGAAGCTTCCGTTTCTCCTGACAGGGCCCTATGTTGGGCATTAGTCTCGACAGTGCTGCATTAATTACCGCAGCTTTATTGCTGGCGTACTTCAGGTGGTCAGCAAATATCAGACGGGTGTCAATCATGAGACCAAGATATTTGATCGACGGCTGTGATGCAATACGGTGGTCTCCGACTTTGAGAGTGATGGTTTCTCTCTTTTTCCTGCTAGTGACTAGGATAACCTCAGTCTTGTGCTCAGCTTACTGCAGCCCTGAGGACTTCAACCACTGACTAACAATAGCGATCGCTTCGTTGCAAATATACACAATTTCCTCAATGTGCTTTGCAACGGCGACGATAGCAATGTCATCCGCGAAACCAATAATACTGGTGCCTTCTGGGAGGGGAAGCCGAAGAACCTCGTCATACATCACATTCCATAATGGTGGACCCAATACAGACCCTTGCGGGACACCAGCCGTGATATTATGTACCTTCGGCCCATTATTTGTATTGTAAATCTGGACTCTATTACTCAGATACTCGGCCACAATCTTCAAGTACGTTGGCACATTAAATCTGCGGAGAGCTTGGTGAATATTACTCCACCTGGCCGAGTTGAATGCATTTTTAATATCCAACGTAACGACAGCACAGCACAGTACTGTTTTGGGCCTCTCTTCCATCTACTTCCTCCAATTGCTTGTCGGGCGGTGTTAATGACAAACTGGACTGCGTCAACAGTCGAGCGGGCTCTGCGGAAACCATACTGATTTTCCGAAAGGCCTCCTCCCTCCTCCACAGCTTTCTCCAGTCTGGTACTAATAATTCTCTCCAGAACCTTGCCAGCTGTGTCAAGCATACACAATGGCCGGTATGATGATGGATCTTCAGGAGATTTATTCCCCTTAGGGAGGAGCACCAGGCGCTGTTTTTTCCATCTTTCTGGATACACCCCTTCCCTCAAGCAAGAATAATAAAGATCCACAAAGATGTCGGTGTGAGCGAGTATCGCAGTCTTGAGGGCAATATTGGGAATGTTATCCGGTCCAGGAGCCTTTGTGTTGCCGATTCTGCTGATTGCGAGCTTGTTTCTTCTTGCGTGACTGGAGGAATTATTTCTAGCTCAGAGAACGCTATATTAACTAAGTCACCGGGGTGGCTCGGGAATATGGCTGTCACAATTCTGAGCAGCATTTTGGGGCAAGTTGGAGAACGTAGGTGCCGCTGTCTTAACCACATGACCGTCTTGTACGGCCCACCCCATGGATTTCCACCTCGTCACACAGGCTTTTGGCGCATAAGCGTTTGCTCTTGCGGATTTCTATCTTCAGCTGGCTTCGAGCGAGTTTGTATTGCTCTTGCATTTGAGGAAAGTTGTCTCTGCCACGAGCTCTCTGGTACTGTCTTCTGGCTCGAAGGCACCTCCGTCGTAATTGGGCGATTTCCTCATTCCACCAGTAAACTGGTGAACGTCGAGAGATTGCGCCCCGTCTAGACATAGCGGCATCACAGGCTTTGGTTACCCATTTCATCACCTGCCCAGCTTTGTCATCTGCGGTACCTGTTGGCACTATCGTCTCCAAACATTGTCGGAAAAGTCTTTCGTCGAACGTTTTTGCTTTCCACCCAGCTGGCTGACATTTCGGCGCAAAATTATCCCTCCGCTGATTTTTCACCTCGTACAAAAGGTTGGTATGAGGTTGGGATTGAGTTGTATAATTCTCATTTTCTATCCGTTATTGCTTTCTGCGCTTCTTGGTACGATGGACACCTGCTGCACCTTGTGTGTGTGTGTGTGTGTGTGTGTGGCAAGTGGCACTAGCGGCCGCCGTCACCGCCGCTGCTGGTTCGCCTTAAATTAACTATGAATTTTAATTACGGTTAAAACAGCAGCATCGAACATTGTTTATGTATTGAGTGCGTGAATGAAGTGGCAGAAATTAAGCTGTTTTCATTTGAACTATTGGATGAATGGAAGGATAAGAATAAGCGTAGACAAAATTGAAAGGCTTTGAAAATCGCTGTTCTGAACCCGCGATAAACGATATTTTCGAAAGCTACTCAGAAGGTGACAATCTGTAACTGTTTTGGAAAAGTCATTTTGTATTTCGAAGGATCTATTGAATTTGTAAAATTTATTACGATTACGCCTGTTTTATCTTACGGTGAGGCTGATGTTGATTTTCCATCAAAAAGGAGAGCCTGGTTGAAAACCTGGCGGAGAAATCTTCAGTCCCGCAAAGGGATGGGGATTCCATTATAAAAGCAGGAGTTATACATGTCACGGTGGCTGAAAATGCTCTTCATAATCCTAGAAATGCTCATGCTCTCATGAACTTTAAATGAAGTTGAAAAGACAGGAAGACTAGAAAAAGGAAACTGAGAGAAGAAAAGCTAAACAAAAGCTCTGTGAACTGAGGGGGGAACCGCTCAAATTGCCAATATTATTGGATTGATTTGTTCACTGGTTTTGTTGTTGACTCGTAGTAGATGGAGCAAGATTCTGCTGTTTGATTGATTAGATTGTTTTGTTTCTAAGAAGTAATTAATTATTGTTAAACCATTTAATTAAATTTAATTATTTAACATAATTGATTTATTTCTAAAATACTTTTGTATTATTTAATTTTACTATTCCGTACCTGTTTTCATTATCCATAACGGAAATATTTTATAAACTTAACACTCAAAACCAATTTTTGGGACTGGAAAGCCTGGAAAAGTCGGGGAATTGAAAATCTGGAAAGCGTATAAACTCTAGATATTATAAATAATCATAAGTCTTTATGTAAAAAGTTACTCCTTTATGAAAATAAGTTCCGGATTGTTTAGAGCTTTATTAACTATTTTTTTGTACATTATTGTATATTTCGTTCTGAATGGATCTCATTCCGTTTTGTGTCTTTATGGTATCGTACCTAAGACATGAGTGCGGGTGAAAATGTAGGTCAGATGAATCTGTTGTCTAGTTTTTACTTTCTTGTCACTACATAATATAGAAAAAAGGGTATATAGTAAAGAGTATGCAATGTAATAATGCAGTAACGGTTTTTCGTCAAACTTATGTTGTGGGGCGCTGTTACCAAAAAATTGGATATATCTTTCCCGATATGAAGTAAATGAAACGTTGTGTTGTCAGAATTATCGTTTTGTATCCTTCATTTTGAAAAGTTAGTGTACGGCAAAACGTCTTTCCGTCCGTCTATGGCAAACACTAGCGCGTAAACCATCCAGGTGCTTTTCTTCAAAATTGATATTACCCGATCGATCTGCCCGAACTAGAGACCCTGCGAATTCGAAACGTATTTTGATTTTTGTTGTACTTTTTATGACGTGACACTGTCATCGTTTTCTCAACTGTTGTTGTTTTTTGTTAGAGGAAAGGGCGCTTAAAAAAATTGCGCAGTTCACATTTTCGTTGAACTATGAATTTTCCAAAATTTCACAAGTTCAACATTTCTTTCGGCGTTTCTATAACTACCATTTTGAAGATAGCCATTTTTCCTTAACAAAATGTTTCCAAAATACATCTTTAAATAAAGTCCTGTACAATTTTTCAAAAATATGAGTAGTTTTAGTGTCATATTGCTTGACGCAAAGGCAATTTAAAAAATCTCAGAAACGGCTCCAATTTTTTTTCTGGTGTAGAACAAAATATGCTTATAAAAAAGGCGGCGGTTCAGTTTTCGGCGAATTTTCTTTCTTTCCGAAAATTGGATAGAACTGGCATTGCAAAACTATAATATTGATGGTATATATTTTTTCCTTAATGCAGTATGTTCTAAAAAATTTAATCTTCAAATAAGGTCATGTCCAATTGTTTAAAAGAAAATAGTAGTTTCGCGATATTTTTGCTTGGAATGAAGGGAATTTAAAATTTTTTTTTGTAAAAAGAAAAAAAAGAAACCAAATTTTCTCTTGAACTTTCTCCCTCAGATAAAGCAAAGTATTCTTATAAAAAGGCGCAAGTGCAATTTTGTTTGAACACTCTGAATTTGCGAAAGTTGTAGTTGTTGTAGCATCAATAGTTTCCTTCTGTCGCCGTCGTGAATCAAGTCTAACAAGTAAATTGTCGATTGAGGCGAGATGAGGTGTGATAAGGAAACGATGTCCTGTTTTTACTATGATTTTTACGAGATCTGGCCTGTAAAGTGGTCGCTGAAGTGTCAGTCTTACGTATTTCACGTTCTGTGTTCACGGGATGGGATTGTTGATGGTAGTGAGAAGGAAATAATAAGTGCTCCGTAACCATATCGTAAGTCGCTTCCTGGAGTTTTTGTCCGTTGGCATCCCCAGGCTATATTTTTGGCATTCAGGTTCTCGGCTAAAATTACCTTTTTCTTATAAGCTAGTCTAGATCTGTATGAAGGGGGCGTCGGGGGGCTTGTAAGCAGACCATGAGGTGTTCAATATGAATGTTTTCTATATGGGTTGTCGGAGTGGCATGGAGCTGGATATGGGGAATGATTTGCGATTGCAGATTGCGGTTCTTCCTCACTGGATATGCCGGTTCGGGATGTAAGGAAGTCGGGAATGGAAAGGGTTTGTGAAGCTGAGAGTTTTGACTCTTGTATAAGTAATATTCTGATGGAGTATTCAATGAATTTCCGATGGCCTTTAACTTCTAAAATAGTCCTCCCTTGTCGTTCCAAGTTGTGATGTTAATCTGTTAGAACGCCATTGTCTAAAATATATTACCTTTGTCTAAATGGAAATGAGTTTTGTCGCGGTATTATCAGGTCCTTTAATAGTATTGATTACATTGTTAATGGTTGTGGATTTTGGGGTAGCGAAAGTCTTGAGCAAATTGATTAAACTGGGTTAAAATGGATTAAATGTTTAACTGGGTTTTGCTGATGACTGTTTATGGTGATAGGATTTTGTCATGAGTGACAGGTGTGTTGGAGATGGCTTTTTGGTTGGTTCTATGTGGATGAGTGTGTGTCAAGTGCTGTTAGAGTTAATGTCCTGGTCAGTTGTCGGCTGTCTTCTCGTGCTTTGGGTATAATGGGACAAGTGGGCCAATATGAGGGGTGTTCTTGCAAGCAGTTAGCACATTTGATGGTATTATTATTGCAGGTGTTGGTGGGGTGGCGGAGGAAGCATTTCGCGCAGACACGGTCGTTGGCAATAGGGTGACTGGGTGTGGTGACAGTTTGCTGACAAATTTGGGGAGAGAGAGTGGGCGGAGGGGATGTAATCTTCAATTTTAATGGCATACATTCGTTTGGTGAGTGTGAAATACCGTCTACGTCAGATCTCTTAACATATATGTGAACTGCTCAAATCCTTCTAAAGTATTGTCATCAATTTTTCTCTTCATCTCTGGTGCCTAGTAAATGATGGTTAGTTGTGCAATGATTTCGTTTATGTTTTAATGAGGAAGAGTGATCTACTCTGTAGTTTCGTCGTGGTTTCATGATGGTGATAGTGTATCATGAATGTATTGGGGAGAAGTGTCTAGGCTTAAGTTTTCAATTTTAGTCAGATTTTGCTACCCGCCTTCTGTCATATAATCAGCTCTTTTCTATTTTTGACAAAAAAAGCTGTGGTAAAATAGTTTGACGTTAGTGAAGAGTCCTTTAGGGTCTCTCAGTTCTTTATTAATGTGTAGTTCTCCAAAAAGTCATTGTTTCGTTAGCCGTGGTGATGTGTTAATGTCTCGTGTTGCGTCCCTGCCTTCACGTCATCGTCGGAAGGAGGATAGCAGATAAAATTGGTTAGATGTCTATATAAGATGAAGGTCTTATAAGGGAAGAAGGGGTAGAGCGGGCTGGATTTGTGGTTTCAGAGTATTTTCTCTTCTCTCCCAGTAGTGGTTGCAATAAAGCTTTTTAATCAGGCCAGGAAACTGTTTTTTTTCTTTGTGAATGCCTTCAATAGTCTAAGAATCTGTTCCTGTAACATCTCATTCGATGATTATACTCGAGTTACGCATTTCGCCTGATTGTGCTGTGTGTGGCTGCTGCCGGGGTCCCGGCGTTAGCTTCTGAAACATATTCGATTTGTCTGAGGAGTTGGAAGGAAAGCGGAAAGGGTGCTTCTTCAAAGGCGGAGTTGCGTTTCCCGCTCGAAGGATGCTGCCTTTCCTGTGCACAGACGTGAAGTGGCTGCGGTCGGAGCCCGGAGAGGTGTCGTCAGCATTATTGTCGTCAGACAGACCGCATTGCTCTTGGCCAACTTGGATGCGTCATTCCTCCCTTTTAAAGGCGATATTATGTTTGGTAAAATCTGTGAGGGGGAGCGGTAGCGAAAAACTGACACGGACAATCGGGCAGGACTCCCTTTGATGTCGATTGCGCTGGAATCCATCTCGCGTCCCAAAACGGCCAAGGCGAGGCGTCGTCCGCAGCGGCGTGCTACTGCGACGTTGCTGCGGTGCGCTGCGCAACATCCTAAATCGATTGCTAGTTACCAATCGCCGCTGCCTTCCTACAATTTTGCAGCTATGTCACCGGGACCACTACTGTAAATAATATGTAAAGGGATCCAAATTATTTGGTCTCATTTTCGCCCAAAACAAGGATTTATTGAGGACAATATCTTTCAACTAAAGCAGGAGGAGGAGTTGCGTAACAGCCGAAGATGCACAGCAGCTCTGCCCTCCACGACCTTGGGACGGACCCACTCTGGCTCCATCCCCGCCCGCCGGTCGATTGATATCTCTTATAAGTTACTATAATATCCTCTATAAGTTACTCACGATTTCCTAGCTCCAAATATTGCTGTGTAATTCCAAATATATAAACCTTACATGCCAAGCAATTAACATGTTATTCGCGACCTAACTTACAGCCATAACATGTCAAGCAATTAATATGTTATTACTGAAAACGTCCGGGAATGTATTTCATAAAATTATTTGTAAGAACCTTCCCGAAACTTTCAGAATTCTGTAAACACATGAAACTATATAAGGAGTACAACTACCTAGCAGTCATTCGACCGCTCGTCAGTATAGGGTTCACATCTTTTGATGTAACCCTCTGTAACCTTAAGCTTCCGATTGTGGTCGCCGGTCGGAGATACCCTAGGGGAGAGCTATTACGGCGGGGTCTCTGGAGGCCCTAACCTTCTGAGGCGCTAACCGCACGGCTGTGCAGTCACTTTTCAGAATTGTTCGAATAACTGTAGCCGAAGATCCCGCCACTATCAGGAGCCGGCGGAATTGTTCCCCTTCTTGCTTTGTTGGAGGGATAGGAAGATTTTTGTCGTGTGTCCGAAGGCTCATAAATATTGTTCTCTAATTGGTACTGCAGTCACTATTTCTGATATCTCGTATATGTCATTTATGGACCCTGTTCACATACCGTGAGCTGCGAATGGATCTTTCCTCGAAAACCCCCATATGCAGCTGGCGCTGAGCAGAAAGGCCGATGGATGAATGCCCTCATTCCCGGCCGGACCTGGCAGCATCAACCGAGCGCCCAGGGGGAAGGGCTCGGGTTTTCGAGGCGTCGAAGTCGCCTCGATTCCGTCCGTTCCTTTTTTTTAATACCCGCGCGGAACTCAGACGTCACTTCTCCGAACCGTCGCGTCTCGTCATCGTCTGTCCTGCGACCCTCCTCCTCCACGTCTAACTCTCCCCAATCTGTGACCGCTGTATTTTGAGTCAAATTACATGTTCAATCACGTTGCGGCAAATTACATTAATTCGTCCGACTCCGTCACAGGGTCGGTGAGTCCCTAATTTTGACTTCTCACTCCCTGCATCGGGAAATCCAATATTTCGCTACCGGCCCCTTGCGCTGAGCGAATCCCGTAGTTTGTTCCTTTTGAGGTAGGCGAGCGGCGGCTCCTCCCAGAGGTTCGGGGTACATGTGCAGCAAACTGTTTCGTTTCATGGAGTGAAAGGGTTTGGGGCAGAGCAGCTGATGCAAAGATGTGTATCCCGACCTGTCACAGTACATATCTCGCCTACGTTAAACGTAATCTTTCTTGTGTTTCATTTGAACTAACCACGTGTCATTTCACTTTGTAGTATCAAACTTGAGAATTGATCAGCCTAATACGCCAATCAACTTCATCAGCTCGACTGCCTCGGGTGTGTTTAAACCTAACAGAACGTTTGCCAACGTGAACAGTGAGTTGGACACTTATGCAAAATATCTCACTAAATGGGACACAGCCATCATTTTAGGAGAACAGAATGACAATTCGGACGGTGACGGTCACGACCAACATGTTGACAAAATAGAACGTCCCTTCCAAATCACGAACATAGTTTCGACTCTTCCCTTCTGGTATAACAAATCAACGCTGCAAAGAAATTCAACATGCAAACAACCAATTGTCACTACACCTGAGAGAACGTTAACTATTGAGGTCTCAGAAAAACACATCTCGTATGGTCATGGTTCAGGTGATCCTTCCCAGAAAACATGCACTCCGCATCTAGCTTACAAAATACATCTTCACATCCTCAGCAGTATTCTACCCACCACATCCCCACCCACACCTAGTTCTTTTCCATCCTCTTTCGCACCCACTTGCCTTTTCTTCTGAACCCTAGTATTGCCTCTCCCATTTCTCCTCTCGACCTGTCGCCTTAACTGCCTCATCCATGGTACAATGGTTTGTCCTTATCCTCGGGGTAAAAGTGAGATAAATAGTTAAACAGAGCCGAAAAATGTGTTGGTACATGCAAAACATTCGCACGATGCATCATGTTCAATCTTAAATAAAATTTAATATATAGAGATAGCTCTACAGTGCAATCTAAGTCAAATAGATTTTTGCTTTATAAAACATTGAGTACTTCACAAGGAACTAAACAGTCGCCGAATTCCTAGTTTTTATCATGCAGGATCTTGGGAATTAAACAAGAGTCATGCAAATGGAGGTGTGTGCTTTTATATTACGAATAATATTCTATCTTCTAGGTAGAATTTAATCTTCCTACATTCAGTTAAATGGTTTTCCAATAAATTTTATCCATCTTACTACGCTCAGAATTATCTTACTCTGCATCTACGGACCTACAATAAAAATACTACAGATTACTTAACTGTTAGAAAACTTACAGCCAACCCGAGATCTACGGATCGAGGTGGATCAGTCCATGTCCTGACTGGGGAATGCAGGGAGGGCTGTCAAGTATTCCTTTCTTTCACCAGTCACCTTTCTTCTTCCCATCGTTAATTCTCGTTCTTTTATAACATCCTATTTCCTTCTTCCTCTTCGATTTCATTGCCCCTTCTACTGTATGCGGAACGCCCACACGAGTTGCCGTGCATGGCCACTCGTGTCGGAAGGAATGTACCTTGGCGGTTGAGGGGTCTGTTTGTTTCCAAACTACTCTTGTTCTACGTTCTACTTTGCACGTAGGGATACGTTGATACGTATTTTGGGGAACATTCCTTATAGGCTCAATATGCTTGTTTTGGCCTCGGACTCTTCTCGATGGGGAGTCGGGAGCTAACCCACTCCCGATCAATGGTCTTTTACTGCAATCCGACTTGGTCTTATACTGAAATCCAGGGTGATCAGGTGGATCTACGACGCGGCACCACTGAGACGAAACCCCTTCAATTCTATGGAGCATAGAACCAACCCTTGTCCTCTTCCGGGATGATGAGACTATGTTTTCAACGGGTGGTGGATGTGAGTAGTATTTTCCTCGGAGAAGATAATCCAGAGATGCCTCGATTCGTTCTTATGCCATGAGCCGAAGAAGGAAAAACTTCTGAAAGAGTGCAGTTCGTCTCGCGCAAACCGTAGAAAACGTGTTCGGTAAGATCCAAGCGGTCGTGCGACAGAGGAATGCTACCATACTGTTTAAAACGCGCATCGACGAGCAGATAGAAAAGATTTCAAATACTAAGCAGATTGCCGGCCTACGTGTGGAAGTGACCAATCACCCTACCCTTAATCTTTTTAAGGGAGTGGTCAATAATGGCAATTTTGCTTCGGAAAGTGGGGAGGAACCTCTCTCTTTCTTTAAGTGTCAGGGCGTAACGTGTTCAGAATCAAGAGAAACGAGAATGGGAGAGAGATCCCCTCTCCGAATCTGATTCAGACGTTTAATGTCCCATCCCATCCAGAGGGGATCAGCTGTGGTTACCTCAATCTTCACGTGCGGCAGTGTATACCCAACCCGTTGCGTTGCTTCAAATGTCAAATGTTTGGACGTACGCAATAACGGTGTACGGCAAAAAGCACGGTATGTGCAGAGTGTAGCCAGTCAGTGCACGATCCAGAACTTTGTGATACACCACTTCACTGTGTAAATTGTGAAGAAGACTACGCGGCTAACTCGAAGTGCCCTACCTTTCTGAAGAAGAGGGAGATAAGATCAGAGTATCAGAGAAAATATTTCCAAAACCGAAACGTCGGTACCTGGAAAAGAATCCTGTGGATCTAACTCGGTCCTTTTCTAGTGCCGTGACCAAGTCGATTAAATCTACTGTAAGATTCCGTACGATACCTGACGCTCCACCAATAGCACACTTCCCTTGCCGGGGGGAACTCCCTTTCTCCTCCTGTGAACTTCTCTGAGGAGATATCGCCCCTGCAAGGTAGTAAAATAGTAATTCCCACCACAAATACAAAAATCAGAGCAAGAAAGTAACTCAATCAGGTATGTCTATCCATCAATCCAGTATTACTCAACCGAGTATGAAGGTTGATACCTGTCGGTCTTCCATCCCGAACTCAAAGCTAATCGTCGACCGCTGTTCAAATCACCTGCTCCGACCTCTGACACTTGTTCTGAGCGATCACTCAGCTTGTCGAGCAGTGGTCAGTAGTACTATGCCTCGGAGGAACCTTCAGCCGGGGTGGACACTCGCCCCTTCGGGCAGCAGAGAGCGAAAAAGAAAGAAAAAGACCTAACTACATACAGCATGGCTCTCCTTTCATGGAATTTATTTTTTTCCGTCCTAACGGGACGAACACAAGCTTTTGCTGACTCGTTACCGGCCTTTGTTAATCTACTTACAGGAGACGTTTTTAGATACAGAAAGTAAAAATGATTATATAATTTTTATATATTTATTATAGAAAGTAAAAATTCCTCTAGAGACCATACGTCTTCACCCTCAATTGCCGAACACCACCACATCTGATATGGAGGACCGTACGACTAATCTTAGGATATTCCTCCTCACATTCATTAGCAGGTCTTATTAAGAAAGGTGAGATTTCGACGCAATTGAAGAGGAACTTGCCGCGTATTATGAAAACATGTCGAGTTCGGCGAACTCATGTCGGAGTTATGCTCCATAATGTCTTTTGCACAAAGAAACGATGGAAAACTGCGCTTTGATTTTTTCTTTTTACTCAGAGCACATGAGGATTATGTCATTCTCCTTATGCGAAATGTGGTTTCCAGTGGCACTTGCCAAAAAGAACTGTCACAGGTCCAGATGAAATCAATAACTTCATGCTACATCTTCCTGAAGTGGACATTCAATTTCTCCTCCGGCTCTACAACCATATCTGGGAGGAGCACACGATCCCTTCTATATGGCACCATCATCCCAGTTCCCAAAGAAGGGAAAGATCGATCAGTACCATTAAGCTCTCGACTCATGTCTGTGTGCAAATAGCTGGGACGCATTGTGAATCAGCGTTTGGTAAAAATCTATTGTTGACGTCAATCCAAAACGGATTGAGAAGAAAGCGGTGAACCTTGGACCACCTCGTTGCGTTGACAACAGCAATCTCTACATCGTTTGTCTTGAGGCAACATCTTGTGGCAATCTTATTTTACATAGAAAAGGCCTACGACACCACCTGGAGGTACGGCATTCTGCGAACCCTGCACTCCTGTGGATTTAGGGGGAAGTTCCCTCTATACCTCCTAAACTTCCTTTCGAACATATTCTGCCGTGTTCGCGTTGGCGACTAGCTTTCTCGTAGTCACCCTCTAGAAAATGGTATCCGTCAATGATCGGTTCTGAGTGACATTCAGTTTGTCATCGTCATAAACGTTATAGCGTCGACTGTGCGAAAACCTGAGGTTTCATTGTTCGTGGATGATTTTGCCATCTTCTGTTCCTCCAGCAGCATCAGTGTGATCCAGAGGCAACATCAACTGCACGAATATGATCATGTTACATTGTTTAAAATTTCTTCTAAATCTAGTGCTGTGCATGTCTGCCGGATATACCACGTGCATAGCAACCCAGTCTTATACCTGGGAGGAAATCAGTTTCTATTCGCTGAATCTGCTAGGTTCCTGGAGCTCACGTTTGACTAGTTCCTCACATGGTGTGCTCATGTCCGTAGACTACCCGTCGAGGTGGGTTGGTCCACGTCCTGACGGGGGGATACAGAGAGGGCTCTCAAGTATTCCTTTCCTTCACAAGTCGCTTTTCTTCTCCCCATTGTACATTCTCATGCTTCTATACCATCCTGTCTCTTTTCTTCTCCCTCTTCTATTTCACTGGCCCCCTCTGTATGCTGAACGCCCACCCATGTGTTTGCCGTGCATGGCGACCCGTGTCGGAGGGAATGTATGTCCTGGCGGTTGAGGGGCCTGTCTGTTTCCCAATTACTCTCCTCGTGCTCCTTTTTTTCTTGGCACCCAGGGATACGTGCTCTTACGTATTTTGGGGAACATTCCTTGTAGGTCTCGATACACTTGCTTTGGCTACGGACTCTTCTAGACGGGCGGTCGGGAGCTAACCCACTCCCGATCAACCGGCTTGGACTAGGTCTTGTACTGAACTCCAGGGTGAGCGGGGGGATCCACGGCGGTGCAGCGCTGTGGTAACCCCCCACTATATCCCCGTGGCAACCCTGGCACTCCGATGAAGTGTCCCCTTGTTGGGCTCCGTGGTGGGTGGGGACCACGGGGATGAATCTGATATCCTCTTAATGGATAAAAAACCTACCCCCCGCCCTCTTCCATAAGGAAGAGGAGATTTGTTGGTGAAACAGTAAATCTTGAGAGTTTTTTCTGTAATGAGTCAGACAGACCTACTAAGCCCCGCTTTCTCATCATGTCAAGTAAAAGAGAAAATGAAACTATGAAGAGTGTTAGCCCTATAAAACTTGCCAGGGAAATTGAAAAGTTTGGTATTTCAGTCGGTGGTCCGTCAGAGAAATGGCACAATTCTTTTCGAATGTCGCTCTGACGAACAGATCAGCAAGATCCTTGACCTCAAAGAAATAGCCGGCCTCCAGGTGCATGTGTCCGCCTACCCGACCTTAAACCTCTGCAAGGGTGTGGTAAACCACGAAGACTTCGCTACCGAATCGGAGGAAAATTTGAAAGCCTTTTTTGAGCCATATGGTGTGTCAGAGATCTATAGGATTCAGCGGAGAGTAAATGGGGTACTCACTCCTACCTCCACTCTAATACTGACTTTCGACCGTCCATCTCTACCAGAGAAGATATCGTGTAGCTTCTACAATCTCCGTGTCAGGCAGTATGTTCCAAACCCTCTGCGCTATTTTAAATGCCAGAGGTTTGGCCATACGCAACCTCGTTGCATGAGCGCCGCAGTCTGCGTGCACTGTGGAAGGGAGGTTTGTAATGACTCAAACTGCTCCGCCGAGGCAAAGTGCGTTAACTGTTGTGGAAAACATCCATCTAATTCCAACCAGTGCCCCATTTTCTTAAGAGAAAGAGAGATCCAGAAGATCAGGGTCTCTGAGAAAGTTTCCTTCCCGGAGGCACGACGCCGTTACCAGACGCGAAACCCCGTGGACATGGCCCGAAGTTTCGCTGACACCGTGGGTCAACATAAGACAGTCAATTCGGAAACCCAAACGCCTAAAGCCTCCACTTTGTGCGATGCTGCCTGCCAGGTGACCTTTGATGACATCGGCGGAGATGCCAATACCAAATATCTAGTCCAGCCTGAAACAAAATCGGAAACAAAAACCACAAATATTGCAACCAACACCCAAACACATCAAGAGAAGCTGAGGCCGACAGGCCCTATTGCTAGATCTACGTCGCCTGTCTCAAGGGACCATGGTGTCTCAATATATGCGACCCTCTCCAGCAGTAGTCAAGATGACTCTGCTGGGAATGAGGAACTCCGCATGAACAAGTCCATTACTTTCCAACAAAGAAGGAAAAAGAAGAAAAAGAAACCTGATACATAACCTACCCTTGAACCAAAATTTTAACTAGAAACTATGGCTCTCCTGTCAGGGAACATAAATGACTTTCGAACCCGTTTGGATGAATTGAAGTTAATAATGTCTATACATAGACCCGTGGTTATCTGCCTGCAGGAAACACATCTCCTTTCTGAGCACTCCATCTCTCTACGCGGTTTTTATTGCTACAGGCAAGACGTAGACGATGGCCTCCGCGCCCATGGCGGAGTCGCCACGATTATCACAAACTCTTTGGTATCGAAAGAAATAGACATACGAACCACTCTCCATATATCTTGCGTTCGTGTATATTTCCGAACTATTTCTGTTACAATTTGCAAAATTTACATCCCGCCTGGACAAGTCGTGTCACAAAAAGAACTGGAAGATGTGCTCTCTCAGGTGCCTACACCTTTTCTCATTGTGGGGGACTTCAACGCCCACAACCCTGCCTGGAGTGGCACAAGGTCGTGCACGAGAGGCAGGTTACTTGAAAATATCATAGATAACCAAAACTTAATTCTCCTAAATTCTGGCGAAAGCACACACTTCTCCGTAGCTTCTAACACATTCTCGTCCGTGGACCTAGCTCTGTGTAGTCCCTCCGTTTCTACAATCTTCGAGTGGACTGTCCTTGGCGACCTGCATGGCAGTGACAATTTTCCCATCCGGGTCAACCTCGATATTCCCGATCTGAACGTTGCTAGCCCTCCTCGGTGGCTAATCCACCGAGCTGAGTGGGAAACATTCAAGAAAGAATTACGAATATCGGAAAACTGCCCAAACGACATCGATGCTATGGTTTCCCATTTTAATATCGCCGTCCTTCATGCGGCCTCATTTGCCATCCCGAAGTCGTCGGGCCATGCACGACACCCCCCTGTGCCGTGATGGAACGATTGTGCCACCGCGGTCCGGGATCGGAAGAGGGCATTGGCCAAACTTAGTAGGTTCCCAACTATGTAATATCCTAACCTAACCTAATAAATAATAAGAGATCCCGAGTAGATTGACGATACGGGAAAGTAGAGCTGCGTCCTGGAGAGCTTACATCTAATCACTCTCTTGCCGTACATCCCTTAAAGTAGGGTGGATCAGATCAGTGGAAGTCTCCCTTCGTCGTCTATCTCAGGGCTTATGGTAAATGGCAATCTCCTTACCTCTCCACAAGAAATTGCTGAAGAAATGGTCTCTCACTACGAACACATCTCCAGCTCCGCACACTATCCTTCTGGCTTTCAAAAAACGAAAAGAACAATGGAAAACTGCAAATTAGACTTCTCGAGTCGCGTGGAGGAAGGTTACAATGCTTTTTTCTCCATGGACGAACTCTCCTGTGCCCTCGCTTTTGCGAAAGATTCTGCTCCAGGACCAGACCAGATAATAACCAAATGTTGAAACACCTTCCTGAAAACGCTCGTTCGTTTCTCCTCGGCATTTTCAACAAGATTTGGGCTGAACATGCTATACCAAGGATTTGGCGTGAAGCCATCGTTCTCCCAATCCCTAAAGAAGGAAAGGACAGAACAACCCTCTCAAGTTAACGCCCAATCTCGCTCACAAGCTGTGTGTGCAAGCTTTTAGAGCGAATGGTAAATACACGTCTGGTCTGGCTCCTGGAACAAAAGCACCTATTTACACCTCTCCAATGTGGCTTCAGGAAGCACAGGTCAACCGTGGACCACTTAGTCACCCTCGCTACGCAGATTTCCACTTCTTTCGTGCTACGTCAGCACCTGGTAGCAGGTTTCTTCGATATAGAGAAAGCGTGTGACACCTCCTGGAGGTACGGTATTCTTCGCACCTTGCATACTTGGGGCCTTAGGGGACGGCTCCCTTTGTTTCTAGTAGGTTTTCTTTCATCAAGATCTTTCCGCGTCCGCCTTGGCGACGTGTTATCCTCTAGTCACCAGTTAGAAAACGGTGTTCTCCAAGGATCAATTTTGAGCGTCACTCTGTTTGCCATTGCTATCAATAGTATTGCATCAGTTATCCGGGAGCCTGTGAAAGCATCATTGTTCGTTGACGATTTTGCAATTTTTTGCTCCTCCAAGAGCGTGCACGTTATTGAGAGGCAACTACAACTTGTGCTCAACAAACTGCAGGAATGGAGCGAAGAAACAGGATTCAAGTTCTCTACCACAAAAACCACTTGCATGCACTTTTGCAGAATCCGTCACCTCCATAATAACCCCGACCTTTTTCTTGGAGGACAGCAGCTTCCATTCGTTGAATCCGCAACCTTCCTTGGACTCACATTCGACAAGAGCCTAACCTGGCGAAAACACATCCGTAAACTACAGGGCCGATGTGTATCACCTATGAATCTCCTTCGCACTCTTACTGGTAGCTCTTGGGGCGCAGACCGCGTTTGTCTTCTGCGTTTGCATAGAACTCTCATCCGCCCTATCTTGGATTACGGATGCATAGTGTATGGGTCAGCATCTCCATCAACCCTCCGGCCATTAAATACCATACACAATGCTGGCATAAAGATTAGTACAGGCGCCTACCGCACGAGTCGCATCGAATGCCTCTTGGCCGAGGCTGGAGAACCATCCTTGAGACGAAAACGGGATATTCTGATTGCCTCCTATGGCGCGATATTATCCAATGTTGATACTCCCTCGCGTTAAGCAGTGCTCCATCCTACCCACCTGACGTCATATGCGCTTAGACCGTCATTACTTCATCCCCTGGGTGTCCGTCTCCGTACGCTCTTACAGAAGCTTCATATAAAACTACCCAACCCTGTGAAACCCCCCCGAAACCTTGTTCCCCCTTGGAAACTACACCGGCCGATAATATAATTAGACTGTCTAACCTTCCTAAATCCTTAACTCCCCCCAATACATTCTTATCGGAATTTGAGGCGATAAAATCTACATATCCTGGCCATTTCTTTATTTACACCGATGGCTCCTCCCAAAACGGCAAAGTCGGATGTGCTTTCTACTGCAGTAGATCCACGCAAGGCTTTCGACTAGACTCTTCGTGCAGCGTCTATACCGCAGAAAAGTATGCGCTCTTGGAGGCACTTAAATATGCTGGATCGATGTCACTAAAGAAAGTAGTGATCTGCAGTGATTCAAAAAGCTCTCTTAAATCCATCTCCTCCTTCTCGTCTTGTGACCCACTGACAATGACAATCCAACAGCAAATCCACCATCTCTTGGTCCGCCACTATATTTTAGTATTTTGCTGGGTCCCTGGACACGTGGGAACAAGAGGAAATGAAATAGCTGACCAGGCAGCAGTCTGCCTCGAAGAAAAGAGAATTGGACATCTTCACAGTCCCCACGGAAGACACTAAGCTGTTTATAAAACGCTCTATCCGCAGTGAATGGCAAACAGAGTGGCATAACTCAGATTGTATGTTCACGAGAATCAAGGATTCCATAAATCCTTGGTCTTCCTCATCTCGTGATGCTCGGCGAGAGGAGATAATTTTAACACGCCTCCGAATCGGTCACTGCCATTTCTCCCACGGTTATCTCCTCCACGGGGACCCACCCCCTACATGTGAATACTGCAAAATAGATCTTACCGTGGAGCATGTTCTCTTACACTGTCTTAAGATAAGAGAGAGCCGTCGAAGGCATGACCTTGCTAGCTCCCTTGCGGAGATTCTCAGTAATGACGAATCTTCTCTCTGCAAGCTTTTTGGCTTTTTGCGAGAGACTGGCTGATACAGCCTTATCTGAGAGAAGATGATAATGCCAATTATTGGCTTTTAGCCCGAGATTTTAAACAAAAAAAACTATCTGGCATTTTTCTGCCAAACCCTTTTATTAGGATACGTTCCTTTTCAGTTTTACTTTGCTTTCTATTTAATGATTTTAATTTTCCTTTGTGAGCTTGGCACTGCAATATTATGCACTGGTCTTAAAATAATTTGACACGGGCGCAAATGACCTTAGCCGTTGAAGCGCGCTTAAACTCAATCAATCAATCCGTAGACTACAAACCAGATGTGTCTCCCTACCATTATATAGATCACGGGGCTATATAGATCACGCCTCCGCTCAGTTTTAGATTACGGTAGTGTAGTGTACGGATCTGCAGCTCCCTCCACTCTCCGACCCATCAACGCCATACACCATGCCTGTATCTGCCTCTCAACAGGTTCATATCGCTCCAGCCGAATCGAGTGCCTTCTATCTGAGGCTGTGGAGCCATCCTTAAAAAGGCAGGATAGTTTATTAGCGTCTTATGGTACTAAAGTGTCAGGACTCTTTAGCTATCCTTGTCGCCGAATAATTATCGATCCTTAATATGAGATTCATATTATTCGAACATCGCTAAATCAACCCCCTGGTATTCGATTACAAATTTTTTTGCGGGACTTTTATGTCGGTCTTCCCTCTTGTGAAACTTCCAATCTCATTGCCCCTTGGAAACTCTTCTGCCTCAATATTGACCTCAACCCCTCCAATCTTCCCAAACAAACTGCCTGTCCAGTTTACCAGATGCAGTTTCAGGAAATGAGGGAAGCCTTCCCAGATCGTATATTCTTGTACAGATGTACAATGACGCAGTTTTTATTGTATGAGGATCACCAAATCTTATCGGCTTCATTCCCAGCGCAGTGTATTCACTGGAGAAATGAATGCAATTCTCGAAGCCCTGAAGTACATGAGTCAACGACGTAGCGGTGAGTAGTCCTCTGCTCCAATTCTCTCAGCTCTCTTCAAGGTGTCTCCCGTTCTTCCTCAGACTACCTGACAAAATCAGTTCAAAACCGAATTCATCTGTCTCGCCACTATGTTCGGGTTCTGGATTGTGACCCAGATCATGTGGGAATTACAGGGAATGAGCAGGCTGACCAGGCGGGGAAATTGGCGACGCGGAAGACTCGTGTTGACATCCCTTCTTGACCATCGTCCGATGTTAAGTCTTTTTTGAAACGATCTATCTTTAGAGCGTGGCAAACAGAGTGGCGCAATACCACTTTTAAATTAAGTGTAATAAAGGATCCTGTTAATCAGCGGCGTTCCTCATCCCGATCTTCAAGGCGTGAAGAAGACATTTTATTCCGTATTCGTATCGGACACTGCAACTTTCTTATGGTTTCCTCGTTCGAAGTGAATCTCCTCCCGTCTGCGACTCGTGCAGGACTCTTCTTTCTGTGGAAGACGTCCTGCTGCATTCTACGAAATTTGCTGGTAGTCGACGAAGGCATGGCTTGGGCAACTCCTTAGGCGATGACGATTCCACGCTCGTAAAGCTTTTTTTGCTTTTTGTGAAAAAGCGGAATATATCATTTTATTTGTGAGATAAGGACAATAATGTTGTAAATTTGTTACGAATCTATGTGGTGAATTAAAACACGGATATTATTTTAATAAAAACGTTTATTTTGTTTCTTAACACGATCACTGAAAACACTTGATTTATGTACAGGTAGTCTTCACTTGATATTTTCTTTATACGGCACTTGACACTATACGTCTCTTTATTTACACTACACGTCTTTATTTATTTACACTTCTCTTGATTATTTATTTACACTACACTTCTCTCGATTATTTATTTACACTACACTTCTCTCGAATATTTATTTACACTACACTTCTCTTGATCTTTTGTTGTTTACATGTATGTTTTTTTGCGGAATTCAGTCTTCCTTTTTCTAGCTTGTGTACACCTTTTTAATCAGTGGGTAAGTTGCATTTGCAACATTAGTTTTTTTTAAACCTAGTTATTTTTTTAGTACTTTGACGCGGGCGCCAATAACCTCAGTAGTTGAAGCGGCTGAGTTAACCCCAATGAGTTAACTCTGGTCGAAGTTAATAATTCATTCTTCTGAATTCATTGTTGAATATTGAAATTGCAACCATTTATTTTTCGGGCGAATCTCTCGAAAAAAAGAGCAGTTTTTAAATTCATTATTTTCAATTATGATGAATGTATCTGAAATGCACTTGTAAAGATGGCATAGTTCCAATTACCACTGTTAACCGTAAATTTTCGAATATTTGAAAAGTTTTAAATTTTTTTAACCCCCCAACATCTTACTTTACACCTCCTACATTATTGAAGATAGATATTGTTTCTTCAAATGAATTTTTTTCTCTACAATGAGTTCAATTCATGTCCTGTATATTTTTAATATATTAGTAGTTTTTGTGCCATTTTGATGGAAATATGGGCAGTATTAAAAATAAAATTTTCTCAAAAGCGCAAAATTTTTTCTTTAAGCTTTTTTCGCAGGATACTCAATATACTGAATATCATGAAAATTGCCATTTCGATGTTTTCTTTTGATTGTTCAAAACTTACACATTTAAAAAATATCTTTTACGTCGTTAAATTTTTATAATAGATATATTTATTGTTTAACACGTTTTTTAACACATATGCTTCGAAATCTCTCTAATAATGGTTTTTCAAAAAATGTATAAGTCCATGGGAACTAAAAAGTTTGAATTTTCGAAAACGTTCGATTCAAATTTTCTCAAAAACTAGTTCAATTGTCCGATATTCCGAAACTTTAATTTCGACGAAGATATTTGTGGCCTAAAAAATATGAAAACTAAAAAATTGTGTTATTGTAAATAATATAAAAATATTGTTCAGAAACGAAAAGTAAACCAAAGCGTTAATTGAAATATTCTCTTAATATTTTGTTTGTAAATATTAACGAAAATATGAATTTTTGTGTTTGCGCGCTGAACATTTGGCAGGGCATTGAAATTTGTTACCGTGTGAAGAAGTTTATAAAAACGATGTTTTTTAAATATCAATTTACTATACACAGAGGTGCCAATAGCAATATGCATGTCATGGGATAGCAATATGCAAATACGCAGATGGTGATCGTGTCGGGTACAAACGGCATAAAAGGGCCAGTGCATTGGCAGAGCTTGTACTCAAGTGATTCACGTGGAGAGTTTTCTGACATGATGACCGCACAACGGGAATCAAGACTTTGAACTCGGAATGGTATTTGGAGCTATACACATGGGATATACAATTTCGTAAATTGTTAGGGAATTCAATGTCGCAGTAACCGTCAGTCTTCACTTAACGGTGGAATTCTACTTTACTATATTGTGATGTTTTTGATACTAGTATATTATTTTGGCAGTCTCTTAAGTACTGGTTCAACTTAAGAGATAAACAGAATTGCCCATGTGTTCTGACAAGAGGCCCTTGCCCCTTTAGGGATTCAACGGGCTTACATCAGCATCATATTATTATTATTATTATTATTATTATTATTATTATTATTATTATTATTATTATTATTATCTTCCTTTCTCACGGTGAATGATCTTGGGTTCCGGTAGTAAACGAAAATCCACACCAGGTTGCACCCAGCTTCCTAAGGTGTAGATTCTGTGATCTATTTGGTTCTACAACACCTTGCGCAAAATGTGCGCCGTACCATAGAGTACGATATCCTGGATTTCATAGTGCTTACTGCAGCCTGGGATCTTGGTCAAGTGCTTCGTAAGATCTTTAGGAATTGCGCCCAAAGCACCTATTATTACTGGCACAATCTCTGTTCTAACATTCCACACTCGACTGACCTCGATTGCAAGATCTTTATACTTTAGAAATTTCTCAGCAGCCTTTGCTGTTACATTTCCATCACATGGAATAGATACATCAATGAGGAGACATGTTTTTTCCGCCTTACTGCGTATCACTATATCTGGTTTGTTAGCCATTATAGTGCGATCGGTGTGAATCTGTTGATCATACAAGATGGTGTTATGCCCAGCTGTTGTTACTGGTTTAGGTGTGTGGTTATACCATTTATTGCTTATCTCTGGGACATTCATAGCTTTACTTATATGCCAGTGAAGATATGAGCACACTTTATTGTGTCTTTTCAGGTATTCATGTTTAGCCAGAATTGGACATCCTGAAACAATATGATCAACAGTTTCAGACTTCTCTCCGCACAGTCGGCATCTGTCTTCCTGTATTGTCTTCAATATGACCTTCTCATAATGGCGTGTTCGTAGTGCCTGATCTTGTGCTGCTATTAGGAATGCTTCCGACTCAATTTTCATTTTACCTCTCTTAAGCCACGCATGTGTTAGCTCATCATTAACGTTCCCATTATCGAGACGAGCTAAATATTGGCCATGCAGAGGTTTGTTTCTCCAAGCCTGTTTCAGTAGTTTTTGAGACTCGGTTCTGGTGTTGAATTTTGTCAGTAAATCCATGTTTGCTTGATCCACCGCTTGCAGGTCTTTTGATGCTATTTTCTTCGCAAGTTTTACAATACCTTTGCCTTCGTTCTTCGCTTCTATCAGAATAATTTGCTTCATCAAAGGATCGTCTGCTTGCTGCGTTACATACTTAGCCATTCCAACTATTGCATTTCGGTATGCAGACTCCACTTGTCTTAGCCCGCGACCACCATCCCTGCGTGCAACATACAGTCTGTCAATATCAGCTTTCGGATGCAAAGCTCCATACATCATTAGCAGTTTCCGTGTTTTTCGGTCCATACTCAAGATGTCCTGTTGAGTCCAATCGATGAGACCAAAGCTGTATTCAAGTACAGGGACTGCCAGCGAACCTATTGCTGAAATTCTATTCTTAGCGCTAAGTTCTGTTTCCAGGATCATTCTTACTCTCCTATAATATTCCTTTAATATTCTTTCCTTCATTACATTATGTGAAATGTCACTACTTTCCTCTATGCCAAGATATTTATACGTTCTTCCAGGTTCAAGATCTTTTATTATGTTTCCATCTTCCAATTGAATATTTTCCGACTTGGCAAGCTTACCCCTAACTATATTTGCTTTCGCACATTTGTCAAGGCCAAACTGCATGCAGATGTCTTTACTGAAGGCTTTTACGACAGTTAACATTTCAAATAGGGCTTTCTCATTCTTGGCAAAGAGTTTTAGATCGTCCATGTAAAAGAGGTGACTAATTGGTTTTTCCCTTTTGTCCAGTTTATAGCCAAAAGAGGGGTGATTAAGCTGCCTGCTCAATGGGATTAAACAAATACAAAATAGCAGTGGTGACAGGGAGTCCCCTTGGAATATACCATTCTTTATCTGTATAACTCTTGATTGTAGTTGTTTTTGCCCATTTCTCAGAAATAACATAGTACTCCATTGTTTCATACTGCACTTGCGGAACTCTATTAGTTTCGGGTGTATTTTGTATAATTCCAGGGCCCTGACTATCCAGTCATGTGGGACGCTGTCATAGGCTTTTTGATAATCTATCCACGCAACGCTCAAATGTCTCCTGCTCTGTTTAGCATTCTTCAAGATTATCTTGTTGAGCAGCAGTAGCTCCTTGCACCCATACGAGCCCTTACGGCATCCTTTCTGCTCAATGGGTAGCAGATCATTTAGTTGTAGGTGTTTGTATATTTTACCAGCTATTACTGCTGTTATTATCTTATACACGGTTGGAAGGCAGGTTATTGGTCTGTAGTTTTTAGGGAGTTTTCCATCTCCTCTCTTTGGCAGGAGATAGGTAATACCACGTGTCATCCATACGGGCATCTCTTCATTCTTGTTCAGTATATTGTTTACTGTCATTTTCAGGTATGGGTGCATGGACGTAAATTTCTTAATCCAAAAATTTTGTACTCTGTCTACCCCTGCAGCTTTCCAGTTTGCAGTGCCTCTGATGACTTGTTGCAAATCGTCTTGTGTTATCTCACCCATGAGTTCAGATGCCATTGATATATTGCTAGCTGCGTCACATTCTTCTTGAAGCCACATGGAGTTCTTATTGAAGTGTTTGGGATCTTCCCATATACCAGACCAGAATGATTCAATCTCGTCAAGTGGTGGTAACTGAGGTTCAGTGAGTTCCTTATGATTTATACTTCGATAGAATACCTTGGCATTTCTTTCAAAGAGTTGATTCTGACATCGAAAGGCAACACGCTTCTTATATCTTTTGATTCTTTGTGCATAGAGTAGTATTTTTTCTTTCAGTTTCTCGACTACAATTTCTCTGGAGATTCCATCTTCTATTCTATGTTTCCTTTCAATTGCTGTAATTTTATTGCGCACTTTTCGCGTGTGACGGTTGCTCTTCATCGCCTCACTTAGTAGTGAAAGTTCTTGGCGCGTAATTGCAATGCGTCGTTCTATCCTCTTGATCCACGCTGGCTGAGTATTAGGGTTCCTGTTACCTGTTCCTGTGGGCGGAACATTTTTCATTTTGCCCAAGACCATATCAGCAACTACCGAACCAGCAGCATAAAAGAAGCTATTTATTTCTGTAATATTTGGTGGAGATTCTCTCTCTTTCACCACTTCACTGAGGGCATGATTAACACTGTCTAAAATTTTTTTCGTTCTGTTGTCATCAAAAATCTTTCGCAGAGGCCGTCTCATTTCCATTGGGGTTTGCATAACTTTTTCAATTTCTTGGTGCAAAGCGGTCTTCATCATATGATCTACATCCTTAGGATCTATGAGATCCGTGTTACTGTTAGGGGAACTACACTTGGCTTTACATTGATCACCAAACATGAATTTTTCGGGTGTGTCTTGTTGCTGTGTCACGTTATAACTATCAGATTGTTCAGCGTCACTCCTAATTCCTCCAAGGTTTTCTGTGGAGAATTTTCCGCTGCGAAGAATATACCTCCTTTGTGAAGCAAGCTTCTTGGAATCAAAATTTGGTCTTAAATTCGGGTTTCGTTCTCTCCATATTTTGTACACCTCTGCCTCAGAGCTAGCGCCATTTGCTTTGGCGTAGTAGAAGCACCAGATCACCTCCTTCATTTCGTCTTCTGTCCACCTAATACGATTCCTCCGAGCCTCAGCCTGATCTGGGTTCCTTTGACTTACGTCTGAAGAATGGCCAGATTCAAACACGGTGTTATTTGCTCGGTCAGAGAGCAATGTTGGGACATCTGTAGAGCAAGGCACGTTATAAGTCTTTCCTTTTCTTGTTCTAACCATATTGCTCGAGTATTAACATAGTGTGAATAATCAACTATAGATGGAATTAGCGTTGATTGCAGATCGCACTGAACACAAGCTATTTCCGGTCACCCGTTTCTGCGACTCAGGGTGGCCTCGGGACATCCCCCCACAAAACCCAGCAAGGTGTCCCTCCGGTCGCCAATCGGCATTACTAGGTCCTGCAAGATTTTCAATGACTGCTGGAGGCAGCCTCCTTTGTTGGCTAATCCTAGGTTCGGGCCTCCACTCTTGTCACTGGCCTGGTGTGCCACCCCAGTTTCTATCCTGTACCCTCTCTGAGCCGGTGACTCGGAGGCCTATGGCCATGCTCCTCACAAACATTGCGATTCCATCCGTTGATTCAGCCGCCCTTAATCTGGGGTGAGACGCCATTTGCAGTCGCCTTCTCCGGGCGGGGATCCTCTTCTGGTGTTGTTGAGGTCCTCTTCTGGAGTACTTCTTTGTCTGACCCCTCTCCTTCGACCTGTCCGGCAAGGGAGGCCCTACCAGTAGCTACGCTACCGCCGGCTTAGCTCTCAGGGTCACAGGGGCACACAAGCTCCACCACCAACGTCAAGGTCATGTACTCCCCAGGTGGAGTTGTTGTTATTATTATTATTATTATTATTATTATTATTATTATTATTATTATTGTTTTTACTCTCATCTTATTGGTACATTTGAATGAATTGCACAGATATACATAATCAGAGCACAATACATCTATTTTTTTAAAAGAATTTATAATACATTGTTTCCCATGAATTTCCGTACTATCCTTGTTGTTGAAATAACAACAGCCTTCTGCATGGGTTTGTACAGGTCTACATTCAAACCCAGTTGCTTAAGGCCCCCAATCAGACTCCTAGGGATGACTCCGGTGCTGGAAACAATTATCGGGATAATGCTGACTCTTTTCATATTCCACTGTTTCTCAACGGGTTCAACAAGATTTGCATATTTACTGATTTTTTCAGTGTATTTGCTTTGAATGTTGCCAGTATTTGGGACAGAAACATCAATAAGCATGACATGTTTCTCACACTTGTTAATCACAACCAAATCCGGTCTGTTGTGAATCACTGTCTGGTCCGTTAAGATAGTTCTATCCCAATACAAGCGCCACTCTTCGTTCTCCAGTACACTCGTAGATTGGTACTTAAAGTACGGTACCTTATCTTCAGTCAGAAGACTACATTTTTGAGCCAACGCTTGATGTAAAATTTTGGCCACCGAATCATGTCGCTGTTTATATTCGGTGCCTACCAAATGTGTACAACCCGAGGTAACATGTTGAATTGATTCCACTGTTGGACAACCATAACGACATAACTCATTCTGCACATTGCTATCTCTAACAATTCGCTTCAAATAGTTACGCGTTGGAATAACTTGATCCTGAATAGCCAACATAAACCCTTCAGTTTCTGGAAAGATCTGTTCTGATATAAGCCAGTAGTTCGATAAATTATATTATTATTATTATTATTATTATTATTATTATTATTATTACTATTATGGCATAGCATTACTGTATGTAATTGGGTTATAATTTGTACAAGTTATCAATTTCTTAGTATAATTTCGTACTTTATATATTTCACGTTTATAAGAAAATCATCACATTTCATTATGTTACATTATTGTTGACAGTATATTTTACATTTTTCTACAGGACAGCTAAGAGGATAATGAACTTTTCTCTAAAGAAAATATTACAAAACAAAAGAGAGAAGGTTTTGAAGAATGTGTCATTGTCTGGTAAACTTGTACCTGGCAAACATTTTAAAGAACCCTGTGTGCAACGACTTACGTTTTCTTAAGATTACCAACACGGAAGGAATTTTTGTAAGATTCCATGGACGTATAACGAACAAAATTTCTTTCTTCCCGGGCTTGTGACTTTATCACATAGTGACAGAAAACATAAGGCACAGACAAAGCAGCGTGATAGAAGGCAGTTTAAGTATTCTCTACGGGGAAATGGTGTGTCATTTAATGTATGTTTTGAAGCATTTAAATCATTGTTTCAAATAAGTAGGAAGAGACTTGCAAAAATTCATGAAGTATTAAAAGTGCTTATCCAGGCATTCTGACGGACAGGCGTGGAAAACATGTTAAGAAGATAACATCACACGAAAAGAAGTCCGAAATCACATTAAAAAATTTACTAGTATGCTAAGTCATGACTCGAGGATAGCCCAAACAAAAGATTCTTATCCCCTACTTTGAATTTATCTAGAATGTATAAAATGTATGCAGAAGAGGGAGACGAACCCGTAAAAGAGTGGTTATATCGAGATATATTTCTTCACTAGTTTAACTACAGATTCAGTCCACCTCGTTCAGATTCATGCATTGCTTATGACAAATTAACAAATAAACTTAATGATCCAGACTTGGAGGACAGTAATAAAGCAAAGCGTTTGAACCAAAAGACACCACATGTTCGAAAAGCAGATTTAAGATATGAAAAGTTAAAAACATAAAAAAGTAAGAACAAATGTAAATCTTTCAAAGTACTAACATTTGACATGCAGCAAACGTCTGCCATTCCTCAGCAGTTGTCAAGCTTTCTATCAGAGACAGTTATGGGTTTATAATGAATGTGTCCATGTTTGTTCGAATGATGATTTCTATATCGTGATGTGGAGTGAAGAACAAGCTAGGCGTGGATCCTCTGAAATAGCATCGGCACTTCTCAGAGTCTTAAATGACTTGCGGAAGAGATTTCTTCCTGTAAAAGAGTGTTGTGAAAGGACGGATGCAGCGGGCAAAATAAAAACTTTTATATTGTGACATTTTGGTCGTATTTAGTTCAGCAAGGATTTGCAAACAAAATTGAACACAGATTTCTTGTAATACATTTCTTCCTTGTAACATAAACTTCAGTCACATTAAAAAAATGAAAAGAACTCGTGTTAATGAAATTCATGTGCCTTTGAATTGGTGCAAATTAGTGGAGAAAGATAAATGTGAAAATCCCCTAAACGTTTTCACAATGCACGGTGAAGATGTTTTTGACTTTACAGAGTTGACTGCAAAAATGTTCCGATCCGAAACCGATCTTCTTCGGGTTTGAAGATCCTAAGTGTGACAATTTTATATTGAAAAGGAGAATCTATTTCCCTACTATACAAACATTCTTATAGTGAGGTAAAAAGGTATGAAATATTAAATAGCCTCCCAGCACTTGTGAATAAGTATTAGGAACAAAATTCTATAAATGGAGCTAAAATCAAAGATCTGATAGCACAAATGGACTTTCTACCTGCAACTAAGAAGTTCTTCTGGATAGATGTTTTTGCCAAACAAGAGAAACTCGTAACCTTCCAACTTTCTCAAGAAAATGTGATCAACATAAAAAGGAAGATTTAAAATCCAATGGAGTGTGGAACTATGTAAAAAAATCAATAAATTTACATTACTACTGCATTGTATTTTTTGAACACTGTATTAAACATCAGTGCGGCAAAATTACTTCTCAATGTGTAGATGTGATCATTTTACAGTTAGTACCCTTGTAATTTTACAGAGAACCTGCTGGAACATGGTTGTAATAAAAATTATTTTAAACAGGCAAATGAAGTTAATGACAGTTAAATAGATATTTTGCTAATAAACCTATCATACTTTGCTTTCAGTGAATATCTTACCAATTTTTAAAGTATTAAATGAGATACAGAATGTACAAACTTTGTTTTCTTTGTACTGTAAAATGGTGAAAACGTCGTTAGTACCCCTATAATTCTCAACTCTTCAATTATTCGCGATTGGTTTGAAGAACATTCTAGGCAATTCGAGTGAATAATTTGCCACCACGATCGCCCGACATGAATCCCGTCGAACATTTATGGGACATAATCGAGAGGTCAATTCCTGCACAAAATCCTGCTCCGGCAACACTTTCACAATTATGGACAGCTATTGAGGCAGCATGGCTCAATAGTTGTGCAAGGAACTCCCAACGACGTGTTGAGTCTATGCCATGTCGAGTTGCTGCCCTTCGCCGGGCAAATGGAGCTCCGACACGATATTAGGTGTCTCATGACTCATGTCACCACAGTCTATGATCATGGTGGCGGCCATTAAAGACAATATTACATAATATAAAACGCAATATTATGTGCAGTGAATGCTGTGGTTTAGGTGTAGAATATTAAAAGTATAATATAGTATGGTATAGTTGTCTTTGTAGTTTAATACTAATAACTATTTCTTATACTTACGTTACTGATGTGAATTATAAAATTATTCAAGCTGTATTTTCATAAAAAACTCGTTCGTGAATTTTGGTAGTGTAAATGTCGTTCGTAAATGAAATTGATTAATACATTTTTCTAATGTTATGATGTATTTTTTCTCAACCATGAAAATGTAAGGTCACGTTGTATTAAATGTCGTGTTTATTTTTCAGACACTAAAAAATTCGTATCTTCGTCGCCACAGTGATGGCGATACTCCAAGTGTTTTTCTGTTGCTGACCTGTGGAACCATCTCCAGTACTTGTGGCCAAGTATGCAGTTACCCATTAGCTTTGGTGAGAACTCGTTTGCAAGCACAAGGTACAAAAATACACTCCGTACAGATAAAATAAGATGTTTTAAATTTTGTCAAATTTCAGATATCAAGCTCACATATTTAAAACAAAGATTCTTTCCTCCAAGCGGAATCCAGATTAACAAAAATAGGCAATTGTAAAATAATAGGGACAGTTATGTATCAATTGAATAAGTTCTGACATCTGCGAAGTGGCATCTCATTTCGTGCTTCCAATTAGACTTGAATGTGATTGTGTCTCTGATTTTTTAACAAAATCATGGAAAAGGAATGAATATCTTATGTGTCCGAGCATTTCATAATGATAAATTACAGCAAATATCTCTAAACCCTTACACTCTAATAGTTGTTTCATGCATGTGTACAACTGATTAGAAAAGTCACGTTCCCTGATTTTTACTTCCTCCTATCTACTACATAGTTCGAGGAAGTTGTGTACAAATAGTGGAAAGGTGCCCATTTTCGACAGACGCATTTTGGGCCCCCCGCATACCAAGCAAGTTCATTTTCATTGCTCCTAAACGTAATTACTTTCTCACATACGTAGTTCAGTCCAGAATTCACGTTTCGAGGGTCCTTGATACCGTAAACATGTTTTTTTTCTTAAGAGGTCCGTCCCGTCTGTTGTGTGGGTGATTTTTTTTTTTTTTACGAGGGCAGGGGAAAATCTTCCGAAGACACTGCGGAGCTCGCACACCCACCACATTCACAGCTAACCTGTGTCTAAAAACCCCTCCCATTCTTCCGATTCCCTTCTCGCGGAACCGCTGTCATCGCGGGAACGACAGATCGGCATATCGCTCTATGCCAACCGATCTCACAGGATACTCCTTCGAAATAGTTCTTCTACCCGAAGCTTCTTTAAAACGTTTGCGGCATAGGTGGCTACCGCACTCCAATTCTCTTGGGATACCAGAATCCTAGAGGTAATGGTATCAAGAGTCACTACCTGCAGGAGTCGGTGGTGTTCTTCCCTCACCTCAACGAAGTGTAGACAGTGACATGTGCTCCACATCTTCAATCATTGGATCATAGGTTGGGCATGAAGAGTCATTGTCCAACCGGAAATGGTGTTTGTATGCACGGTAGCAGCCGTGCCCCATTAACTGGATCAAATAATGATCCACATCACCCTATTTCCTGTGAATCCACTTCGTTATGTCAGGAATACGACGAAATGTCCATCTACCAATGGATGATAGAATCTATCGCCGTTGCCACTGAGCCATTGTCACCTCCCTCTCTTCCCTCATGATGGCGCTCCTATTTGTAGCCCCCTTTCGCTTACGTCTGTGCAACCTGTCCCTTCCTTGTGCCATGAAGTGTATATGATAATGTCGGCTATCACACACAGCATCATATGAAACCGTGCGAAACGCCAGGGCTATCCTCAAGGCGGATCTTCCATATACTGACTTCGCACCGCGGGCTGAATCCCAAAGACATCAGCCCAAATGGGGGCTGCGTAGAACAGCATAGCGTTAACTGCGCTAGACAGCATCCGGCTACTTTGCCTTGGACCCCTAACATTAGGCATAATTCGTACCGTGCGACACGCTTACTCGCAGACTATATGAAATTGCTCGTCGAAATGCAATCTCGAGTCAATCTGAACTCCTGCATATCTTAGTCTGCTAGGAGGCTATTTTACTACCTCCAACATTGAGAGTAATACCCTCTTTCACTTCTCAGCCTCCGATTTATGCTCGGCCATCTGGAGCCCCACCGACGTTAGCCACCGCCGCATCGTAGCCCCAGTCTCGTTGGCAACCTGAGTGACCTCTTCAGTATATTTGCCGACCACTACCACCGCAACATCGTCAGCAAATCCAGTAGCCCTAGCACCTTCCGGGAGCTGGAGCTTCTAAATGGAGTAATATATAATCTATAACTGCGGACAAAGGCCAGTACCGAGGCTTGCGGAACACATGAGATACCATACGCCTTTACTTCGGTCTCAGTTCCGTATAGTAAAGTCCTTTCCTCAAAGGAGCTTCTGACTATTTTCATTATGTAATTCGGAACTCCCAGTTTTTTAACGCAGCAAGTGTGGAACTCCAGCTTGCCGTATTGTGTTCCTGAGTCGAGGGTAACAATAGCGCTATACTTCTTTGCGCCTCTTCTCCATCGTTTGCCCTCAAGAGCCTTGCGTGATATTCTGGTGTGATTATCAGACAGCCCCTGTGGTCCCTAGGTGTAGGCTTCAATCCGTTTGCAGATGATCCGCTTTAATACCTTGCCTGCAGTATCCACCAAACAAATAGGCCGATATGGTGACGGGTGGCGTATCGCCCTTCGGAAGGAGGACCAGCTGTTGTTGCTTCCAACGACGGGCGAAATTCCCTTCTCGCACGCACGCATTGTGTGCCCCTAAGAATAGATCTGACCGGGTCCTAATAGCGGCCTTAATAGCAACATTCCGCACCCCATTCAAGCCGGGGGCTTTGCATTCTTGAAGCTTATCGCAAGCCTTTGACAATTCGTCTAATGAAACCCTCAGAACCTCGTGTAGATCTACAAGTGTATCCATAAGCGACAACACATCCCTCTGATGAGGAAACAAGGTAGCAACTATCTTCTCCAACTATACCGAGCACGTTGGGGGTGGTCTGGACGCATATAAGCAAACTGCACATGTATTCGGCACCGGGCTTCCCTGATTGGCTAGCGGACACGGACCGCGAAACCGCGCGAAATTCGTATGTTCTCCTTCCACGGATCCCTGCAGAGCCACAGCGAGTGTCAGTGCACTTGGACTCAGCTACTCTGTTCGTGGACGAAGCGATCGACTCTGCGTTTTCCTCTGACATCAGCTGTGATATTAGTCATATCCATAATGGAAACTAACAATCCAACGTGTTTTGTCTGTAAGTACTTACACTTATATTTTGATTTTAAATGAATAAATGCGAACTAGGAAACTAAATTATATTTCTTTCCAAGCAATTACAGTTATGAAGTTACAAAGGATAATGAAGAAGAACCAGTCATAAGAAGTGTAATAAGTTCAATTCAAGACACAATTGGGTAAAGGAATACGCGAAGATCACCCACACGAAATGGAATGTTAGATTATGAAAACGATTTGTTTTTTTCTGTAAGTTGACGAAAATTTACCTTACGTTCTTATTTTATTATAGTAAAAGCCTTATGTCGCCAAAGTACATACAGAAAAGTAGTAGAATAGAAAATAGAACTTTCTAAAAATTCTGGATGTCCAACTTCATTGTAAAAATAAAACTTAACACTGCATACACAAGAAGAAAAGATGTCTTTATTAAGGTACGTAGGGTATTCGATTTGTTTACATTGTTTTTAAATTTATTTACAGACGTCTTGATACAGCTTCAAAAATTTTTGAAGACGTGAACATTAATTTCGAGTTATAATAGTTGTTCTAAAACTGATATCCTCGATTCTTCAAGGAACCATGAATGGTTCAATTCATTAAAACTTGGGGCTACTTGTGATTGTTGTCATTGTGTGTCTCGCCCCGTAGAGGAATTGAATTTAGTTTTTCTGAAACTTTGTTAGGTAGTTTAGGCACACAGCATTCTCGGAATCAAACCGCGTGTTCGTGCTTTTTTTCAGTCGAGTGGAAAATTGATTTTACGAAAATTTATTTCTTCTGCTTAGCAAACTAAACCCCTTAAGAAATATAAAATTGACGTATACAAATAAAAACATCAATAAACAATTTTTTCCTTCAAAAACCCTACTTTGCCAATTGTGGAATACATATAAATAATTAAGATGGGAATCATAAGTAAATATCCAAAATTTAGTAGGTATCAATGAAAATGAAAAAATGGTTAAATCTTAAATTTATGTATATAATTAAACAATTTACAATGAACTATTCACATTTTAATAATACACTTATAGCTTCTTATAACATGTAATCGAAAAATTGAGAATGTTATTAAAATTATTGTAATTTATAATCTGTAATACTACTAATTTTTTTGTTAAAAATTAAATTGTCAGAAATTTTCATTTTAACAATAAATAAAAATTCATAACCACAATGTAAGAACTCCTGAACCACTGTGGTTCCTGCCAGCTGATAAGGCTACAAGGCAAGCATTCCTTCAATATTTTAAAATGGGAATGAGTATTGCAGAATCATGCAAATATCATCAGACCCTTCTTGAATTAGATGAAGATATTTGTGAAGAAGATTATCCCAGTGGTCGTACAAATCCAACAGAAAGAACTGTGCGCTACTGGCATGATCACAACTAGGGCCTAGGTCAGGCCAAGCCTCATAGTCTGTCTCTCTGTATCATTTTTACATTATCGTTTTTTTAATGTTTTGTTTGTTTTTGCTAGTGATCACTATGTAATATGTTATGTAATTCATTAATTTCAATAGTATGAAATACATGATCAATCGTTTATAGTTATCTTTTGTGTTATCGTTTATAGTTATCTATGTGGAGATTTTAAAGATTTCTGACACTAAAACCTTGATAAAAAATATCCCCAATAAATTTGTTAAAATTCATTTAGGTGCTATTGTAAAATTTTAAAAGCGACTTGTTGGAAAACATTGTTGAGAAATTTGAAAACCCATGATATTAAAACCTATTTAACCTCTCCTGAAATAAATCAAATTACCTTCAATAAGATTACAATATACATTAATAATATAAAAATGTATTCAAAATGTGAAGTTTAGTAGATATTTGAATAAAATTTTCAATTTGCAATCTTAAGTTAATTTTATTTTAATTTCGCTCAAAATTGGAAATAATACTGAGAAAATTTTGTTTCCATCAACCCCTTCAGCCTCCTTTGTTTTTGCCACATATTCCTCTAAAACTAAATATTTTTTTAATGGCCCATAAAAATATTGAGACATGAACACAATAAAATCCTTGATTCACCAATGTGAATCCTTGATTCACAAATATATATATATATATATATATATATATATATATATATATATATATATATATATTAATAGGAATAAAATTAAATAAAACTGAATGACAATATGTTAACAGAAAAAGGAATAAAACATATAGTGTATATAATATATAAATATGTATATAAAACATATATATATATATATATATATATATATATATATAACATATGTAAAATGAATAGTATGTATCCAGTTTCCAAAATGACTAAACGGCGCTTAAAACGAACCTTCAGTACTTCCGTAGAAAGAGAACATACGAATTTCGCGCGGTTTCGCGCTCCGCGCCCGCTAGCCAATCAGGGAAGCACGGTGCCGAATACATGTGCAGTTTGCTTCTATGCGGCCTGGACAGAGCCTTGAGCCTGGCTAAATTCAAGTTACCACCTTATACGGACGACCCCAGGGGTCCGCATCCACCTCGTTGCTTAGCTCTCTCCAGCAGCAAACCTTGCTGATCTTTTGTGAAAAACTCTTCTGGCGGCCATGAGACTCCTTGAGTGTGTCATAATTTGGTCGATCCCACCCGCGTTGCGCCAACCTAAGTGTGCGATGGCGTTCTCTGCAAAGTTCTTCGATCTCGTCAGTCTACCAGTATACTGGAGGACGGCATTCTTTCGCCATTGACTCATCACGAGCTTCAAAGACCCGGTTCATTACAGTTCTCTCCACATCCTCGGAGTTACCGACTAGCATAACGTTGCCCCCCATCAAAGTAGCGAAAAAATCGCGAACGTCGTGTGGTTCCAAGTTGCTGTCGTATCTCCTGCAGAACTCAACCTACACTTCTCCCTCACTTCATTTTCTCCCTGAGCTTGGTGGTCGCTATGTGTTTAATGATCGCTAACCTCCCACGCCGTAATCCGTCTACCAAGGCTATTACACGCGTATATTAAGTCAACGATGGAGCTGCGACTGTTGATGATAAAGGTCAGGCTGTTATCCGGTTCGTTACCCTGCTGTCTCACTCAGTGGCCAATGCATTAACGTCCCCAGCAGTAATAAGAGGTCTTCGTTCTCTCGCATCGTCCAATAATCTATCGAGTACTGTCTTGAACTCATCAAGCGACGCACTGGGTGCGGCATAAACACTATAAACATTTATACCGATTCCTGGTGAATCCATCCCCTGGGACTTGCATAACTTCCTGGACTGGACTATTACCACAAATCCACACCGCAGCTCGTTTACACGCGTCCGAAACCCATTGGAGACCGGTTATACTCCTATATGGCTCGCACAAGATTGTAAAAGTTTTCTTCAGCTTGCGCACTGTCTGGTTGAAAAGGTCTTGCGCCGCCTCGTAATGATTAAGTTTCAGCTGAAGAACCCTAATTCTCATTCTTCCAACTCCGTTGCGCCTTCCGAAAAGCCTTTTGATATAGCTACCACTTGCATGCGTCTCACTTTTCCCTCAACAGGGGGCAACAATTAGGGGGCTTAATGCATGTCTCAACAAGATGCCCTCCTTCACCGCATCGATGAGAATTCTTGGACCAGTCAGGTTCTTTACAGTTTCGCGCCAGGTGCGCAAAAGCCCACCACTTGTATCACCTGCTAACAACTATCTTCTCCTAAATGCGTCATCTAACCCAGCTAATCCGAATTTTGTTCATTCGAGCCGCTTTCCTGTCTAGTTCTGCTGGTAGTGCAACCGCAGCCGTTTTGGTACCACCGTAGGCGGTGCGAATGGACTTAACTACTACTTTCCTGTTATTGGCTCCCTCCAGCTGTCTCTCTCCACAATTTCTTTGCCCGTCGTGACTTCGTTCAGATCTTTAATCACTGAGAGTACCTCATTTGACAAAGTCTTTACCTTCGCTTGTAGTTGATCTTTCCTTGTAGTTGATCAGCCACTGCGGTCTGAAACTGCGCTGCCTTCGAGCAGCCCGCGGCTCCCATCTCCAAAAGCAGATCTCCCGTGCCTCTCTTTCTTATTTTGACTACATTGAGTCCCAGTTCTTCAAGCCCCGGGGATTTCTTCATTTGGCACAAAATTTCCGCGTACGTGGCCCCCTCTTCGGCTTTCACTAGCAAGGTATCCCGACGCTTGGGAATGGAGTGCGATGGTTTCTTCCTCCTTGCCTCAACCGTCTTCCATTGGCTCTCGAGTGCATCGCCAGACTCAGGTGGGCTCCTCTCAAAGGTGAGCGACTCCTCCTCCCTTGGTAGCCCGACCATGCCCCACTTCTTTCCTTTATCCATGGACTTTTTGGGGGTTTTCTTCTTGGAGAACTCCACATTGACGGACTGATCGGACTCCTTACTAGTACACTGGGGATATGGGACACGCAGTCCCCTTTCGTGAATCGCAACCGTGTTTGTGTACAACGCTATCTCCTAAATAGATATTCTCCGATCGCACGTCTCCGACTTTAGACCCTGCGAATTGCTAGTGATTCACGGAATAATTTATTTTAGAAATGTTGAATATTTTCTAAAAACATTTCTCACATTTTCCTTCAATGTCTTCCTTCCAAATAGAGAATGTAAAAACCACGTAAAAATGTTTACCCGTGTAAAAATGACGAAGGTCCTATTTTCATTAAATTCTCAGAAAGGGGGTAGCTGAATAAGATACGCAAAACTGTCTCCGGGGATAATAAATTTTTATGTTGAAAATCGTAATTGACATGTAAAAAAAAACAAGTTCTTCACCGGATTTAAATCAATTTACCTGGAGTACTTCGTACAAATAAAAAACGTTTTTTAGTTTCTTATATAAGTTTTAAATTTTTAACCACATTACGCCGACGAATCTTGACTTTACGTATACTTGCGACTTTCTATAGATGGTAAATATGTATCCAGAATTTTTCAGGCGTTTATGTTCGATTTTGACTCTTACAATCAACAAAATAGAAGGGAAAAGGGGGAAAATTACTTTTTACTTCGTTTTTTTTTAAGAATATCTCATGTTTTGACGCTGATCATGAAAAGGGCTAATTACAAATTATAGCCCTTTAAATTTTCTACAATTTCCCAAAAATTTCAACCTTTCACGTTGGACCATCGTGGATTTTCCGATATCTTAGCATGTTGTATAAATAAAATAAATAAAGGGAAAAAATCCTAAAAAAGGTATTTATGCAAAAAATAGGCATGTATGCTAAAATAAGCAAAAATAAGCATTATAAAACTTCGTCATATGTCATGATTCGTGCCCATCAGCCTTTAAACAAGAGCTCTGGAAAAAAAATAGGCTTTTCCCTAAACATCCTATGTCTATTCATCGTTTATCTTTTCTAATAAACAGAAAAAATGAAAAATTACTGAAAAGAAACTAATTATAGGAAAATAAATAAGACTAATAAATTGCTGTTTTGTTTATCGGCTGTCGGGTGCAAATTATAAAATAAAAAGTTGAACTTTTTGGGAAACTATAGAGAATTTAAAGAGCTACAATTTGTATTTTGCCTTTTTTATGATCTACGCCAGAACATGAGATATTCTTAAAAAACAAAGGAAAAAGGTATTTATTTTTCTATTTTCCCCTTCAGTTCTGTTGATTGTGCGTGTCAAAATTGAAGATCAACGCCTGAAAAAATTCTCGAAATATCTTTAACATAGAAAGTCACAAGAATAAGTAAAGTTAAAATGTTTCTTTGTTTTGTTTCATTTGTGCGAAGTACTTAGGGTAAATTGATTTAAATCTGGCGATTTTTTTCCCTTCAATTACGATTTTCAACATAAAAACTTTTCATCCCCCAGAGGCAGTTTTGTATATCTTATTCCACTACTCCCCTTTCGAAAATTGCAAAAGTTAAAAATTCTTTGGACACCTTCCGAAAAGTACAAATTTGAAGTTTGAGACTTCTCTCATTTTGCAATTTATTCTCCATTATTAAATTACTAATGCTAGTCGTAGGTTCAAGTTTAGGCCAAATTGATTTGCCGGTCCTATGAGTTACAATAAATCAATAGTAACACGGTAACCAGATACGACTGTTTCAGTGGCGAATCCCGATCATTATTTTAAGTATACCTCACTTTATGGAAGCTACCTCTACCATAGTTTTCCTTCTAATGGACACCTATATATCATATATCTATTCTGGAAAATTAAATGTACGTACCGAGTTTACTAGAAAGTCAGCTCTATTCGTCGAAATTTCTGAAGAAATCGCCCAAAAACAGTTTGTATAAAATGTTCATGATCATCTTAACGAAGTTTACAAAGTAGCTGCTCTCCAAGCAACATCCTTGGCAGCGAAGATAGTCATAGTTGATCTGCAGTGAGATTTCACTTTATTCAAGGTGGAAAATGACCGTTCAACTGATGTGCTTGATTCAATTAAAACTGGACATACTAATTTGTATACTTCCGGCATAGCTCACGTCAAGTCTCTCTTGTTCAAGATTTTTAGAATCTAACAGATTTCCCTTGAAAATCTTGATCTTGAGACAAGTACACAACAGTCAATTCATTTTTCAGGCGTATTGAATCAAAGTTTGAAACATGAATTATAAAAAAAAATATGATCAGGGAAAGGTGCTTTGTAATCCCTAAATTTTGAGGTATCTAGAAAGTCAATGAAACTGTAACTTTCAAAATCGGAAAATGTATTCCTTATCTGATGAGTACTTTGTCCAAAATCTCATTCAAAATTTTTCTGAACATGACTTCACTTGGTTCGCTAGTTTCCCTTTTCTTTTGTGCATGTTCGTTTATCACCTCAAAAGAAATAATTTGCCAAATGCTTTCGAATTCTCTTCTGAGTTCCTCTAAACATTCCATAGTTTGTAACACTTTAAAATGGCAGTATCCAATATCTATCTTGTCTTTTCATGCTTGGATTAAGAACTATATTACTATATTGGGATACTATATTACACTGGTCTACAAACATTAACTTTTTTCTTTCACAAGAATGAAAGTAAAAGATTCTAGAAGTATTTTCGTACTGAATTCAAATATCATTTCAGTTTTTCTCAGTGGAAGCTGAACTGTGAAGTGTGTGCATCGCGGTGAATAGCAGTGCAGTGATTGTGCTCAGTGACGTGAACCGTGGTCAGTGCATCGTACTGTGGTCAGTGACGTGAACAGTGGTCAGTGCATCGAACTGTGGTTAGTGCAGTGGACTGTGACCAGTGCATCGAACTGTGATCAGTGCAGTGAACTGTGGCCAGTGCTTAGGACTGTGCGAGTGTGTAGAGAAGTGAACAGTATAAATAAATAATCAAGAAAAGTGTAGTGTAAATAAATAATCAAGTGTTTCAGTGATTGTGTTAAGAAACAAAAATAAACGTTTTTTGTTAAAATAATACCAGACTTTTAATTCACCACCTAGAAACGTAACAATATTGTTTAGAATTATTCCGTCCAATGGTAAATAATCCTTGTTTTGCTTCTGGACATAAATGTAACTTCATTATCTGTGCACGTCTTCTAGAATTCAGTGGGAAATACAGTTATTCAAATTCTCGTTTCCATGTTGTCGCGGCAGGAAGTATTATTCCGAAGGACAACATGGATAAGAGCCCAAAATTTGCCCACAATTCACTTCTCCCCATAGTCATACGCAGTTTTAACTGTTTTTGACGTAAAATAAATAAATAAAATACATTAAATGTCTGTGTTAAAATTAATGTTACTTTCCTTGTGATGCTCAGTATAGTCTCTAATTGTATAGAAACAGTTATGCAGCAGAAACGATTTCACTTTGGAATTAAAATTTTCTATCGAATTTAATCGTATAATGTCATCTGGCAAAGTGTTGTAAAATAATGTACATGCATTGTATGTGAATTTTTTGTAATGAGCTGTTGATACTGTCACCTGATGAAAATGATTTCTACGTAGAGTGTTATAGTAATACACATCGGCATTTTCTGAAAATATATTCCCGCCCTTAAGCAAGTCATTTTTGACAAAAACCACTGATTCGTAAATAAACAGACACGGTAAATTCGTAGATTAATGAAGAGAGGCTTACATGAATCACGTGGGTGCGATTTGGTTATTATTCGTACAATTCGTTTTTGTAATCTTAAAGTTTGGGAGCTATAAGATGTATTTCCCCAGAATATTATGCCATATCTCAGGCGGGAATGAACATTCGCGAAATATACACAACGAGCAGTATGAAGGCTGACTGAATTTGCTTGTCACAGACACTACGCATAAAATTATGTAATGTCTAAAATAAACTTTTATTAAACTTAGTTTTAATTAATTTACCTGAATTGCGTATTTTTATTATATATTAGTGTTCTAAAATTTCGTAATTACATTTCCGTCATTCGATGGACTTGCAACCCCCCAGTTTGTTGTGGTATCAGCCGCCACTGTCGGCAATACGAAAGTTTCAATATCTCTAAAATTGTTCTCCCGAATTGCTTCCAGACTTTCTTACCTTGTGCATTCGCCGTGCTGTTCTTTGAGTACTTGCGGAAGCTGCACTAATAATATTAGCAATATTTCATTTCCTCTCCTTCCCGAAAATGGACTGCTCCGCAAAAGATCGTAACTCACCAGAACTTCTTCCTTCAACCAAAGTACTCACTTTTTCTTTCTTACTTGTTCCCTGGAAGACGACACTGAGACGACCTCGTTGACGAGAATATCTAAATACAGTAAACAATCTTAGCAATTTCTTGTTCGTGCTCAGAAAGCTCTGTGCGTTTCGTAGAGGATAGTAAGTTTTTTGTTTTATTGTGTGGTTGCCGAGATTCTTGTGACGTTTGATATTTGTGATCTGGGCTGTCCGGGTGACGCCGCGTCGAAGGCTGGGGTGCCGACGATTCGACCAACATATCGCGGTCCTCTTCAGGGCTGTACAGCCCTGAAATTATAATAAATATATGGCTACTTAAAAATTTTAATTTGGCGGTTTAATAACAGTTAACGGTGGAATAACGGTTGGCGTATCGGGCTGTTGTACCCAACTGTACGGGTTCAAACCCCATCGAAGCCGTGGATTTTTAAGGTCAAAAAAACTACTTTCTTACACCTTCCTTCGGAAGGGAAGTAAAGCTGGCTGGCTTATAGATTTGCTGCATGTGTGAAAGGACCTCAAATCTAAAGAAGCCTCTAATCTAAATTTAAAATCGCCTGTTTCGTCGCCCGAGCGCTAGATGGTGAAAGGATCGTGGCGAACTTTGCGTGAACGGAAGAGCATACCTGATGGTGTGAGCCTCGCCACATATACACAATAGAGCTTTGAATTGAATTTAAATAAAGATTCCACTTTTTTTATCATATGAAAACAATATTTTGGAAATTTTCTGTGCAGAATTCAAATTTTGAAGATTCAATTGCAGTATTAATATCTTACTAAAATATTTTAATATAAGTTTAAAGTTTGTGTTTTCCCTAATGATATTTTTGCGTAATACATTTTCCCCTCCCTATCGTTTTTTAATTAAATCAATTGCTATTATTTGAACATGAGTTATGCCCGTGAGTTGATATGAGTGAATATGAGTTATGCCCATGCCAATGACTTCTGCTTGAGATTTGAATGTGGTAAATATTTAATTAAATGACTTGCGCACAGGGTGGTAAATATCTGTAAATTAAAAATTATTTTTAATTGCAGTATTTTAAGTCAAATTACGATCAGTTCAGATTCCAATTAAAAAGTAAAATGTTAATATTTTTGTATCAGACGTTATTTTCAATCGCTTTTACTTGCCGAGTTTTAATGCACGTTTGGGTCCATTTATTGTGATACAATCAGCGTTTGTGATTTGGTGACCCTGGTGGCAAAAATAAACAGTTGAGCTACGTAATATTTGTACACTGTTTAGCACTTTTACACAAAGTCTTGATGGTCCACAAAATCTTAGTGGCTCGTACATATTATGAAGTTGTGTTGAACACGTTTAGAAAAACTTCTAAATAACAACTTATTTATTGTGAGAGAGATGTCATTTTCGTGAGTTATTTATATTACAAAATATGGGAAATTTCCATTCGGTTGCAGATGAAAATTAGAGAAAGATAGGAAAATGTTTAGAAACGTTTGAACTTTGATTTACGAAGATGGTATTGCCTGTAAGTGGCTACAATTGATTTTAAATTACCATCTAACTTTTCTTGCATCAAAGCAGAAACCCACCTTTGCCGACCTTATTCTGAAGGTGGTATAATTTTACAATCCCGATTTCTGGAAAAAGTACGGAATCTAAAAAGTGTCCTGTTGTCTCTTTCGCCCCCCTTTTGCCCCTGTCCATTCTCACTTACAACTTAATTATGGTGAAAATACAACTGTACTTTAGAGAAAAAGAACATCTCATTTCGAAAAAGTGGACATTCACAATACAAAACCGTTTTTAGATTATTATAGGCAGAGGAGAAACTCAAACGAAGAATAGTCTCAACGTACTAAAAGAAAATCGTCACATACCGTTCAACCAATTTTACTTTCTCGCTACGAAGTACAGCGAAAGTTATGCAATGCTGTGCGAGAAAAGGTGAATTTTCGACAGAAAAACAGGGCCCTCGTTACGAAAAAGTGGATAAATCCAGTTGCTAAATTTAGAAAAAATCCTCCATCACCTGATGCAGTCAGAATCGATGTTTTGTCGGTCCTTGATATTGAAAAATCGAATGACGGCAAAACGTGTCTGTCCTTCCAACAACGCTAGTGGCTTAGCCGTTCAGGCGATTTTCTCCAAAATTCACATTCCCCAATCGATCTGGCTGATGTCGCGGCCATTTGAATTTGAAACCAATATTTTAATTTTTGTGGCAACTTTAAGTGAAGCCTTTGCGACTTTTCAGAATTTTCAAAAAAATGACTGCATTTTTTATTTAATTTTGTTGTTTACAGTGCGAATGCTGCAGGTCTAATGTTCGTTGAAAACCCTGATTGTTCAAAAATTGAAAAGTTCACATTTTTTCGGTATCTTCCTACAACTAAAATATTAAAGAGAGATTTTTCCTTTAATAAAATCTGTTTCTTAAAGATAGATTTTGAAATAAAAGCATGTACAATTTTTCGAAAATTTGAGTACTTTGCACGTGATTTTGCATGAAAATACGGGCGAGAATGTACGTTTTAAAACCACTAGTTACTTTGTCTCTACTGCTTACATAGTATAGAGAAAGTTATGTAATGCTCTTAGGAAAAACGGCGAATTTTCGACACAATAACTCTTTAATTGCCCGACCCAGGTAACGAAAAAGTTGATAAATGTAGTTGCTAAACATAGAAAAAAATTCTTTAACACGTAGTGTAGACACAATCCATGATTTGTTGGTCCTTGATATCGAAAAATCGATTAACGGCGAAACATCAGTCCGTCCCTCCGTGAACACTGAAAACTGCTAAACCGTTCAGACGATCTTCTCCAAAATTGATATTCCCCAATCGATCTGGCTGATGTCGCGGCCCCTTCAATTTCAAACCGATATTTTGTTTTTGGAAAGTACTTTACATGAAGCCTCTGGGACCGTTTCTAAATTTTAAAAAAGGCACCATTTTTTATTAAATTTTGTATTCAGATGTGACAGATTGGTGCAGATATGATTTTCGTTAAAATCCCTGATTTTTCCAAAATTGCAAAAGTTAAAAAAAATTCGGTGTCTTCCTTCTACTAAAATATTGCAAATAGAGATTTTTCCTTAATGTAATCTGTTCTTTAAGGACAGATTTTTAAATAAGGTTATATACAATTTTTCGAAAATTTGATTGTACTGTTCGCGTAATTTTTTATAGGCAATATTTAATATTGTTGAAACACTTTTACAATACGGCACTAATTTTTTTATTACATTTTTATTTCAGCTAACGTAAAGGACGCTTAAGAGAATGGTGCAAGTCAAATTTTTGTTGAAATGCCTGATTTTCCAAAAATTGCAAAAATTCAAAATTTTTGTCGGATTTTTCCTACAATGAATATATTATGAAGATTTTTTTTCTTAATGAAATGTGTTCATAAAAAACACATTTAAATAAGTCCGTGGTCAGGTTTTTGAAAATATGAGTATTTTGGGGCAATTTGGCGTCAAACAGGAAATTTTTCAATTCTAAACAATTATTTTCTCAGAAATTGCTCCAAATTTTTTCTTTGAATGTTTTTCGCGTATGTAGCAAAACATGGTATTGCTTCCAATTTCGTCGCACTCTGTAGTTTCGAAAATTGAAAAAGTTAAACGAATTTCCCGCGCTTTGTTCGAGGCGGTGTCAATACATGGGGTTGCGTTCGAAGCAGGCGCTTGCCGACGCCAGCCATGCGCGACGCGGCGCGGCGCGCGGCGCCTTTCAAGTGGAGCCAAGTGCGCCCTTCAAATCCCCTTGTTCTGCGCGCGCGCAGCCCTTTGCGGCGCAGGTGGCTGCATAAAAACCTTAATTGAAATGAGCCCAATTAGATTTCTTCTCTTAAAAATGTGTTTTAAATGTAATATGAAAGAAAAATGCAGCGATGGATATTTGGGTGCTGCAGTGTTCTCTACGTTCAGTAAAATGGTGTATTCAACTTTAGTAAAGTCGGGAAGAATATGTATACAGATTTGCATAAGGTAATGATTTCGTGGTTTCGAATGCATTCATAATGGAATGTATTGGATGGCATTTAGTAATGGATGTTGAATTTTTTTTTTTTTTTTTTTTTATCTAGGGCTTTTATCCAGCCGACAGCCGGTTACCCTTTACGCCCCGATGGGACGCATATTCGACCATACACTAGACACCAACACACTTGCGGGCTCCTCTGATCTGGGGTCAGCAGAACGCGAGGCCCTCCGCGACAACACATACATACAAAGTCAAGGGACAAACAGCCATGCCCAAGGCGGGGCTCGAACCCGCGACCCTTCGGACCGAAGCGCTGAGTCGGTACTCGCTCTTAGCCACCTCGGCCATCCAGGTCGGCGATGTTGAATTTATTTGTGAAATTATTCTTGCTTGTCTGCCTGATGTGCTGGAAATAGAAAAAAAAATTGTTTATAATAGTATTCTTTCATTTACTATTACATGTTAATTTAACTTTTTCAAAAACAAACGTACGAAATTAGAACAGTTTTTAAGGCAAGTTGGCAGCTAGACTGAAATGTTTTAGCGGGCTTTCTTGTTACCGATCTATTTTGCGACAATGACTTCGTTTGACGCGTGATTTCGCAAAATGGCAACACTGTGGTTTCATGGAATTCATCCCATTGCTGTCGGTGGTGATGGCTGTATGATGTAGATAATATTATTATGAAAGAAAATAGATTGCAGGAAGGTAATAAATTTAACGTAGAAGTAACACAAACTCTTCTTTTGTGTAAGAAATTTTGATCGCTAATTATGGTATTCAAACTCTATTCAGTGTATCAAAGCAGGCTTGTACGAAATTATTTTTGCTATTCTTGATTGTGTTGCAAATACTGTAACAGTTAAATTTATTCCTGCTTGTTTTATTTGTAAAAGTAGGAAAAGATTGCTGCTCCTCACTATCTAAATGAATGAATCACAGGCACTTTGAATTGGACATTTTCAAGTAACAGCATAGTGTTAATAGCGCAGAAATTGCAATATTGCAGTATTACGTAACACTTTCTAATAAACCGAGAATGTATGTACTCTTTAACCATTAACTCGCTGCTTCCAACATAAAGGGATGACAAATAATCCATGTTTTTAAAATGTCGATATTTTTCACCAAAAAATTGAACATCATCATTGAACATCAAAAAATTTAACATCATCTTTCTTCTTTCCCCTCCTCGCCCCTTACCGAGGGAAAGCAATGGCATACTTACTCAGGATAAGTCTCACAAGAAGGCTCTAGGGGCTTCTGGAGACTAGCCTACGCACTAATCACTGGATGGCACTAAAAGAAGAAGAAACCCTTACCTGACTACACTACCATACATGTCGAAGCGTCGAGTCTGTCCGGCACCCTCGAAATTGTTCCGATGTTCCGATCTGTCCTGGCTGGGGCGGTGCCCGCTGCGGGAAGATGCTGAAGGAGATAACGCTGCAAGCTGACATAAATCGGCGCCAGACCTTACGTTTCATCGGTGGAGGAATACCGCCATCTCCCGCGATTTAACATTCTGTACACTTCGGACATTTGGCTTACCAATCAATCGTATTCTACCACTCAGTTTTGCTGGAATTTTGAAATTTGTAATCGTTCTTACCTTGTCAATAGAATCAGAATATTTACATTTGACATCATGGATAATATTGTGTACCGTTTTCCAATATTTTATTAAATGTTATTCAGATAAAAGTTTGTATGTCTAGAATCTGAAGATGGAGGCAACAATGCACTTCCGAAACATTAGATGTTAATTAGCTGATCAAAAATTTGTAAAATTGTTTTCTTGAGATCTCAGTTTAAATATTTAAACAATAAAAGAACAGGTGATTGTCGAAAAATATATATGGAACTTTCAGTGATAAAAATAATTTAATTAAAGACAAATTATAATTAACAGATCAAATTATAATTAACAAAACTACTACTCGATATGAAGTTGAAACAAAAGATTTAGGATACAGTTACCACGAAGCACAAATTCTTACCATTATAAGAAATGCATTCACTGACACAAAAAATAATACACGTATGACTAGATTGTTTACAAAAAGTAAAATAGAATTATTCATTGATTACTTGATGCAGGAGTCATGGGAAACGGTTTATAATACTGTTGATACAAACGACAAATATAATTCTTTTTTTTTTCAACTCTTTCATTTCATTTTCATCACTTGCTTTCCTCTTCAAAAAAGAAAATTAAATATTTCACGGAAAAGCAATTCTTGGATAACACAAGGGATTAGGACATCTTGTAAAAACAAACGAATTCTTTCTTTCATTTCTAAACGTCGTAACGTATCTCAAGATTTCCTTATCTACTTTAAAAAATACAAAACATTGTTACGAAAAGTCATAAGGCAGGCTAAAATCATGAAAAACGATCAGGATATTTTGAACTCAAATAACAAAACAAAAGCAATGTGGAATATAATAAAAAATACTACCAAATCAACTAGAAACCCCGTAGAGAATGTTGTTTTAAAATATAACGATATAAATGTGAACGATCCGGCAACAGTGGCTAGTCTCTTTAACCAATACTTTTCGAGAATTCCTGCCGATCTCACCAAGGGTCTTTAGCCACAAAATTCAAAAACAGACAGTTCACCCAAAATTTTAGACACTATGTTCGTTTCCGAAACTTCTTCCTATGAAATTCTCAAAATAATCGGTAAACTAAAAAATAAATATTCGTCCGGTTTAAATGAATTCCCGGATTTTTTGTTAAAGACCTGTGCGTATGCCATTATACACCCGTTAACTCTCATATTTAATTCATCGTTATGCACCGGAACGTTTCCAGATATTTTCAAAACAGCTAAAATTAAGCCGCTCTTCAAAAAAGGCAACAAAAATGAAATTCAAAATTATCGGCCCATTTCATTTCTATCAATTTTTTCAAAAATATTAGAGACTTTTCTACGTACGAATGGAAACGTTTCTCAGTAAACACGACGCGCTTTCAGATTGCCAACATGGATTTAGAAAATCAAAATCAACGGAAACAGCTATATTTTCTTTTCTTAAATATGTCGCCTCATCATTGGATCAAAACGAGGCACCTTTTGGATTATTTTTAGATCTCTCAAAAGCTTTTGACGTCATTGATCATGACATTTTACTTTCAAAATTACCTTCATATGGAATCCGTGGTATTGCTCTAGATTGGTTATGTTCGTACCTTAAACAACGATATCAGAGAGCTGAAATACCTTACTGGAATAATGGAACATTACGTACGCACCTTTCCGACTCTTTGCCCATTGCACGTGGAGTTCCTCAAGGATCGGTTTTAGGCCCTATTCATTTCCTACTTTACGTAAATGATATGCCCTCGATGATTCGAAACGGAAGAACGGTTTTCTTTGCGGATAATACGAACATCCTTTGCAATAAAGAAACCGTAAATAGTACAATATCAGATGTTTCAAATTGGTTCCGAAGTAACAAATTAATAGCAAACGAAAAGAAAACGGTTTTAATGCAGTTTTCCATTTCAAATAAACAATTCTGTGCTCCATTGAAAATGAACGGTGTACCATTGACTGATGTTAAGGCAACAAAATTTTTAGGTCTCTCAATTCAGTCAAACCTTAAATGGAACGTCCATTTAAATGAATTGAACACAAAATTAAGTTCATTATGCTACGCGTTCAGAATTCTTTCAAATTCAGTCAGCCTTCATACTGCTCGTTGTGTATATTTCGCGAATGTTCATTCCCGCCTGAGATATGGCATAATATTGTGGGGAAATACATCTTATAGCTCCCAGACTTTTAGATTACAAAAACGAATTGTACGAATAATAACCAAATCGCACCCACGTGATTCATGTAAGCCTCTCTTCATTAATCTACGAATTTTACCTTTACCGTGTCTGTTTATTTACGAATCAGTGGTTTTTGTCAAAAATGACTTGCTTAAGGGCGGGAATATATTTTCAGAAAATGCCGATGTGTATTACTATAACACTCGACGTAGAAATCATATTCATCAGGTGACAGTATCAACAGCTCATTACAAAAAATTCACATACAATACATGTACATTTTTTTTTTGTATACCATCATCATAAACGACCCTTTTCGATACCCCGAATCGTGCGTAATCCAGTATTTTATCGCACGCTACATGACGTCATCGCCATTATTAAACGCGACATGACGTCATCACACATTCAGCCAATAGTAGCGAGGGAATCGTGGGGAGGTAGAAGAAGACGGAACAGCCGACCACCATTTTCTCGCACGGATGTCAACAATGCCATCTCCTAACGTCGCTCGTTTTCAAAACATGTACTCGTGCAATAAAGCTTAACATTATAAACTACTATTACAAGACTTTGCCGGAAGACATTAAACGATTAAATTCGATAGAAAAGTTTAAATCCCAAGTGAAATCGTTTCTGCTGCATAACTGTTTCTATACAATTAGAGACTATACTGAGCATCACAAGAAAAGTAACATTAATTTTAACAATGATACATAATGCATTATTTACCATTTGGACTGTATAAATGTGTATAAACAACCTGTAACAACTATTGTACTACAGCCTCCGGGTTAATGACCCCCATCTCGATCAGGTTTTTCGTCCAGTTTCCCTGATCCATTGAGCAAATGCTGAGATGGCCCCTTGTTTTGCTTCTGGATATAAATGTAACTTCATTTTCTGTGCACATCATCTAGAATTCAGTGGGAAATACAATTATTCAAATTATCGTTTCCATGTTGTTACGGCAGGAAGTATTATTCCGAAGGACAACATGGATAAGAGCCAAAATTTATTGCTTATTTATCCTTGAAAATAGATTTTATTACATGAGAGGTTGTTTTTTTTCCTGTTTTTTTTTTCCTTCTTTTTTTCTTTTTTTTTCTGTTTTCAAAATTTAAGTAGTATGTGACCTAGTGTAGGGATCACAGAATTTTGAAAATTTGCACACAATTCACTTTTCCCCATAGCACGTCATACGCAGTTTTAACTGTTTTTTGACGTAAAGTAAAATAAAATAAAATAAATAAAGGCAAAGTATTCCGCAAAATTCAAATACAAAAGAATCAAGTCATTACAGCTATCAAATAGCCCTTTCCAAAAAATGCCACAGCCTTTACAGAAACTTTTGAGCTTCATATCACTTCAGTGTTATGACATGTATTTTATGCTCTCTTAACTATAGTTATATTACACTGTTATCAATGATTGCCTTTTTTTACAACACACTAGATTACTAATATATTTCTCTATGACTTTTCAGTGTTAACTGCTGGTCATAGAATTCCACATACCTGCACAATGACTGGGATTATAAAGAATATTATCCAAGAAGAAGGATTTTTGGGTCTGTATCGAGGCATTACTCCCAACTTTTTGAAGGTTGCTCCCGCAGTTAGTATAAGTTATGTTGTTTATGAACGTTCACGACAATCCTTAGGTGTTAATATGACATGATGCTTATTATGATTAGGAAAGGATTGAGTTAAAATTTCAAATAATCATCTGCTTTTTGAAGACTACGGAATAATATGCCTTCCTATCATTACCAGGTCTGTAATTTATTATCGCGCACTTCGACTTAACTGTGAATGGTTGTGATTCCTTTCAGTTATAACTATATTACAGCTAGTAAATTAAAACTCTTTGAAAGTAATATGTGACATTCTATGACTTTGATGTAATTAGTAATTATAATTGTCTCTATTTGTTACATTATGGATATAAAATATTCAAAAACATACCCAACAATACAAGAGAAATATCTGCATTTTGAATTGTGTGAGTGTATAAAGAGCAGTTTTCTGCTTGATTATTATTTATATATTTATTTATTTATTGTTGTATAGATAAACATTGTTACATGAATGGTCAAATGTTCATTCATATTTCCTTGTGAATTCATAATTATTTTATGAAAAAAGTGTGTTAAAAAGTTCAAACAAAAATACAATGCTGTTACATACTTTGTTTTGATGGTAATGTCTCATTGTATGCATGCACAGAAAATATGTATTATTTATCTGCATGAGAATAAGCTGAATTAAAAAATCTCCATATGCTCACCACTGCCTCTGTCATATATTTTTTATCTAATCTTTTGGTATGAAAGGTACAGAAGTAACCTATACTTTATGTATGTTTATTCCCAATTCCCCATGTCTTCTAGTTCTGATTTCCAATTATCATTAATTACAGTTTCAATGTAAGGAATGATTATCATAGTTTTCTTACCCAATTAAGTTTTTAATGTTATTTTGAGAAGTAATAAACATGGTAAGGACCTATTGATGATGAGCCTGTATGTAATGTTAATCTTCTTGTCAAACAGTCTTGTGGTAAACATTACCAGTGTGTTTGTATAATTTATTAGTATAAATTACACTTTATTAGTATAAATGTACTAATAACTGGTACACTTTACAGTATAAAAGTACTAAGTACAGTGTACTAAGTACTGGTACACTTTATTAGTATAAATTATCCTTCCTTAAATTATCCTATCCAAGTGTCCTTAGTTATATTGAGAGACAATCAAAAATCAAAATGTTTCAGAAGAAGTTTGTTCAACCATGAAAGCATTAAATGAGATGCAACACAACAAAAAAGAGGTGGAAAAGTCAGAAATGTATAGTCAAAGTATTTAATAAGATTCATGCAACCTCTAGCAAAGTAGCAGGGGCTTATCAGTTATTTAAAGCCTACAAAAAAATTTCCCTGCGAGACCTGTTGTTTCTTAGATTGACATGCCCCACTATCATTTACGTAATTTCTTGAATTCTGTATGAAAATCAGTTCTTGAAATCAATGAATTACAATATTGTATTCATAATGGTTTTCATAATGGTTTTCAATGGTTTTCAAAACCATTATGAATACAATATTGTATTCATAATGGTTTTCAACTTTCTCAAGAGCTCTTGGAATTATATTTTCCTTGTGATAATGAAATCATATCCCTAGAAGTCATTTCAGTGTTCCATAATATTCCCCATCCTCTTATTATTTTTGCTTTAGAATTTTATGTCTGTTAAGCTGTTTTTTTTTTTTTTTTAATATTCCTCTAGATGAAATTGTATTAATGATAAAATGCATTCTTTCATGTATAATATTTCTATTTGATGGTGTCATCTATCATAAGGTAACTGGTTCACCAATTGGTGATTCTCTCAATTTGTTTTTTACCGAGTTTGTCAAATGAAGATTAAAAGAATTGCTCTTACCAGGCCTAAAGCCTTTAAGAAAGGATATCTTGATGATCTTTTGGACATCTTACATGTCAATGAAATCTCTCATTTTCTGGAAACATTTAATTCTTATAACACATCTATTCAGTTCATTTTAGAGATGGTTTGTGAAGCATGTCAGAAAAGTTCAAATAATTTAAGAATAGTAGTTTGGAAGCAAATTGATTTCAAAAAGAGTGTGCCACTGAGCACAAGCTGAACTTTTTTCGACACACCCTCTTTGTCAGAAAATACCCATTGTGTATCTAGTAGGTACGGCAATTAATATTTCCCATCCCAAAAATCATGGCACAAATTTAAACAGAGCTACATCCTAACTGAAAACAACTACTCATCTTATTTTATTCATAAGTACCTCGCATAAAGCTTAGTCATTGTTACCATAACAGTAAAACCACTGATAGTCTGGCAATAAATTTATCAAGCAAAACTTCTGACTGTCAGTATCACATTATTACCTTACTATATGTCCTGAGAATAAATAATTTCCCCAAAAAGGTTTTCTAACCTGAATTTTGATATAGAAATTATAAATAAATTGGATCTGAACCGGAATCTAAGTAGGGATGTTAAGGCTAAAAATATCTTTTATTGATAAGAAAATTATGGTCAATTACCTTAGATGTCCTAATTGATGTCTCTATTATAGGAAGATAATTTATTTAATTTGCTTTGGACATTAAGCCCAGTGGCAAATTCTTTACACTTACTATAATCCAATATCACGATATAATGAATACTAAAAATTCATACAATTCAATACACAGAACAAAATTACTCCATTTAAGGCATGCCTACTAAATGCAGAGGCCCTTCACAGACTACTGATCCTATTGCTTACACTATTATTAGAATTTAACATTAACCTAAAAGTGTTGATGTTTCTGGGAAAAGTCTCCATTAGTTCTGCAGGCAAGCTATTCCATGACTCAATAGTCCTATTTACAAAAGAGTATTTTCCCACATCAGTTCTCTGTTTCCTTGGACGTATTTTTCTAATATGGTCGTGACGTGCTAAGTAGACGGGTTCATGCATTCTTTCCTGAATTTCCCTCCATGCCGTATTTTTTCCTAACGCTTTGTATAATATACACAACTTTGCTTTTTCCGTACGGCTCGCCAATGATTCCCACGACGATACAATATTGGAAATATTTCCTAACGAATTTCCTCTTTTAACAAATTTTGCTGCTACTTTCTGAACTCTTTCGATGGTTTATTTGGCCCTTTCTGTATGGATCCCAACACGCTGCTCCGTACTCGAACACCGGGCTCACAATGGTTGTATATGCTAGTTCTCTTGATTTATTGCTTCCCTTCCTTAACACTCGCATTAGAAAGTGTAAAGATTTCCATGCCTTCCCAACAGTAAAGTTGACGTGCTTCCCCCATGCAAGTCGTTCATTAATTATCACCCCCAGATATTTACAACTAGTTACCTGTGGAGTTATCTTGCCCGCAAGCAAATACTTAGCCGCCCCTTTATTTCTACTGCGCGTAAAACTGTTTTGCATTTATCCGGATTTATGATAAATATTATTGCATTTATCCGGATATATTCTATTGATTTCCGTCCATTCTTCTAAGCATCGCAAGCCTCGCTCCTGATTTATTTATCCTGATCCGATATGTTCTCGACCTTTCTGTAAATAAGGCAGTCGTCCGCAAAATGTTTAATTTTTGAGCCTATTCCCTCTGCTATATCATTTACGTACACTAAATATAATAAAGGTCCAAGTACACTCCCCTGCGGAACCCCAGACGTTACACTAACTCTTTCCGATAGGCTGTTTCCCACCCTCACTCGTTGGTGGCGGTTATTTAGAAAATCCTGAATGCATAGTATCACTCTCGAGCCTAGCCCTATCCTGTCTAGTTTTTCAAGTAGTCTATCATGGGGGACAAGATCAAAAACCTTCGCTAAGTCTATTACCGCCGCGTTGATTCTATCACCCTCATCTAGTGCAACCGAGATATCTCGGCAAAAAGCTATTGTTTGACTTTCACACGAGTAACCCTTTCTGAAGCCATGCTGCCCCCGAAATAGCCAATTTTCTTTACTCCAAACGTTTCTAATGTAATCAGCTCCATCTGCTCACAGGCAACTGATATCGGCCAGTTACGCCGATAATTTTTAACTTCTGATCGAGAATTCCCGTATTAATGGGAACTACAAATGCTTCTTTCCAATCCCGAGGAATACTTGAATTATTTAAGGTAATATCAAAAAGTCGTAACTGATACGGAATCATGGCTTCACCTGCTTTCAATAAGTCTCCCGAAATGTCCGGGCCCACTGATTTATTCTTTCCAATTCTCGTTATTCTTTTTCGAAGATCACGTGGTCTAGTAACCATTCTTTCTCCCGACCCGTTCAAAATAGATACGTCATTTTTTGCTGCAAATACCGAACCAAAAAAAGAATTAAAAGAGTTCCGCTTTGTCTTTGCTCTCTGTAATTTTGTCATTTGCATCTCTTAACACAGGAATGTCCTCCCTATTCGTCCTCCCTATGTATTTGAAAAACTGACTTGCCCCCGGCTTAGACTTGGATGATATACATTGTAAAAAAAATTATTGTGCAGCCAGTTTCTCTTGGAGAAGCACCCTAGAGAGAATCTTGAATTTTTCCCTATTTTCTAAACTTTTCCCGTGCTTTCCGTAAGCTTTTCAAACTTTTGATTTCAGTTTCCTATCTTTCATTATAGTACTCGGGATCTGGGTTCTTTTTAAGAAATGTCTGTGGTACAAAGCGCTCTCTTCCCTCAAGCACCGTATTTTTATAGTTCCCCCAGATTTCCTCTACGATTCTTCCTTTATTGCACCAGTCCAAATAATTTGCTCTCAGAAATTCCTGAAAACCCTTAGCATTTATCTTATGATCGTGATAGACCTTTGTAGGTTTAGAATCTTCAACCCGAGAAACATTTACTGCTATTTCTAAAAGAACCCCAGAATGGTCACTAATCCCCTGAACTACTACACAGTTAACATGCAAGTCCTCTGGTCGGATTAGAAAGGCGTCCAGCAGTGCCCCTTCCCTTGTAAGCTCCCATACAACCTGAGTGAATCCGTTTTCCCAAACCAACTCATTTACACTGGCTTGTGCCCCTTCCCTATGAGTCACCTCGCCCGCGCAGTTTACAGGAGGAATATCCAAGTCTCCCCCAATTATGCAACGTTTATTCTTATCATTATACGCGTTAGCTCACTAAGTTTATTAAGCATTTCTAAATTTTCATTTGGAGACCTGTATGCACCTATTATTTTCAATGTTCTATTGGAGGGTTTGCATTTGATTTCGATGCTTAACATCTCAAATTTCACGTCTTTCTAGACACCTTCTGCATTCAAACTAGATTTAACACAAACGTCCCACCCCCGCGTCCATATCTCTCTCTCTCTTTCTCTCTCAAAAACGGCATAATCATCGCGAAATATTCCTGCATTAGAAATTTAAGGTTTAAGCCTTGATTCCGTACCTATTACAACATCAGGGCAATATTGATCTCTCAAATTCCAAAATTGTTCTTATTTGTTAACTAAGCTTCTACAATTTACCTGCAACACCAATAGAGACTTATCCTTCTCATCCACCGCTCCGCATTGTCAGGCCCCGCTGTCTGAAGATGTTCCCCGGCCATCCTTCGCACCGATTCTTGAGAACAGCCGCCCAAGACTAGCTGCTCCATTCCGATTTAAATGCAGGCCGTCTCGTCCAAAGCCACTCCTGGGTCCCAAATCATCCCTCGTGCCATGTCGAATCCAAGAGTTCGCGTCCACAAACATTACATTTCTTTGTTCTGCCACCCACTCGTAGGTCTCATTCACCTTGCTGATATACCTCCACGCAATATCTCTCCTCCATATCACACCACTTAGAACGATCTTAGCATCTGGGAATTTCTTCTACGTCACCGTGACCAATTCGTTTATTCCTCTGGTTAAGAAGTTCACATTTCTGCTCTTCAGATCGTTTGTACCGAAATGCAGAATCACTGTACCCGCTGCCCTTAAACTGCTTCTCTCTACATACCTTTTCATTTGTTCTGTCCTTATCCCTGGCAAACATTCTACTTGTGCATTTTCACAATTACCTACATGTCGCACGATTGAGTCGCCTATAACAAGTACTTCATACTTACTCTTCAGATTTGCAACCTCCCCCGCAACAATGTTCTCCCCATTTGTTCCTGCATTTTCCTCCTCACCCGTACTAGACGAGTTACTCGATTCCACCTCATTTTCTAAAAACTGTTCACCAACGCTCTTAACTTCCAGCTCCTTGTTCCTAAGTGTCAGCTCGCAAATCTTCTCCGCCTAAAAAACAGGTACTTATTTTAGCTGACAGTCATGGCCGCCATCTTTCCTCCATTCTCAGTAGGAAGTTACCGTCCAACTTCTCAGTCTCATCTATTTTTAAACCTAACGGGAGATTTGCAGATGTGACTGCAGAGTTGGACACCCACACGAAGACACTGACCAATCAGGACACAGTCATCATAGGATGGCAGAATGACATTAACTTGGGCGGTAACTTTACACCTGAACATGCTCTTTTTAATAGTATAAAAATATATTAATGATATAAGAAATTAAGGAAACAAAAATGTGCAAGTTACATGAACAAATATGAATATCAATTATCTTTCTATCAGTATTTAAACAAACTGAAAATATTTGTACCCAACAAAATCTTTGTATGTAAAAGAAAGTTTAATTTCCTTGAAACTATTTACTCACCCAAATATCTACTCCTGGTTCCTCCATCATTTGTAGTATCAAAATTTTAACTGTAAATGTTTTATGAATCCCTTTTTTTTCACTATATTCTGAGCTATGTTATCCACGTTTCGTAAGTACTAGCTTCAATAGATATTGTGAGTAGCATACCTTCTCGTTTTTATATTGAATCTTACTTTTTAATTTATTGAATATACATCAATTTTACACTTCTAAGATATAAAGCTAGAGTTTTTTTTATCACGAACATTTAAACGCATTCGTGACATGGCTACTGCTCGATCTACTCTTTTTACTCTCTACAGTCTCAAAGCCGACCTTCTGAAAGCCTTCACACACGTAAACAATAATTTAGATCAACATATCCGAAGGTTGGAAGAGATTCTCTACACAGACGGTTGCGTACAAGTCGGCAACACAGGGAATAATACCAACCATACACCCGTGACTGAAAGATAAACATTCTGCACCATAATGTTCAATCCCTCTCAAATAAAACTGAGTTTATCGAGGCAGCTCTACAGAGCGATTTAAATCAAATGGATGTTCTTTGCTTTACAGAACATTGGTTCTGTAAAGGTTCTAATGAACTTAGCATTTTCCAAATTCCAAACTTTTACCTTGCAGGCTTTTATTGAAGAGAGAGAGAGAATCGCATAAAGGTCCTACGTATGGGGGGGGGTTCTTGTATTTACTATAGATATATTGATTCTATCTCCTTGGCGGAATTAAATGTGTATTCCGTTGAAAATGTTTTCGAAATTTCTGTTGTACATCTTACTTCACTTAAAGAGATATTACTTTGCCTCTACAGACCTCCAACAAAGAGAGCTGCAGATTATATTTTGTTCTTAGAAAAACTGGAGATAACACTTAACAAAGTCAGCAATCACTCTTTTGCTTTCACTCAATCGCATTGTTGTATGCAGGGATTTTAACATCTTTCTGGTCGAATCTTGCGAGAAAGAAAAGTTTCTCAATTTAATTAATTCCTTCAATTTAGACATTAGTATTAATCAGGGGCGGCTCGTCCTAAGGGGCCGGGCCCCACCAATATTTAATAAATACACAAAAAATGTTTATTTATCTTTACAGTAATCTCTTTGTGACAATTGGAGTACTTTATTGGAATTGTTTATTCGGGAAGATAGACAATTCGTCCCCAGAACTGATTCCAAGTCCCAATAACAAGAATTGGGGGGGTCATACTTACTTGCCGCACTCAAAGATAGCGTTAGTAGTGCTCACGGGGCCCGACCTGCGTGGGCCCCAAAGCTGTATCACCACTCCCTTTACAAGGTCAGCGCCCTTCCGTACTGGGCGCTACCACTGCTTGCTAATGTTAGCAGTTCTAGGGGCCCGCACCAGCGGGCCCTTCTCAGAGAACGGCAGTCTGGCCGCGCCGTTTCCAAAGTGCACGTGGAAGTTCTGCGCGCTGTAAGATGAACACGGTGCATTCATTACGCCTTTTCCCGTTTTCTTCAATGAGACTTGAAGAAAAAATTGATATTAAACGGTTAGGAGCACATCCACCGAGTGACTTTTCATTTACACAAATTGATGGAAAGAAGAAAAGAACTCAATATTCCGAAAGATAAGCAGTGGCATTAGCATCATTTTTACAAAAATCTTTTGTTTCTGTTAACATAACACTATTTGATTAAAAGTCTTAATAAAAAGTCCTACTTCTGATTTTAAGGAAAGTTTATAGATTTATAGATTAATTAATTATTAATTTAAATTATATCAATGATTAAATGACAATTATTTAATTAAATAACTTATTGGTTCTGAGATGATATTCGTGCATTTGCACCAGGCCCCAGCAGAAAAAAATATCACGATCCGCCACTGGAATTAATCTACCTACACGGATCACACTAAATTCAATAAAGGCAATTGATCACATTATAAATAACAAAACTACTACTCGATATGAAGTTGAAACAAAATATTTTGGATACAGTGACCACGATGCACAAATTCTTACCATTATAAGAAATGCGATCACTGACACAATAAATAATACACGTATGACTAAATTGTTTACAAAAAGTAAAATAAAATTATTCATTGACTACTTGATGCAGGAGTCATGGGAAGCGATTTATAATACTGTTGATACAAACGACAAATGTAATTCCTTTTAAAAAAAAAAAAAAAACTCTTTAATTTCAACACTTGCTTTCCTCTTCAAAAAAGAAAATTAAATATTTCACGGAAAAGCAATTCTTACGAACATCTATTGCAATAAAGAAACCGTAAATAGTACAATATCAGATGTATCAAATTGGTTCCGAAATAAATTAATAGTAAACGAAAAGAAAACCGTTTTAATGCTGTTTTCCATTTCAAATAAACAATTCTGTGCTCCATTGAAAATGAACGGTGTACCATTGACTGATGTTAAGGCAACAAAATTTTTAGGTCTCTCAATTCAGTCAAACCTTAAATGGAACGTCCATTTAAATGAATTGAACACAAAATTAAGTTCATTATGCTACGCGTTCAGAATTCTTGCAAATTCAGTCAGCCTTCATACTGCTCGTTGTGTATATTTCGCGAATGTTCATTCCCGCCTGAGATATGGCATAATATTCTGGGGAAATACATCTTATAGCTCCCAAACTTTAAGATTACAAAAACGAATTGTACGAATAATAACCAAATCGCACCCACGTGATTCATGTAAGCCTCTCTTCATTAATCTACGAATTTTACCTTTACCGTGTCTGTTTATTTACGAATCAGTGGTTTTTGTCAAAAATGACTTGCTTAAGGGCGGGAATATATTTTCAGAGAATGCCGATGTGTATTACTATAACACTCGACGTAGAAATCATATTCATCAGGTGACAGTATCAACAGCTCATTACAAAAAATTCACATACAATACATGTACATTATTTTACAACACTTTGCCAGATGATATTAAACGATTAAATTCGATAGAAAATTTTTATTCCAAAGTGAAATCGTTTCTGCTGCATAACTGTTTCTATACAATTAGAGACTATACTGAGCCTCAAAAGAAAGAAACATTAATTTTAACAGTGATATTTATTGTATTATTTACCATTGGACTGTATAATTCTAAACAAGTATGTAACAAGTGTTGTATCGCAGCTTCTGGGTCAGTGACTCCCATATCGATCAGGTTTTTCGTCCAGTTTCCCTGATCCATTGAGCAAATGCTGAGATGGCCCCTTGTTTTGCTTCTGGACATAAATGTAACTTCATTATCTGTGCACGTCTTCTAGAATTCAGTGGGAAATATAGTTCTTCAAATTATCGTTTCCATGTTGTTACGGCAGGAAGTATTATTCCTTGACGAAGGAGATTATGGATAAGAGCCCAAAATTTATTGCTTATTTAACCTTGAAAATAGATTTTATTACGTGAGCGTGTGTTTTTTTTTCTTTTAAAATTCAAGTAGTATATGACTTAGATCACAGAATTTTGAAAATGTGCACAGAATTCACTTCTCCCCATAGCACGTCATACGCAGTTTTAACTTTTTTGACGTAAAATAAATAAATAAATAAACACGTTAACAGTATAATTTCGGTCATTCAGTATTGGTTCAGTAGACCCCTTCTTCCTCTATCTTTGTTAGAAGGTAATTGTACAGCAACAGTTTGTCCAATTTCAATTTTGAGTAACTTTGTATACTTTCGATCATAATATTTGCTCTTTCTTCTTTTATTTTCGTTTCTATGTCTTCAATTATATTTGGCTTCAAATGTTGTTTTGTCATCGGGATCTCAGTTCTAATTATTCTGGAGAAGATCCTGAGAGTTGTGTTGGATTCAATGTTGGGAGTTTTCCTTCAATGTAATATTGTGTTCCAGAGATCTTTACCATCATTTGCATTTTTGTATCAATCTCTTAGCGATCTTCTCTACTGCCTCAGCTTTTGCGTTGCCTCTCTGTTATTTAGGTGCTTATGTAACCTATTCAAATCCTCATGATCTTGCATAATCTTTTACATGTTGGTTATCGAAATTGGTTCCGTTGTCATTGCGCACACTGATTGGGTTGACATGTCGGCATTGTTTTGCATACTTAAATTATATTTCAGTCGAGAGGTTGTTATACAATTAACTCGAAAATTCTGATAAATTATCTACAGTGATCAGAAATTTTCTGTCCTTATTCTTCCAGTTTGGGAAGAAAACATCCATAGACATTGAAAAGCATATTCGGGTATTTCGTGTGACTTAATAGGTGGTTGTCTTTGTGTATCCGTGAATTTCATACAAATAGTGCATCTTTCTACTTGTTCAGTTACTTGTGTGGACATACCAGGTCAGAAAACAGTGTCTCGTGCGAACATCAAAGTATTTTCTATTCTCGTGTGATCTGTATGGATCCGTGAGTTATTCCTTTTAATCTTTCTGAGATTAAAAGGAATAATATTTTTTTCTAAATCCATCTTTCCTAAATTCTGTGTAATGTGTCTCTCTACACAAATCAAAAATGTCTCCTCTTTAATGTCTCCTCAAAGGTATTTATACCTTTGTTTCATTGTCGTCTCGTTGTTGAGCTGCTCTTGCTAGTGTGTCATCTATGACGTCATTTCCTTTAACAAAAAACACATCAAGTTTGTATCGTTGTAAACTCATTAACATCATTTGCAGTCTTTTGGGTGTCTTTAATTATGGTTTATTAAATATAGTGATCAGTGATTTGTGATCCGTCTTCACAGTGATTTTTCCATTTCCAACGTAAAATGATCGAATTTAGCGCAAACATAGACAATGGCCTATAATTCTTTTTCGATTTGTGAATAATTCTTTTGAGTACATGTTAAAGTTTCGGACGCATATCTAGCAATGCTAATTTTCTGATAAAATAAGGCAGCGCCTAAGCCCGTCGAGCTTGCATCACATTCCATTATCATTGGTTTATTTACTTCAAAGTATTCTTGCGATTCAGTATCAGTAACCAAGGATTTTTTTTCTAGGGGTTTTATCCAGCCAACAGCCGGTTGCCCTTTACGTCCCGCATATTCGACCATACACTAGACCAACACATTTGCGGGCTCCTCTGATCTGGGGTCAGCAGAACGCGAGGCCCCCCGCGACAACGCAAAGAAAGTCGAGGGACAAATAACCATGCCCAAGGCGGGACTCGAACCCGGGACCCTTCGGACCGAACGCTGAGTCGGTACTCGCTCTTAGCCACCTCGGCCACCCAGGTCGGCACCAAGGATTTTAATCTTCCAAATTCTAATGTTTCCGCTTTTGTCCAAAGTCCACTCAACGTCATTCCTGACCAATCTTCTTGCTTCAACCTTATCGCTTCCTTTTCTAAATTCTTAATGTATCTGCTTAAATGTGTTATCATTATTAAAAACTCATGCCTAACCAATTTCTGGAAGAATTTCATCGTAGGTAGTAAATTGAAAATACGGTCTCTCAAGTGCAGCATTTAATGGAATTGGATCAATGCAAGTACTCAAGAAGTTTTTATTAACTAACAGTATGTTACTTTCCTAGTCCGTATTTTGATCTCTTGCAATGATTCCTCAATCAAGCTTACTCAATTCTAGCTTTAAGTTCTTTCTCAGTCTGATAAGTATCCCCCGTGCTGTTTGGACGGCAGGTTTGACACTTTCGTTTACTTCTAAAGGCTATCTCCCAAGGTAAACATCCATACCCTTCAAATACTATTTTGTGCTTATCTAAAATTTCCGAGGCTTTCTTTCACTATGTTCTCGTTTCATATTTGCTCCATTTAGTTTAAAATAGAATATGATTGGATCTAACTCCAAGTATGAACTCTGAAATCAGAGGTCCATGATTTAAATTAACTACCAAAAGTATAACGTACCTAAAGGGTCTTCCCTGTGAGAGATCACAGGGTATCACTGCCTCACCCATAACTTCAACCTTTCTACCTCCACAGCTTCATAATTGAACATATGAATTCTTCAACTTTGGAGAAGTTTCATTTACTAGTTCGCAGTAATTTTTGTATCCTATGACGTTCGCATCCGAACATGTGTCCAAATCGCAACGAACTTCTCTCCATCGATGTCCAAATTTAAATCTCAATTCCATACGTCCTTTTTTATTTACATCCTTCTTTGTTTCCTATTTGAACATTTTTATTGATTCCGTATCCTCCGAATCACTATTAAACTCATGTAAGCTTTCTCTACGTTCCCTGATTTGTTTGCTTGACCAACTTTCGCAAAATGATTTTTTTCCTTGATAGTATGAGCACACTTTGACAATGATATTACTTTTAACACCTGTGTTTAAAAATAAGGAGATTCTAGCGATCTGCTAGTTATGAGCGGCGCTCGATGTTCACTTGCTTTAAGACATCCCCTTAGCATTACCAACCTATCAGAAACAAGAGGGCAAGAGCGATCATAGGAATGAACATGAAATAAACAAAGGTATTATAAGATTAATTTCTGAACATCTTCAAGAAATGGCACACAGTTCATAAATACATCTTCTGTCATGTCTTGCACCACAGCCCAGAAAGACTCGACGCAGACGCTGGCATTAACACATTTCGAACAGCAAGGCGTGCACTAAAATAATGTTGAGATTGGCGATCGCACTAAACCGCCTATTTCCATAATTACCAGTGTTTGTTTTCTGGCACAAAAACATTCCAAAGGAATAGTTACCAGCTCCTGTAGTGTGCCTCGTAGTACTGCAAGGGCACTGCATTTCGGACGAAACAAAGTTTTGTTGCCCGACCCAGTACACAGTTGTCTGTTCCGTCGAAATAAATGCCAACAGCAAATTAAACCTTAGCAACTTCCAATCTCAGCGGATCACGTAAAACAACACCAAGTGGACATTGCCGAGGTGATACAGCGAATGAATTGCATTGTTGGTATCCTACGTGCTCTGCACGTAATGGGGGTAATTAATGAATAAGTGAATGCTGCATTCCGCCTATAACCAAGAGAACGCTAGAATACCCAAAAATAATTCTATCGTACTATCATTGCGAAGATCTCTGTTCATTAACCATACTGGTACATTTTGCTTCAAAATTGTTTAGACAACTTAACATTCTTTATCGCTGATTTATTATTGAACAATCAGTTTTTACTTATTACACAAATGATTACACTAGCTTCCCCCAGTTTTTTATGATAAACTTCACAGGATTTTCAGACTTCTTGTGTGTAATAGTTACCTTCTTAAATTTATATTATGTAGAGGTGAATGCTAGACGGTCTTTTTATGTAAAATAAGTTCAAGGTCAATAATGGAAAAGTTAATGGCAGTATTAAATAATCATGACTCAGACTGTGTTTTCATAAGGGAAAGAACAATATTGCTAAGACATTTAAAGAAAAGTTTAAGGTTAAAATAAGTAAAGTTGTAAATCAAAATAGTTGTATTAACAAATTAAAAGATGTGTAGATATGTTGATCAAAACACGTATACTCTTCAAGGTTGATCGGTCCACGCCCTGAAGGGATGCAGCTCTCATGTGTTCCTTTGTCCGTTTTTCAATCTCTTGCTTTTCATTTCATGACACCTTCATTATTTTAACTTCCCATTTCCCTTGCTCACTGACCTTCTCTGTACGCTCAACATCCATCCTTATGTTTGCCGTGTCGAAAGGGAATGGATTACCGGGGTCTGTGTATGCTCACTCGTATGAATGAATGAATGCCTTATTTTACGTGGCGAGGCTCAGGCCATGAGGCCTGCTCTCCCGCCTGACCACGCAAATTTCGTTACGCTCCTTTCACCTACTAGGAGAGAAAGAAGGTATTACTTGGGCGACGAAACAGGTGATTTGAATTTAGCTCAGGGGCTTCATTTAGGCTTGAGGGCCTTTTACATGCAGTAAATCTACTAACATGGGACAGCCGGCTTTACTTCCCCTCCGAAGGAAGGCGTACGAAGGATTTTTTCGCCCTTAAAGATCCACGGCTTCAATCGACGTATAACAGCTCGATACGCCAACCGTTACACCATCGCCGCCGCTTCGTATGCCACCTTGACGCTGGATCCTTGGGGTAGGCTTCGTCTTACTCTATTCGTTGTGCGAACCCCAGCGAGTCCTGGTGACTGGCGTGCTCCCTATGCACTAATTTTGGCCTGTCCCTCTTCTAGACTGGCGATAGGGAGCTAACCAACTCCCGGCCAGACGGCTTGCACTAGGTCTTTCACTAAACTTCAGGGTGAGCGGGAGGAGCCTGTGTCATCCCCCCACTATATCTCCATGTGAACCCTCGCACCCGAGCGGGGGTTCACATGTTGGATTCAATGGTGGCTGGAGCGCACGGAGACGAAACAATTTCCATCGCAGGAAACAAAACGAACCCCTTGCCATCTCTCTGAAGGAAGAGCCGTTTTGAACGAACGGTGGATTTAACACTAGAACCGCCACGCAGGACAAAAATGCCCCATGAGGTTTCTTGCGCGCTGCGGTGTATATGTAGCTGAGAGCATTGAGAAATAATAAATGAACATTAGTTTCTACCGTTAAATATTACACAATACAAGATATTGCACTTAAGAAAAATATGTAATTAATTTTAATTATCTTATTTATTTGAACAATTGAATATGCTTACAAAATTTCAGCTCATGCTGGTTGTGCTCGGTTGATGATACGAGAGTCCAAGATCCACAAGTCTTTCACGTGTAATCTAAATGTTTTGAATCGTTACTTATGCTCCCGTCGAGGTGGGTTGGTCCACGTCCTGACGGGGCATGCAGAGAGGGCTCTCAAATACTCCTTTCTTTCACAAGTCATTTTTCTTCTCCCCATTGTTCATTCTCATTCTTCTATAACATCGTGTTTCTTTTCTTCTCCCTCTTCGATTTCATTGGCTCCCTCTGTATGCTGAACGCCCACCCATGTGTTTGCCGTGCATGGCGACCCCTTGTCGGAGGGAATGTGTCGCCTGTCTGTTTCCCAATTACTCTCGTGCTACTTTTTTCTTAGCATCCAGGGATACGTGCTTCTACGTATTTTAGGGAACATTCCTTGTAGGTCTCAATACACCTGCTTTGCCTACGGACTCTTCTAGACGGGCGGTCGGGAGCTAACCCACACCCGATCAACCGGCTTCGACAGGTGTATCAAGCTGGAACAGCCAAGTCAGCACACCGACACGAAACATGTCGAATCATTTATTGCTAATTAATTGCCACGTATTTTCGTGGAGAAAACGGGTGTGTGCTAGCTTGACGTCAAGCCAGCACACACATCAGTTAAATTCGAGTCGGAGATCAACGGAAACCCTCAAATCATTTATTGCTAATTAATTGCCAATTAATTGCCACAAATTGGAATTTATTATCACGTATTTTCAGTCTAAAATAATGAATGTCAATGTCAGCAGGCATGACGCAACATCGAACATAATTAAAAATAATGGAATATAGAGAAAACAAACGAGCACCATCACATAAAACTAACAAGATAGATTAAAGACATATCATACTATTGTTTTACTCTATGCACGATTTAATTGCTCCTCTCTTTTATGAGATAAAAAAATATTTAACTTCGTAGTTATGCAACCACGTACGACATTCAAATAGATAATGCGAAAGTACCAACGAGTACGATTATCTAAAATCTATTAAATAATTAAATAAACATTCAATACTAGTTTACTACACTAAAGATAAATTAATAATTTTTGCTGTGTATTGTATAAACCTAGTGAAAATTGCATGTGAGTTATCGAACCAAGAGAGATACTCAAATTCCAAAATAGAGAGAATCAACGAGCACAATCACATTTCACTAAGATCCTCGTTTATAACACTAAATTTCTATTGTATACACGATTTAATTGCTCTTGTCATCTATGAAATATTATTTTTTTAAAACTTCGTTGTTATGCAACCACGTGCGACTTTCAAACAGGAAATGCGAGAGTACCAACGAGCACTAATATCTAAAATCTATTTAATAATTGAATGCGCATTCAATACTAGTTTATTACACTAAAGATAAATTGATAAATGTTGCCGTGAATTATATAAACATTATTGAAACTGCATCAGAGTTATCAAACCAAGCCAGATATTCAAATTCGAAAATATAGAGAACCAACGAGCACAATCACATAAAATTAAGAACACACTTAATAGATATTCAAGACTAATTTTTTACTCTACACGATTTAATTGCTCTTGTCATTTATTAAATAATTTTTTTTAAAACTTCGTCCTTATGACACCACGTACAACATTCAAATAGGAAATTTGAGAGTACTAACCAGCACAAATCACAAAAATCAATTATTAATTGAATGAACATTCATTACTAGATTATTACACTAAAGATAAATTGATAAATGTTAACGTGAATTATATAAACATTATTAAAACTGCATGAGAGTTATCGAAACAAGCCAGATATTCAAATTCGAAAACACAGAGATCCAACGAGCACAATCACATAAAATTAAGCACATAGTTAATAGATATTTAAAGCTATTTTTTTTACTCTGTATACGATTTAATTGCTCTTGCCATTACGAAATAAATAATTTTTGGTTCTCTCTATTTGGGAATTTGAGTATCTGGCTTGGTTCGATAACTCACATGCATTTTCCACTAGGTTTATACAATACACAGCAAAAATTATTAATTTATCTTTAGTATAGTAAACTAGTATTGCATGTGTATTTAATTATTTAATAGATTTTAGATCATCGTACTCGTTGGTACCTTCGCATTATCTATTTGAATGTCGTACGTGGTTGCATAACTACGAAGTTAAATAATTTTTTATCTCAAAAAAGAGGAACAATTAAATCGTGCATAGAGTAAAACAATAGTATGATATGTCTTTAATCTATCTTGTTAGATTTATGTGATTGTGCTGGTTTGTTTTTTCTATATTCCATTATTTTTAATTATGTTCGGTGTTGCGTCATGCCTGTTGACATTGACATTCATTATTTTAGACTGAAAGTACGTGATAATTAATTCCAATTTGTAGCAATTAATTAGCAATAAATGATTAGATGGTTTCTGTTGAGCTCTGGCTTAAATTTAACTGATGTGTGTGCTGGCTTGACGTCAAGCTAGCACACGCCCGTTTTCTCCACCAAAAATACGTGGCAATTCAGAATTGTGGCAATTAATTAGCAATAAATGATTTGACATGTTTTGTGTCGGTGTACTGACTTGGCTGTTCCAGCTTGACGCACTTGGCTTCGACGAGGTCTCGTACTCGTGAGCGGGGGGATAAACGGCGGTGCAGCGCTTTGGTAAATCACACTATACCTCCTGGCAACCCTGGCACTCGGATGGAGTGTCCCCTTGTTGGGCTCCGTGGTGGGTGGGGACCACGGGGATGAATCTGATATCCTCTTAATGGATAAAAAACCTACCCCCCGCCCTCTCTACAAGAGATTTGTTGGTGAAACGGTAAATCTTGAGATTTTTTTTGTAATGACTCTGATAGACCTAAGAAGCCCCGCTATCTCGTCATGGCATGCCAAAATGCCAATGAAACAATGAAGAGTGTCAGCCCGATCAAACTTGCCAGAGAAATTGAAACGTTTGGCAAATTTCAGTCGGTGATTCGTCAAAGAAACGGCACAATCCTTTTCCAATGTTGCTATCACGAACAGATAGCAAAATCGGTGACCTCAAAGAAATAGCCGGCCTCCAGGTGCATGTGTCCGCCCACCCGACCTTCAACCTCTGCAGGGGTGTGGTAAACCTGAAGACTTTTCATCCGAATCGGAAGAACACTTGAAAACTTTCTTCCAACCATATGGTGTGTCCGAGATTTACAGGATTCAGCGGAGAGTAAATGGGGTACTCAGCCCTACCTCAATTCTGATACTGACGTTTGACCGTCCATCTCTGCCAGAAAAAATAATAAGTAGTATCTACATTCTCCGCGTCAGGCAGTATGTTCCAATCTCTCTGCGCTGTTTTAAATGCCAGAGGTTTGGCCCTCCGCAACCTCGCTGCATGAGCGTCGCAGTCTGCGTGCACTGTGGAATAGAGTCTTGTAAGGACTCTAACTGCTCCGCAGATGCGAAGTGCGTGAACTGTGGAAGTTGTAGTGGAAAGCACCCTTCAAATTCTAACAAGTGCCCCATTTTCTTAATAGAAAGAGAGATCAAGAAAATCAGGGGCTCTGAGAAAGTTTCCTTTCCGGAGGCACGACTTCGTTACCAGACGCGAAACCCCGTGGTCATGGCCGGTAGTTTCGCTGACACCGTGGGTCAACAGAAGAAAGTAAATTCTGAAGCCCAAACGCCTAAAGCCTCTTCCTGTCAGGTGTCCTGTCAAGTGCTGCCTGTCAGGTGTCCGTTGATGACATCGGCGGAGATGCCGATCCCAAATATCGTGTCCATTCTAAAACAAAAAAGGAAACCAAAAGCATAAAAAAGTGGCGGAGTCGCCACTTTTGTCACAGACTCTCTGGTATGTAGAGAAATAGACATACGAACTCTAGATATCTTGCGTTCGTGTGAATTTCCCCACTCTTTCTGTTACCATTTGTAACGTCTATATCCCGCCTGGACACGTCGTGTCACAGAAAGAGCTGGAAGGTGTGCTCTCTCAGTTGCCCGCAACTTTTCTTATTGTGTGGGACTTCAACGCCCCCAACTCTGCATGGGGTGGCACAAGGTCGTGCACGAGAGGCAGTTTACTTGAAAATATTATTGACAACCAAAACTTAATTCTCCAAAATACTGGCGAAAGCACACATATTTCCGTAGCTTCTAACACTTTCTCGTCCGTGGACCTAGCTCTCTGTAGTCCCTCTGTTCCTACAATTTTTGTGGACTTTCCTCGGCGACCTGCATGGCAGTGACCACTTTCCCATACTGTTCAACCTCGATAATCCCGACCTGAAAGTTGCCCGCCCTCCTCGCTGGCTAATCCACCGAGCTAAGTGGGAGACAGTCAAGAAAAAATTACGAATATCGGAAAACTGCTCAAACGATATCGATGCTATGGTTGCTCATTTTAATAGCGCCGTCCTTCATGCGGCCTCATTTGCCATCCCGAAGTCGTCGGGCCACCCACGACATCCCCCTGTGCCATGGTGGAATGCTGATTGTGCCACCGCGGTCCGTGATCGGAAGAGGGCATTGGCAAAACTTAGTAGGTTCCCAACCATGTAATATCCTAACTTAACCTAATAAATAATAAGAGATCCCGAGTAGATTGACGATACGGGAAAGTAGAGCTGCGTCCTGGAGAGCTTACATCTAATCACTCTCTTGCCGTACATCCCTTAAAGTAGGGTGGATCAGATCAGTGGAAGTCTCCCTTCGTCGTCTATCTCAGGGCTTATGGTAAATGGCAATCTCCCAACCTCTCCACAAGAAATTGCTGAAGAAATGGTCTCTCACTACGAACACATCTCCAGCTCCGCACACTATCCTTCTGGCTTTCAAAAAACGAAAAGAACAATGGAAAACTGCAAATTAGACTTCTCGAGTCGCGTGGAGGAAGGTTACAATGCTTTTTTCTCCATGGACGAACTCTCCTGTGCCCTCGCTTTTGCGAAAGATTCTGCTCCAGGACCAGACCAGATACATAACCAAATATAGAAACACCTACCTGAAAACGCTCGTTCCTTTCTCCTCGGCATTTTCTACAAGATTTGGGCTGAACATGCCGTACCGAGGATTTGGCGTGAAGCCATTGTTCTCTCAATCACTAAAGAAGGAAAGGACAGAACAACCCCGTGAAGTTACCGCCCAATCTCGCTCACAAGCTGTATGTGCAAGCTTTTAGAACGAATGGTAAACGCACGTCTGGTCTTGCCCCTGGAACAAAAGAACCTATTTACACCTTTCCCATGTGGCTTCAGGAAGCATGGACCACTTAGTCATCCTTGCCTCGCAGATTTTCACTTCTTTCGTGCTTGGTCAGCACGTGGTAGCAATTTTTTTCGATATAGAGAAAGCATATGACACCACCTGGAGGTACGGTATTCTACCCACCTTGCATACTTGGGGCCTTAGGGGACGGCTCCCTTTGTTTCTAGTAGGTTTTCTTTCATCAAGATTTTTCCGCGTCCGCCTTGGTGACGCGTTATCCTCTAGTCACCAGTTAGAAAACGTTCCCCAGGGATCGATTTTGAGAGTCACTCTGTTTGCCATTGCTATCAATAGTATTGCATAAGTTATCCGGGAGCCTGTGAAGGCATCACTGTTCGTGGACGACTGCAATTTTTTGTTCCTCCAAGAGCGTGCAAGTTATTGAGAGGCAGTTACAACTTGTGCTCAACAAACTGCAGGAATGGAGCGATGAAACAGGATTCAAGTTCTCTATCTCAAAAACCAACTGCATGCACCTTTGTAGAATTCATCACCTCCATAATCACCCCGAACTTTTTCTTGGAGGACAGCAGCTTCCATTCGTTGAATCCGCAACCTTCCTTGGGCTCACATTCGACAAGAGCCTAACCTGGCGAAAACACATCCGTAAACTACAGGGCATCACCTATAAATCTCCACAGTGTCATCACCTATAAATCTCCTCACAGTGTATCACCTATAAATCTCCTTCGCACTCTTAAGTGGTAGCTCTTGTAGCGCTAACCGTGCTTGTCTTTTGCGTTGGTATATTGGTCATCCACCCTAACCTGGATTACGGATGCATAGTGTATGGGTCAGCGTCTCCATCAACCCTCCGGCCTTTAAATACCATACACAATGTCGGCATAAGGATTAGTTCAGGCGCCTACCGCACGAGTCGCATCGAATTCCTCTTGGCTGAGGCTGGAGAACCATCTCTGAGCCGAAGGCGGGATATTCTGATTACCTCATATGGCGCGAAATTTCCAATATTGATACTGCCTCACGCCAAGCAGTCCTCCATCCAACCCACTTGACTTCATATGCACTTAGACAATCGTTACCCCATCCCCTGGGAGATGTAGGTAAATTCTCATTTGTAAAGCGAACGATACAAAATTGGAACAAATTACCTGCAGCAGTGCTGGGGACTTTCCCTCAGAATGTCAAAAATTTTTAAATTAGACTAAGTAAATATGGTTAATAGATTAATTTTGTAAAATTGTATTTGGTAACATGTAAATATTTTAATGTTGTTTGATGTTTGTTTTGTGCATTTTAAGTAATTCCTTAGAAAACGCTACCATCGGAAGTATTCTATGTATTCCTAAGTAGCAAAATAAATATTCTATTCTATTCTATTTGGCAGTCTCCTTACTACAGTTTTTATGTAATTGACATCGCCGTTGTTTAGCACTGACTGAAACAGAATCCAGAATTTATGTGTGAAGAACATTGTGACTCCTTTGTGAAATCACAAGTAATTTTCTTCCTAAGTCGCAACGTAAAATCCCGACGAGAAATTTTCTTACCGATCACGTGACGCCATGCCCAATACGTTGTAAAATGTATGGAGAGGTCATCTTCCGGACGCAACTTTGGCTAATAATTTTCTAGCCATTAGATTGACCAAATCTACCCCGAACTTTGGCCCATTATAAAATGTCACACAATCTGGCTTCTTTTCGCCACTGCTGACTTTCACATCGGAATGCATGTAGCTCAAAATCAGTACAATCTTTGCAGGTTTGCTTGGTGTATTGTGAGACTGACATCTACTTTATTCAAAACTGCCGTATTATAAATTGCCTTTTTGAATTCTTTTTTTCTTGAATTCTTTAATTCTTTGTAGGCACATCTTTTCTAATTTTTTTACTGTTCCCACGGTACTTGGTCGACTTTTATTTTAGTTGCTTAGCAAGTGATAAAGACATAAAATGTGACATTCATGCCTTTTTTATGTATGGATGAACATGTTTCATAACCATGAGATCCGCGAGATGTTCATGTCCTAATCGTGGATCATCTTTTCCAAGATATAGGAAGGCTTTTATAATGTACTTGGATTCCTTATCCACGGCCATCCAAAATTTCTGGCCGAAATTCTCCCATATTCTCTAGAACACAATTTTTCAGAAGACTATTACTTTCTGAGGTCCCACCTGCACCAAGAACACTCCACATGGTATCGTCAGATGCTTCCTCTTCTGTTCCCGCGACAAAAAATGGAATCTTTGTGACAACGTACTTCTGTTTTCCAATGTAATGCTGCAAAGGACTATTTTGTGGGCTTTTCATTGTCGCTGACCGTCACTGTCACCCAATGTGACCCCGCTTGATTTCGAATCCGCAGAGTCCTTCGGGATGGAAAGACAAAGAGAAAAAATAAAAACAGTAACACCTACGTTTTTCAGTTTCATGAGAGCTTTGATAATCTAAGTACACTCTCTAGGTTGAAAGCCTTTACTAACCTTGTATTTACAAACAGAAGTCGGAATAGGTACATACGATTCCTCTTCTTCCCTTCTTTCTTCACAAAGATATGACCCAACACTGGAAGACTCTTCGGCAGCTCCACAGTCAGACCCTTCCGAATCTTCTTTACTTATATCTCTCGTAACAGAGACACGATGTGCTGTTATTACAACACACTGTGACCCATCACATAGGGCTGTTCACGCGAGGCGGGTACCATGTAACTCAAATGCCCGCGCGATGACCGCCGAAGCGTGGACTACGCCACGTAATGAAAGAGTTCCGTAGAGACGCAGCCAACGGATGCCAAGAAATAAACACAGACCGTTAGTTGTGGCGAGTGCGGGTGATTGGGAAGGGAGGCATTCGGCCTAATAAGAGAGATCGGGACCGACGTGAGAGCGAGACAAGGGGACTAGGAGTAGTCCCTGCTGGCGATCACACGTGGTTTACCAACGAGCGAGGAGAAGGCTTTTTGAGCTCGGGAGCCGGACTTAGGAATGAAAGACTGCCGGTGAGGTTATGTTGCGCCATCCCGCCACGCTGTAAGGAAGTGAGTGACAAACCGAATCAGAATGCAACAAACACTAAAAGTGCTCCAAAATTTAATGAGAAGGGCTTTTCTTTGAACATCTTAGATAAAGAGAGAGAGTATTTCACATTTTAATTCAGACGACAGCTTCACCAAAGTATCGATTGCGAGTTCTTGCAGTAAATCGGAAACAGGTCTGAATGTTCTAAGTTTTTATAATAGCAGTTTTTTCATTGGTTTTTGATTTAGAAGTTTATAAGTATAAACTTTGGGCTATTGGCTGTATTTAGTTTTTCATGAGTGTGAGAGACTGATAAAGAATCTCAACATTTCAACTCACCTTGTCATTGATATTAAACAATTCATAGAATAAATTAATGTTTTAGGGCTTACACGTGTAAATTAACTTGAGTACCTTCCAATGCAATTTGTACCAGTGTTTTGTAAAATTATATTAAGTTTGAAGGAAGAGGACTTGCCTTTTTATTGTGTTATTCCCCAAAATTTCACTTAAAGAGCCCCGAACCCATTCAATATCCCTATTTATGCTCGCCTTCTCTGCAAAATTTTTGGTGCTTTCTAGAACACATGATATTAGAAAATGAAGGCCACAATACTTGCAGCGGTGCGCGAAAAGGAATGACATCGTGGTTGGATCGGTCGGTTTTGTAAGATGCTAATGTCAAGAAACGGAAAGGCGGTAGTTGCCGGAAACAAATACAAGAAAAGGAAATCAACATACAATTATTATTGACACCAAAGATGCAATTATCTATGCTGCGTTATCATTAGAGTAAAGTCAAGGAAGCATTCAGAACTGATAGAGAAGGAAATTTCCACAATGATTATCTATATGGACGAAAGAAGCGGAATATTCTCAATGGGACAAAAATGGCACGTTGGCGGTTCTAGGTAGAATATGATTTTTCTACGACACTAAAAACGACTTGGTGTTGAAATTTTTCTGAACATTACATCTGTAAAATGAGGAAAAGTCAGCGACGCACAGTGTTCTCCAATAAAATGTCTAATATACACAATTCATGGGCAAATGAAAAATGGAATGGGACAAAAATGGCACGTCGGCGGTTTAAGTGTTCAGTAGTCTCTTTCTCAGAGAAGATATTCCGAAGAAACCACGGTTTCTTCGTGTGGCATGTACCGAGGAAGGACAGACATTTCATAGAGAAAGCAGTTCGTCCTGGACGAGTAATTGAGGATTCGTTCGGTTCAATCTTCAAGAGGTCGTGCGACAAAGGAATGATACCATTCTCTTTGAAGCGCGTATCGACGAGCGAGATTTTTAGATGTTTAAAACTAAGACGATTGTCCGTTTCAAGTGGAAGTGACCCCTCACCTTTGTAAAGGAGTGGTCAATCACGACGAATTTAATTCTGAAAGTGAGGAGGAACTTTTTCTTTTAGAGTCGGGATGAAACGGAGGTGTTTAGGATCAAGAGGAAGGAGCATGGCAGTGAGATCCCCACTTCTTTTTTCCTAACGTTCAATCTCCGAACCCTTCCAGACACGATCAGTTGTGGTTTTTACAATCCTTGCGCGCGGAAGCATGTGTCTAACCAGTTGCGTTACTTTAAATCCCGAAGGTTTGGCCATACACAACAACAGTGCATGGCAGAAAGCCTTGAATGCGCGAAGTGCGACAAGTCAATGCACGATCCAGAACGCTGTGCTGCCCCACAGCAATGTAAGCTGTGGATCGCACGCTAAGGTTGGCGGTCCGAGCTGCAGTTGGCTGCACTGAGACCGTCAGGTGCGGCTAGCGGAGGTTGGCGACGAGGGGAAACGTGTGACCGGCGGGCAGTCGAGTCGAGCGCTGGTCGTTACAAAAGACAGTTGTGTGTGATGTTGCAGTCGAGATCTGGCCGTTGTGGAGAGCGGTTATGTATGATGTTTCAGTTGAGAGCTAGCAGTTGTAAAAACTGTAGTATGATATTTTTCATTCGGGTCTGGCCATAGCGTGAAGAGAGAAGATATGATATGGTGTGGGGGAAACGGGCATAGCTGTACATGTGCTTTATTTTAAATGTCACCTAAATGTAACAAGTTCGATAATGAAACATTATTGTATAAACGTGTGGTGTTTCTTTTCAAAGAGTTTTCTCTACCATCCCCTACAACTGTGAAGACCACCCGGCTAACTCTGAGTGCCATACTTTTCTGAAGGAGAGGAAGATCCTGAAGAACCTAGTAACGTAGAAATGTCTTTTCTGGAAGCAGAGCGTCGGTACAATGCGAATCCTGTCGATGTGAGAGTCCTCGAGTGCCATGGCAAGTTGCCTAACCTTACCTGCTGCTCCCCTAGTAGCGCACTTGTATCGCCAGGTGTCTCCCGTGGAATTCCCTGAGGAGATATCGCCTCTGCAAGGTGCTAAAATAGTAATTCCCGCCAAATATAAAAAGCAGCGAGAAAGTCACTCAATCAGATACGTCTACCCATCAATCCAGTATTACTAATCCCCGCATGAAGGTCGATGTGTGTCGGCCTTCCATCTTGTATTCGCAGCTAAATGACCGCTGTTCTAACCTCAGACTCCCTCTGAGCGATCACTCAGCTTGTCGAACAGTGGTCAGGAACTTCAGGTCATACGAACTTCAACGGTGTGTAGATGTATCTCCCATCCCTCACTCTCACTATAATATTGCATCCCTTCAGGATAGTGTTTATCTGCCGATGAACGTTACGTTAGGTAAACCATATGCCCTCATCATTCTTGATATTTGGGAATGTAAATGCTCACAGTTCTCTTTGGAGTTCTTCCCGCACTGGTCCGAGAGGCAACAAATTAGAATCGGTAAGACACCTCGACCTTAGTTATTCTGAATTCAGATGAACTAATTCATTTCGCCGTAGCCACAAACTTGAGGATTATATTGATGTACCTCTACGCAGCCCTTCACTTGCGACGTTTTGCAATGGACTATTCTGGACGACCTTTATGGGAGTGACCATTTACCCCACTATCGTCTACATTGATGGATTTCGTTGTGGGTTGGTTCGATTCCTTCAATGGAGTGTAAAACGTGCTGACTGCTGACTGGTTAAAATTTCAAGAGAATGTTAACCTCTCAGAGGGTGACCTTGATGATATGATGATGATATGATAAAATGGCAGCACATTTTAACAATGCTATACTACAAACTGCGGATATTACGATTGTAATCGCAAATCGACCAGAAAACTGCGACACCTCTTTGTCCCGTGGTGGAACTCCGATTGCTGAAGAACGGTCAGTGCCCGTAAGGAAGCCCGGGTGAAACTGAAGCACTATCCAACCACGAATAACTTAATTGAATACAGGAGGTTCAGAGCGAAGGTGAGAAAAACCATTATAGAAAGTAAAAATTCATCGTGGAGCAAACGTCTCCTTCAATTGTGCCTGGTATGGATGAAGGTACGTCAAATTAAGGGATATTCTTCTCCAAACTCAGTGCTATATCTTCTTAAGAATATATATATATATATATATATATATATATATATCATTATATCTCGAGACGCCATTGTAGAGGAACTTGCCGCTTACTAGTATATTCCAAGTCACGACTAGTATATTCCAAGCCATGATTTACGCATTTTTGGCAACACTGTTGTAGTTCGATGTACCCTTGATTGAATATTGCAATCAGCGTGTCCAGTGCAGACTACTATAGTCCCCTAGCGTGTCTCTCGTGTGAATGTGAATCCCTTGTGGTGTTCCTAGATTTATTATTCTTGAGTATTGGTATATTTAGTAATTCTTAGATTGTATGTTGAATTGGATGCATCGGATACATCTTGAAGGAAGGAAGTGCATATCAGTTTTGGGATATTTTTGACTCCATTCTTGGCATACAACCTGTTGTCTTAAACAAATTATCATTTTCAGTTTATTTACTGTTTTTTAAAATTCTTTTATTTCGTTTTACTTGTTCACAATGTGCAGTTGAAAGACTTAAGTGAATTACGTATTAATAAACGCTGTTTTCTTTGAAATTTTAGATGTCGCGTTGATTGCTAGTCGAACTTCGTCAGCACGGTAAAGTCGGAAGGCACTGTAACAACGTTCTCTTTCCCAAGAGACGAAAACGAGCAGTTGTGGATTAGGGCTATTCCCCGTTCTATCTGAATTCCATCACCATCAGTTGTATGCTACAAACACTTCAATAAAGAAGACAAACAAAACTTATACGAAAGTTACTAGCATTGGTGTAATTGTCGCTCTTTTAATCCACCCACAGTTGATTAAAGGAGCCGTTCCAAGTAAATTTCCTAATTTACCCTCATACTTGTCGAAGTCAAAACAAGTGTTAAAAATGACGATCGTAGAAAACAGATGGTTAAACATCCCAATTCCAAAGTACATGAATTTTTGAAAATGGATAAAATAAAAATATGAAAATTTTTAATTAATTTTCAAATGAAATTGCATAATAATGAGTGTAGTTTTAAAGTTCTGGAAGGAGATTATTTGTGTGTTGGAATGTAATATGAGTAGTGGAGTTATGCTGTTTGTAATAACAAACAGCATAATTGCGTGCAGTGACATGTGTAGTATACTTGTAGTAGCAGACAAAATGGAACTTGCCAATGCTGACTTTAGGTAGATATTGCCTGAGTCCCTTTAATAATAATTATCTCAATTCTAAAATATTGTGATCAGGTATGCTGGATTATAAATGTTACAATCTATTCCACCAACTATGACTTGTTTATCTAGTACAATACTATTCCCAGTCTGTGTGCCGCGGTACACTTAGAATGCGGCAGCCCACGACACATTCTTTAATAGCTTCTGATAGTTCCGTACCTACCCGCTAGAATGTGGCGTTGGCGAAACATTAAAAGTTTGAATTGAATGACTCGTCACAGAATCATACTGGCAGGGGCAGTCTGACTGTCTTGCAGTTACAGTGTTGTTTCTCGTTTGAGTTATTACTAGTACTTTATGGGCTAAAATGGATCCTTTTTTTAAATTAAGAATAAGGAATTAAGTGGTGCAAGTTCAAGTAAGCATAGTGTCGACGTTAGTGTTGAGACGAAACGCAAATAAAGTTGTAATAACGATAGTGGAAATTTTCGTCAGTATCATGAAAGCTACGTATCTTTCGGTTTCACATCATCTGGTGAACAGCCCAAACCTCAATGCCAATTGTGGTGAATAGTTGTCCAACGAAGCAATAGTATCAAGTATGTTAAAAAGACACCTACTCAAAAGGTATTCATTTGTGGCTGAAAAATCTGTTGATTATTTTAACAGACCATTGTCAAATCAGTCTGCCCAGGTCTCAATATATACAAAACTATCAACCGAAGCACAGAAAACCAGCTACACTGTAGCTGAATGAATTGCTAAAAAGATGAAATTCTATACAACTGCTGAGTTAACCATTTTACCAAACTGCTGTGTGTAAATTGTGAAAATTAGGTTTGGTGAAGATTGTGACAAAGGGGTTAGGAAAATTCCGGCATTCAATAATAAATACAATTAGTGGACTTATTGAAGACATGTCTAATGATATTGAAATCCAAGCCAATGAAAAACTTTAGCTGAAGAATTTTTGCTCAAGTGTATGAGTCCAAAGATATAACTGGAAAACCCCAGGTTTTTAGATTTATTTGCGAAAGGGTAATGATTGAACAATTATTTTGTAAAGATCTTCCTGAAAATACAACTGCACTCAGGGACGGATCTAGCTGATGGTTGGGGGGGCGGGCGGCATTATAGATTTTTTGTTACATAATAAACATCTATTTTGCATATTATTTTCTAGTGTATATGACAGTATACATATTTTTTAAATAATTACATAATTAAAACAAATATGTCAATTCATTTTGCTAAATAAAGGAAGGTAACAAACGAAAACAAACTTTTTCGGGATGGCATGCCCCCACTGGATCCGCCGCTGACTAGACATTTTTCAGTTAGTGAACAGTTATTTTACCATTGCTGGAAGTATTGTTTTAGCGTTTGTACCACAATTTGGAAGTATTAGGGACGGGTGCCCTGCAATGGTAGGCCATTTGACAGGTTTTCCATCTTTAGTAAAGAGAGAAAATTCAGGTATTATTTTCCCTCATTGTTTTCTTCACAGAGAAGCTCTGGTTGCTAATTTCTTGGTACCTGAGGTCAATGACATTTTACAACCTGTTGGAAAAATGGTAAACTTCGATAAAGTAGGCCTTTGAAAGCAAGATTATTTGTGTTCTGCTATGGATTCTGAGCATACCCAGCTATTGTTGAACAAAGAATTAAGATAGTTATCTCCATGTTCTTTAAAGATTCTATGAACTTAGGAATTATTTATATTTTTTTACCTGTGAAGGGTTCGAATATGCTGATTTTGTTAGTGATGACTCCTGGTGTACCAAAGTTGCGTTTTTAGCAGACATATTTACGAACATCAGAAGCTTTCGTTGTGTATAACAAAATTTTAAAAAAAGGTGGAATATGTTTGATCTCACAAAAGATTGCTGCATTGATTCAACTATTTCAGAACTTATTTTGAGAAGTCTGAGACAGCTTGATGAAAACAAAAATATATTTTCCTTCTCGATGTATCGTCAATGCGTCAATGAATTGGGTGAGAAATCTGCCTATGAGACTGCTTTTTTTATTACTGAAGAAGAAAGTGGACTGATTGATGGTAGGTCTTGAACTACAATACTGTAAATTAGCTGAAGAAGCTGAGGCGGCGTCAAAAATTAAAGAAAACTAAAATGAATATAGGCATTGCCTTTGGATCCCTCTGTTAAAACAATGCCCTCTGATCTCAAAGAAAGCTATGGAAGCAATTCTACCGGGTTCTACGTCGCATTTCTATGAAACATCTTTCTCGACGATGAACGCCGTCAAGACCAAAAATCGTTCCCAGCTTAAAACTTTGGAAATGACATGAGGGTGTGCTTGTCAACCATTCGGCCCAGAAAGGAACTTATAATGAAGGGACATCGCGCACAAATTTCCCACTGATTTTATTTTATACGATTTGTTTAGGGTTTTTTTTGTTGAAAAAATCGTAATATACTGTAAACTTCATAAACATGTTACTGGTTTCTTTCAGCATTAAATGATATGCTAGAATTAACATGTAGTCTTTTATTGTTCTGCCTTGGTAAAAACACGCATTTTCTAATTACACAGGTCAACTTGGGTTCGGTAACATTGAAATAGCTGTTCCTTATTACATTTTATGCGCGGAAATCAGATAGGGATGTGAAAATCTTCCACCACGTCCCAATTTTTTTGTTATTTGGCCGTAACTGGTACGAAAGAAGTGAATATCGTGGTTTATAGGGACTTTCTTTTAATTTGGAAGTTGGATGCACTGAAAACGTCTAAACATGATGAAACCGGCAGTTTTGGCGGTTAAACTGTGTTTCTTTCGTTGTTCATTATTTGTTCTTTGTATGATGTTGATTTGAATTTGAAAGTGGAGAAATTATGTCGTCGTGTCCATTCTCTTGATATATTCTGTTATGTGTGTAGATAGTTTATTGTGGTCACCAAGCCGTTCAATAACAAAATGACTTTTGAGTTCCCACTAACTGAGTTCTATTATTTTGATTGTCATATTGGAGATCAAGACAAGAAGTGGGTTGCATTACGTTGCATTACGTACTACGTAAACCTTATTGAATGGTTGAAAGAAATGCAGTTCAGTATTCCAATGGTTTGGAGAGAACCTACATGTCACCTGGAAGACTGTTATTTTTTCTCTCACAAAAATTGAAGGTATTTCTAAAAAGAAGAAAGGTAAGATAGAATATCCAAATGTGCCATCAGCTCGTCGGCGGTTCAGCATGGCGAAAACCTATTCCTAAGCCACCATGTCAATGGAAAGACATTTCAACCGGCGATGACAATGAAAATGACAAAGAAATTCCGACAGTGAAAATGCAGAATATGTAGTGAGTTATACAACATATGATCCTAGAACCCACAATTATGCCTCATTTTATTGAGAAAAATGAACTCCATGATCGAGTTCAAGATCTTCGGGCTGAATTTCTAGCGTCACGTATGCAAAAATGGAACCTATAGGCTGAAAATACGAAAGTGTCGGTATTTAGGAAAATAAATGAAAAGCATTTTTCTCGTTTTAGTGAGGAAAGTGAACTCTGTTATTGCAAAGATATTAATGTTCTACTGAATGACTTAGGACCAAATGAATAGGACTCTTTATAGATTCGTCCAAGTTCAGTTTGAAGGACACGCTCTTACACAAAGAGAATAAAAAACATCTATTCCCTTAGAACATTCGATCGTTTTAAAAGAATCATGCAAAAGTATGAATGTAATCCTCAGGAGTATCGGGTACGAAAGTCACTAATGGCACATATGCGCAGATTTTAAATATCATTGTTACTTGGTCTTCACGGGAGATTTACTAAATACAGCTGTTTTCTCTGCATGTGGGATAGAGCAACAGAAAAGCACTATGAAACCGAAGAGTGGTCCCAAAGAAATGAATTCATCCCGGGTTAAAAAAGTGTAAAGTGCGAGCCTTTGGTGTATTCACAAAGCATTCTTTTGCCCCCACTTCACATCGGACTTAGACTAATGAAAAATTTTGTTAATCCGATAATCAAAGGAGATGGGATTTAATAACATTTTTTCCAAACTTAGTAATGCAAAATTAAGAGGGAATTTTTGTTGGGCCTGAAATCAGAAAACTGTTTAATGATAGAAATTTCGAGGTCATATTTTCCCCTAAAAAACTCGCATCTTGGAAATCTTTCGTATCTGTTGTGGAGGGGTTCCTTGGAAATCACAAGAACTACGACTGAGTTATTAGTGGAGAATCTTTTGCGAAATTAAAAAAATGTGGGATGTCGAATGTCCTTGAACATACATTTTCTTCATTCACATTTAGAATTACTCCCTAAGATCCTGGGTGAAGTCAGCGATGAACAAGATTTCACCAAGCTATTAGAGTTGTGGGAGAACGCTACCAAGAAAAATGGATCCAGTCAGGATGCGAGATTATTGTTGGTTTTTACAGCATATTAAAATGTAAAACATAAAGGTTATGATGACAAACAAACCTTACATGTGTCTGTTTTTGAAATCACCGACCTCGAATCAGTAAAAATTAAAGTTACTTTCATTCATGTTATCGAAAAAAAGTTAAAACTTATTGCCCTGTGTTATTTATAGTTCTGTATAAAGACGGAAACAGTAAAAACATTTATAATAGTTAAATATGCAAAATAGTAAATCAAATGTGCTGCGACTAAATAAGGCTTTGAGTTAATGTGCCGTGAGGTGAAAAAGGTTGGGAAACAGTGATTATATTGCATTAGGCGCTTTCACAGATGACGATATATCTCCAAAATTAGAATTAATCAATTCACAGGTCATGTTGCAAGACAGAGGAAGAGATACTCAATGTCGGTATTGGTGTTTGCATTTTTAATTTATCACCATTCTCCTGCTACATACCACATATTACGAAAGTTTCTAACTTTGCCCCATAAAAGATAGCTGTCACCATCATTAAATGTGTCATTTGATTCTTTAGCCAACACATTCAATTTCTTGGCCCGAACAATTTGTTCTTTGTAACAAAAAAAATTGTCTCATTAATAATTGATGAGATTTATGTCAGTGACAATTTATTTATTTATTTATTTTACGTCAAAAAAACAGTTAAAAACTGCGTATGACATGCTATGGGGAAAAGTGAATTGTGTGCACATTTTCAAAATTCTGTGATCCCTACACTAAGTCATATACTACTTAAATTTTGAATTTTCAAAGGGAGAAAAACAAACAAAAAAACTCCCATGTAATAAAATCTATTTTCAAGGATAAATAAGCAATAAATTTTGGCTCTTATTACTTCCTGCCGCGACAACATGGAAACGATAATTTGAATAATTGTATTTCCCAATGAATTCTAGAAGACGTGCACAGAAAATGAAGTTACATTTATGTCCAGAAGCAAAACAAGGGGCCATCTCAGCATTTGCTCAATGGATCAGGGAAACTGGACGAAAAACCTGATCGAGATGGGGGTCATTGACCCGGAGGCTGTAGTACAATACTTGTTACAGGTTGTTTATACACATTTATACAGTCCAAATAATGCATTATGTATCATTGTTAAAATTAATGTTACTTTTCTTGTGATGCTCAGTATAGTCTCTAATTGTATAGAAACAGTTATGCAGCAGAAACGATTTCACTTGGGATTTAAACTTTTCTATTGAATTTAATCGTTTAATGTCATCTGGCAAAGTGTAGTAAAATAATGTACATGTATGTGAATTTTTTGTAATGAGCTGTTGATACTGTCACCTGATGAATATGATTTCTACGTCGAGTGTTATAGTAATAGACTTCGGCATTTTCTGAAAATATATTCCCGCCCAAAATTGACTACAAGTCCAAATACGCATTAGGATTTGCAGAAAATACAGAATCTACGGTCATTACTAATACTTTTGTGTTTTATGATATCATTTAACTTTGAGAACTTTAAGGAAATTGTGCAATTGTTTCCTGTAAAATCACTTTCTCGTAGACATAGACCGGGAGCCAGCAAGAAAATCCACGTATGATAAGCTCAAAGCTAAATCGTTTTGAGAAGTTAGCCAGTGTTATGAGGAACAGGGAAACGCAAGTATGGCGGCCTGTAGGTGTCGGTGTTGCGCTGCACAATTTTTTGAATGTGTCGAAAACAATTATGCCATTGGGGAGTGAGTACACAGCTAATTCTTGTTGTATATTGTTCGTTACACAAAGTGTGAAGGAGTTGTATGTCATACCGATGTGGCGTCTCAAACTGTACGCCATATGGAAATTCCATGTGTCATTTTTTTACTCTTGTATTACGAGTTCAAAGCTAATGTTTTGCTCTAATGGTAAAAAATTGTTTTTCATTGCCGATTATGACCACGTCATACCTCTTCGGCAGCTCTAAGAAGCTGCCATACTGATTTAAAGATGTCCAATTTGTCACAAGGCCATGTAAGTTCGTATCATAGGTACAAGTATGTCAGTACAATTTTTGGACCCCTCGTGACCCCTTTTGATAAATGGATGCAAAACCATACTAATGAGACGTCAATAAATGGCCTCCAGACTGAAAAATCTTATTCTTCTAAAAGTTTCATAAAATCATTGGTAAGCGCCGGAAAAGAAATTGTATAATCTTAACAACGAAAAATGGAAGTAAATGGTTGATTTGCAACATTTTATGACAAATTAGAAACAATATAATGGATTAAATGAAATAATATACGGTATTTTTATGAAGTGGTTTCAGATAGATTTATATGTAATGTCTCTGTGATTAATCTTGAATATTTTCTGGGTTGGATATCCAAAATGATACGGCTGTCAAAAATGTCTCTTATCAGAAAAAGAAGATGTACTTTTATGCCTTAATTGTCGAGATTTCCCTGATTTTTTCTCTATCTCAAAATATCTATCTATAAATATTCTCTATCTCTATAGACAAAACGTGCGTTCAAACAGAATTAAAGAACATGTTAATAACATTAAGGAGACATAAAATTATACTAAATTTCTCGACATCGCCTTCGATATTTCGATCGAAATATTCGATTTTTTTAAAAAAAGAACATAAAATAAGAAGTTACAGAGATAAATGAACCAATATTAATGAAAACATTATTATAACGAAACGCAGCACTCGATATAAACTAACATAAAGACACACCATTATAAACAACAATACAACATACAAAATTAAGAAAATATATACAAAAATATACAATAAATCGTACAGACATACGTCCTATATGGCAGTCTTAATACTACCATTTGAACTGAATGTACAACAAACGGTTGCAACCGTTTTTGAAAGGGGGGGAGTCTTCAACATACTGTTACATGAAAAAAATCATGATTGCTTGCCACATTTATATCTTTCCTGCCTTTGTAATAAAGTTTGATTTGTCCTTTAATATATAAATTTCTTCTAAAGCATTTGGAAACGCATGAATATTGTGTCCATTTATATTTTTTTTATTTTTATTATTATATTTTTTACATTTGTTGCGTCAATTCACGACGCAACGCGTCTCCTAACACCTTCTTGGGTGTTGAGGGCTTTTAGAGCAATCCTCCGTTATTTTCTACGTATAATCTGGAGAAATCTTCCGTTACTGTATATATTTCTGTCAGTCACGACTAGTCGCAGTCTGTTGTCAAGAGGACCGCCAGGTAGCAGAAAAATATGATGAAAGAAAAAGAAGATTAAATATTTCACGGAAAAGCAATTCTTGGATAACACTAAGGATTAGGACATATTGTAAAAACAAGTGAATTCTTTCTTTCATTTCTAAACGTCATAACGTATCTCAAGATTTCCTCCTCTACTTTAAAAAATACAAATCATTGTTAAGAAAAGTCATCAAGCAGGCTAAATTTTCAGGATATTTTAAACTCAAATAACAAAACAAAAGCAATGTGGAATATAATCCTTATGCACCGGAACGTTTCCAGATATTTTCAAAACAGCTAAGATTAAGCCGCACTTCAACAAAGGCCACAAAAATGAAATTAAAATTTATCGGCCAATTTCACTACTGTCAGTTTTTTCAAAAATATTAGAGAGACTTTTTTACGTACGAATGGAAACCTTTCTCAGTAAACACGACGCGCTTTCAGATTGCCAAACAAAATCTACTAAAACAGCAATATTTTCTTTCTTTGCAGATGTCCCTATCATTGGACCAAAACAAAGCACATATTGGATAATTTTTAGATCTCTTGTCGTTATTGATCATGACATTTTACTTTCAAAATTACATTCATATGGAATCCGTGCTATTGCCCTACATTGGTTATGTTCGTATCTTAAACAACGATCTCAGAGAGTGGAAATAGACAAGAATGATGGAACATTATGTACCCTCTCCCTCAGAAAAAATGTCGTTCAAAATTCTATCTTCCACACCGCGCCGACAAACTTGGACACCCCTCGGCCTGGGGAGGGCAGGGGGAGGGACGCGTTGACCAATCGCTAGCAGGTAGAACCACAGTTGTCTGTGATTGGTGCAACATCCCAAGGGGCAGAAAGAACGCTGTCTCAGGGGGAGAGGGTCTAGTTCGTTTACGTACGAGACAGAAATATCGTCATATTTCCCCCGCCGAAGGAGATAGTTTGCCTGCGCGTACGCCACGACGAAAAAAATATTTCTAAGCGGGGTTTTCCGTCCAGAATGATTGTCTATAGACCAGTAAATATTTATCATTTTAGCAACAATTATTCTAACTTTTAGTAATCGATTTGTAACTCCTGACAAACTGCTATTTTGAAATATTCATTTCAGGCACAATTTGCGGAGCCTATACATAATATAAAGGCGACAAACGTCCTATGTCCACTGTAAACTCTGAATTTTCGAAAATTGGAAAAGTTTGAATTTTTTCGGTGGTTTCCTACAACTCTAAAATTGAACACAGATTTTTCTTTCAAATGAAATTTGTTGTCCATAAATAATTCTTTCAATAAGGTCATATAATTTTTTTTGAAAATTACAGACAGACAGACGAACACACACAAGAACAGACACATCAACAGACACACGAACAAACAGGCTTTTCGTCGTCGTTCGATTTTTCTGTATCAACGACCCACAAAACATAAGTTTCTGGCAACACGAGTTAAAGGATTTTTTTCTACATTTCACAACATTAGTTAACACTTAATTCGAAACCGATATTTTTTTTTGAGAGGTACTTTACATAAAGCCCCAGAGATATTTTCAAAATTTTCTCAAAAGCGAGTTCATCGGTTTTGATTCTTTTTTTCCCATAATCTCAAGAACGTTTAAGAGAATGGTGTAGATCTCGTGTTGGCGTGTTGGTCCGTCTGTAGTTAACACAAGCATCTAAACGCCGCACGTTCTTTTTTAGTCAAATCTGTGATACATGACAGTTTAAAATCATCTTTGTGAGAGACAAAAGTTATAAGAGCTTCTGTGGTATAGCAGGTAAGCGCACTGTTGAAGAAGCTTAGGCACGTAAGATCGAATCTCATCCCCGGCGAATAATTTTTGCGGGTAGAAACAATTTTGCGGTTAATTGTATAGTTATAATCATTCGTATCCATTATAAATATCACATAAAGCATGGGTTTTTGAGGCGCCACTACTTATTTTAGTTTGTTAATGTTTTAAAAAATCACGTATAAATATGCCCCTATTGCGATTCTGGCTTCAGAACGTCTGCATGTGCGCCCGTGTTGAGCTCTAGAGTTATCGCAACTTTCATCTGTGACGTAATTCAACCTTGGCCATAGTCGCCGAAAGATAAGACCGGGAACGACTTCCACAGACGGTTCTAAAGACCACGGCTTCTGGTTGAAAATATTTCTTAGTAAACTGAGCTATGTAGTTGCGTGGGTTGTAATCGTTTGAATTTTTATGTCGAATTTGATACCTTTGACACATGTAGAACATTCCTCTAATAAAAAATCTAAGTGCAATGAATATCACGTACTATTCTTCAGTAACTATTCTTTTCGTAATAAGTGTGCTTGGACAGCGTGCTGAGTAATATCTGTGATAGCACAGTGCGGTCGAGCCAGACCTACAGACTACAGGGATCCGAGTTCAAATCCCAGTAACGCTGGAATATTTTTACCTCCACGTGTAAAGAGAGTTACGTAATGCTGTAGGAGGAAGTGTCGAAATTTTCACAGAAAACACGTTTTGTAAGTAGCTAGTTCGAAAAAAGTGGATTGTTGGTATTGTTCTTTTATTTTCTATACACAAGGCTGTCAAAACGCTTGTTTTTTGAACCCGAAAAGTGATTTTCCAAAAAACCTCTTTGTGAATCCGTTTTCGTGTGAGTAATTCTAGAGCCTAAAGTAAACACGATTTTCACCAAAATGGATATTCCTTGAACGATCTGGCTAATATTACGAATCTTCGAATTTGAAACGAATCTTTTAATTTTGAAGATACTTTACACCAAACCCCATCATATTTACATAATTTTCTCAAAAAGAGCTCCAATTTTTCTGTAAATCTATTCCTCGAAGTACAAGATGTTTAAAGGTGGCGTACGTTCAATTTTGGGCGAACGATCTGAATTTTCGAAAATTGCAAACAAATACCTATTAACATTGTCGACAACCAATATTAACGCTAGAGATTTTTGTTTCATGAAATCTCTTTTTAAAAATAGATATTAATTAATGTAAATTAAACAATCCACTCTTTCCTAGTAATGATCCACTCTTCACTAGTAATGATTGCTGCTATTGGGTCTAACCGCTTCCTTATTCTTTGGAGGGCTACTGTTTTTTAATTTTTTTTTCCAACAGTATTATCTCAAAAGTACTGGATGAGAACAGTTGATATCTGGAGTTGAAGGAATGGTGTTAGCTCCTATTGTAGGCCTGGTTCCTTGTGATTCCAGTGAAAAATCAGTAACTGCACTGAAACAGCAGAAGCTTCCGCCAATTGATAATCAAAAGTGAATCACCATGTACTGGGTAGGGAGGACAACGAGGAAATCTGTATGAATTGTCGCCTGCTCTTTCTTTCTCAGATAAACACTTGAATAGTTTATCAACATCAAAGCGGAATTTTAGCGCCTTTGATGTAATATTAAACATAAAAAAATCCCTTCCAGTTGTCTGCGTGTTAATTTTTAGTGTATCGAAATAGCCCCGACACCCGTATTACATTAACCTCGTAAGTTGTATCATATTAGCCCCACAAATTTGAGGCTGTATATATCATGACACGATTAATATTATTGCATTATTTTAACGCAGAAAAGAATATTAATTCTTTCTTAATGATAACCTATTTTCAAAAATATCGTGTCATAAAAAATAACGAAGTAACATCAAAAGATTTATATCACGGTGGTAAAGTTTTTGACTGGAAAAATTAGGCATTTTAGTTTTGATTTTTTCCTCCCAAATATTGTTACATTCTGAGTGTTTGCTATATGGTCATTATAATAGAATATATTTCCTATCATTTGTCATTTTCTTGTTAATTTTGGACATAAATAAATAACAACTCTTAAAGTGTAATACATTAACCCCAATTTTCTACTGTATAATATTAGCCCCGACTGATCTTTATAACATTGTCGAAAAACAATATGAACGCTAGAGATTTTTGTTTAATGAAATCTCTTTTTAAAAATAGATCTTGTATTATGATAAATTGAACACCCTGTTTTTTTTTAAGTGCAAATGCTTCACTTTCTTTTCGCATCGGAAAGGAGGTAGTCTTGTCGTGTACCTGGTGGTGAGGGGGAACAGTGTCAGGTGAGTTAACTTTAAAGACCGGAGTTCGAATCCCGACGAGTAGAAAATATTTTCTGCTGCAGTAGGCCTTCTTTTTGTTTCTTTTTTGCAGGTTCACATAGTCCGTATTGAATATTGCATAGCAATTACGAATAATACGTGAAAATATATGCTGTTGAGGCAACACTTGTTTTGAACATAAAACGCTTTCTAAATAGTATGTATAGTAAGATAAACTTTTTTTAGGTGAGTAAACTTAGACTTTGATTCTCTAAATTAAAACTTGACGTAACTGAGAACAGTGTCGTCATAAGAGTTATTATGATACATATATCCTTTATTTTTAAAATCTTAGGCCCCGAAACGCGCCTCAAATTAATTATTAATATAATAGCAATAGCTATTTATATATAATATAATTTCATAAGTATTTCCAAAGAACCGGAACGCCGTTCCGTCGCGTACCAACAGAAATCAAGCATTTTATATACAGGATATTCGGGGAAGAAATGCATTTTATATACAGAATCTTCGAAAAATAGCTGTTAAGACAATTTTAAGCTTATTTTGTCTAATAAATTACACGGATATTCCAAATGGCTAAGCCGCAATAAACATTCAAAGTTGGTTTGGATATATGTTTCCTAGGCAACTATTTGCGTTGTAGAAGCATATAAACACTTCATTAATATCTAAATTGTTTATTATTAACAAAATAAATGAATACATTTGATCAGAAAGAAAAATTAACCTAGAAATAAAAAAGCACCCAATTTTCACAGTTCGACTGCTTTTTTATTTCTCGGTTAATTTTTTTCTGAACTAATATATTAATTTATATTGTTAATAATAAACATGTTACATGTTTCTGGTCTGTTTACATGAGTCTAGAATGCAAAGTTTTGCGTAGAAATCGTATTTTCAAACCAACATTTGCGTGTTTATTGCAGCTCAGTTATTCAAAATATCTATGTAGTTTATTAGACAAAATATGATTAAAATTGTTTAAACAGTTTTTTTCAAACTTTCCACGTTTCCTTTCCTGATACTCTGTATATCCATGCTTCTTTAAAACCAAAAGCAATAATTTGCGTACTGCAAACTAATTAATTAAACTCATGGCAGTAGAACTGTTAACATAAGTACTGTCACACATCTTTCGCAGGATAAGGAGTAAAATTTAAAGAAAAATTACAGTTCACATGAATTTTGACAAATTGCGTCTTACTTTCTATGATATTCAAATGGTAACATTATATTACAATATTCAATTGGTTTACAATTTCGGGTAAAGAGTCTTGTTTGATAATTCTCCAATTTCGTATTGTAATAAGATATCTTTGATACTCATGTCGTAAATAACTATTTGACAACTATTATGTTTAGTTTATGTGTCTAGCAGGTTTTGTATTTGTCTGAGAAACTGAATCATACGAATCACGTTTACTACGTTATTCACACAGGAGCACATGAATCTCAAAAAAGTATTTAATAATATAATCCTTGCTGATGAATAAACGTTTTATTGATGGTTTTAATTTTGAAAATTTTCATTAGTTAGGATGTTTAAATATAGTTATCACATGTAATTGCATGTCTGTTAAACACGATAGCATTATAAAGCAAGAAACATTGTTTTTCATTTGATCATTCAACTTCATCAATCACTCAAAATTACTTTAATTTTCTCTGCTTATCAGTTTTTTAATCTCAGATCTTCGATGAAGACAGGAATCAAATAACATCGTAGATATTTGAGGGTTTTAAAAATAATAACGTGAATAAATGCTTATATTTATTGAATTGGTTTTATAATAACCTGTAAAAACATGGGTTTTCTGTTGGTTTTGGGGATGTTGAAAACATTCAAATGGTAAAGGCAATGTTAAGCTGGTGACTTTTAACATTGTTTATTTGATATTTTTTTAGGGATAGTTTATAATGGTTAAACGTTTTCAAAGAGTGCACATTAGATACCTCGAATGGCCCGTTTCCGTTTAATAAACCGCTACGTTCTCCCTGTACAGATGGTCGTGCAAAATTCAAGGTTTTGATAGATTCGTAGAATGGCGGCCAACAAACCACCTTCGAACTCTGACGATACTGAAATGTAGTCTGTGTTGGGAAGGTCATATCATTTGACCACCAAGTTCGTTCTATGTATTTTCACTGGGAAATGCTAGAGCATTGATATTTACTAAACTGTAAACAAACGCTAAATCTCTTTGAATTGTTATAACATCTGTTTTGCTTTCTTTTAGTAATATCAACTCGTTTTACCAAATACGTGAGTTTGTTATATTTTTACACGCTACAATCTTTTAATTTTACAAGTATTTATTTTCAAGCATTTAGGAATTCATGAAATTTCATTGAAACGTTCGCCAATCTAAATCCCTTTTAAATGTATATTAAATATATTAATGTTGTTTAAAAGTATGTATTAACAATGCGTAGATTTAGCACATAAAGCTCTGATTTGAATATTATACAATGAAATCATCAAATTAACAGTTTTAGAAAGGAATGATAAATTGAATTGAAAATATTAACTTAAAGTTTATATACGTTTATTTAGAAATTTCTATACTTGTGTAAATATTGTGATGTGTGATTCTACTCATGTGATCTTTCAAAACACAAAATTGAATATTTCTGTATTTGAAAACCTTAACACTACATTCATCCAATCCAGTGCAGTTCATAGCAAACAGCTAAGCAATATGTTTCCCTATTTTTTAATGGTAATGGTTAAACAAGAGGAACAAATAGTTTCTGACTCTCGGTGTTAAAAGGGACTTAAAAAAATTAATAATACATTTATTCGGTTGCTCAACATCCCTTTGATAGAAAAACAGAAACAATTGTTTGGGCGTAACGCACCTTGAAAAATATTTTTTTATGATCAATTTCTTTCCTATTTGATAAATATATCGACTTGCAAATTGTAGGACTTAAAAGAGAATATAAAAACCAAATAAAAGTTATGCTCATACTCGCCGTAAAAATACGAATTTAGCATAATTAAATTGGGCACAGAATTTGTTTACAAGCAAGTGCATTTTAAGCGTATACTAGTGAGAACCCGTCAAAATATGACGGTGTGATCTAAGATAAATGTAAATTACTGTGCCCAGACTAATGTTCACCATACGTTGCATTGTTTGAATTTTCAGGTTATAACAAAGATATTCTGTGATGTGGAGTTCACAAAATGTTGTACACGTATGGCCCATGACCAGGTGGCAATTCCATATCGGCACCAAATTACACAAAAGAAAGACCACTATTATACTGACGGATATTATTTCTAAAGTTTTTTGATGTGTCATAACCTCCTATAAACAACTGTTTGATTTCTTCTGGCATATTGCTCGAAGGTAAACTTATTTTCCCATGTAAGCAACACACAGTAAACTCGTTTACAGAATTTCTCTGACATGGGAAGTACAAAGTAGAACAAAACTGACATTTCATAGACAATGACCCAACAGAAAACGAAAGACCTCACTATCACGACACATACGCTGACTTTCTCTTTCCCTGCTCCCAGTCAATGTAGTGCGTTTGAGTCTTTTGGGGCGCATGGGCAACGATTCGGAATTCGACATAACCTGTAAACAACTTCACTACAACCACACAAAACCCACTGTCCGAATGTTCTCTACAAAATACACTACAAAAGCAAATATGTATATGCAAACTGTCATCTTCACAATGCAATTATTACACTGAAAAAAAAAACCTTGACGAATTGTGAACAAATCTCAAGAATCAAAACAAAAACATCAAGCAGCGCTACCATGAAGCGGCGGGGATGCACATCTATAGACTCTTATATATCAATTTTCAAACAGCCACCCTTTGGAAGAAAACAATTGACTATTGATAAGCGTACTATTAAAGAAAGATTTAATTAATTAATTTACACCGTAAATGTTGGTGAATCAACACAAACAATGTCTGATAACACATCTAGAGATCACATTCTTTCATTTAAAGGAAAAAATGCTACAATCGGTTCAGTAGAAGCTCTAAACGAAGCCATGGCAGAATACCTTATTTTTTTAAATATATAGATGGCAGGCAAAAGCGCGGCATTGGAGAACTGTTTTTTCAGTCTGCCCATCCCACGCTATTCTGCTAGCGCGAATGAATTAAGCGCAAACAAATTGGGTCTACTAAGATGTTAATTTCTTATAAACAATTACATATATCTCGAGAACGAGATATAATAGCACCAAACGGATTCCGGAATTTTGCATCACATTTAAACGCCATTCAGATTAGACAATAAAAAATTTGCAGCAATTGCAAAATTATAAACAATTTCCAAATTTTGCCAATCTAAAGGGGGGAGAGTCTCCCGATGTTCCAGAACCAAAAACAGCGAATTAACAATTTTGCAACAATTTATAATTTTATAAACAAATTCGAAATATGCGTTAGAACGGCCGGGAAGGCTCCGCAAATTGTGCCTGAAACGAATATCTCAAAATAGCAGTTTGTCAGGAGTTACAAATCGATTACTAAAAGTTAGAATAATTGTTGCTAAAATGATAAATATTTACTGGTCTATAGACAATCATTCTGGACGGAAAACCCCGCTTAGAAATATTTTTTCGTCGTGGCGTACGCGCAGGCAAACTACCTCCTTCGGCAGGGAAATATGACGATATTTCCGTCTCGTACGTAAACGAACTAGCCCCCTCCCCCTGAGACAGCGTTCATTCTGTCCGTTGGGATGTTGCACCAATCACAGACAACTGTGGTTCTACCTGCTAGCGACACCTGGCAACGCGTCCCTCCCCCAGGCCGAGGGGTGTCCAAGTTTGTCAGCGCGGTGTGGAAGATAGAATTTTGAACATTTTTTCTGAGGGAGAGGGTACATTATTTTACAACACTTTGCCAGATGACATTAAACGATTAAATTCGATAGAAAAGTGAAAATCCTAAGTGATATCGTTTCTGCTGCATAACTGTTTCTATACAATTAGAGACTATACTGAGCATCACAAAAAAGTAACATTAATTTTAACAATGATACATAATGCATTATTTACCATTTGGACTGTATAAATGTGTATAAACAACCTGTAACAAGTATTGTACTACAGCCTCCGGGTCAATGACCCCCATCTCGATCAGGTTTTTCGTTCAGTTTCCCTGATCCATTGAGCAAATGTTGAGATGGCCCCTTGTTTTGCATCTGGACATAAATATAACTTAATTTTTTGTGCACGTCTTCTAGAATTCATTGGGAAATACAATTATTCTAATTATAGTTTCCATGTTGTCGAGGCAGGAAGTATTACTCCGAAGGACAACATGGATAAGAGCCAAAATGTATTGCTTATTTATCCTTGAAAATAGATTTTATTAGATGGGAGGTTGTTTTCTTTTTCATTTTTCTTTTTTTCTTTGTTTTTTCCTTTTTCTTTTTTTTTTTGTTTTCAAAATTTAAGTAGTGTATGACGTAGTGTAGGGATCACAGAATTTTGAAAATGTGCACACAATTCACTTTTCCCCATAGCACGTCATACGCAGTTTTAACTGTTTTTTGACGTAAAATAAATTTTAAAAAATACATAGTTTTCTCTATACTACGTATATATCTATATGATTCCGAATAAGGAAAAGGAAAAATGATATTTCATTAAAATCTGCCCGCTATTTATAATATAGCCGAAGAACTGTGTTCAACTTTTTTTCTAGGGCTTTTCTCCAGCCAACAGTCGGTTACCCTTTACGTACCGATGGGACGCATATTCGACCATACACTAGACCAACACACTTGCGGGCTCCTCTGATCTGGGGTCAGCAGAACGCGAGGCCCTCCGCGACAGCACATACAAAGTCAAGGGACAAACAACCATGCTCAAGGCGGGACTCGAACCCACGACCCTTCGGACCGAAGTGCTGAGTCGGTACTTGCTCTTAGCCACCTCGGCCATCCAGGTTGGCACTGTGTTTAACTTTTAATAATTCACTTCACCACAACAAGAGGCTCAGTTAACCCTATGTTGCAGTGAAGTGGATATTTTATTCAACTACGTTTCTTTCAACTACATTCATCCCACGAAATTTGCTAAAACTTGAAAATTAATAATTTGTATTACTGTTTCTTACATTAACTTCATAACATTATGTAATAAGTTTGGCTAACCTCAGCTAAACAAATGAAAAAAAAACATACCTGGCCCAGTTAACCAAATTGTCCTAGTTATTTTAGTATAATTATTTGGTGAAATATAAATATTAGGCTATTTTTTGTTTTGGTTTATTACTACATAGGAGGGGCTCTAATCTGTTTTTAACTAGGGTCCCTTGATCTTGAAGTTCGGGCGTGAGTTTCCACGGCCGTTTTACACTCACTGTAAGTTTCTTACTCTATATTTCTTTCAAAATATTGAAAAAATGAAAAAAATAATTTTATTACCGTCTTCCATGCTCTATTCATTTCAGACGAAAAACTATAAACTTCTATTTAAAAAATGAAGGATGATTCAATTTATCCAAAAATAAAAATGTTACTAACAATACCTCTGGGCACTTTTTCTGTCCTATGCTTCAGTGTTGTTGGACGAAAACTGCACTTCGATATCGTACACAGTTTAAAGTTATGAGGGTTGTCCATAGTTTTTGAGGCACCTGGTATTTATATTATTTCAGTTATTCTTTTAAACACTTATCTATCCACTCCACGCAATTTTGGGTTGTGTAACGATTATGGACATTGTTCTGAAATTACATATTATAATGTTCTAACTGAAGTGGAAATACGTACAACCGATGAGTCCCAACTTTTTAATCCACTTATTTAGTACTTTATGATAAGAAACGAAGCTGAAATCTAATGGCGTGTTCTAAAATATGTTGATATTTCTATTGCAAAAAGTCGTCGAATGAAGACATTAAGCGACTGTGTTTTATAATATTCATTCTTTCCCACTTCCCGACAATATTCTGCGTCCGTTTATTTTCTGACTCCCAATTTACAAATAGAGAAAGTGTACCTTTGCATCTCCATTCTGATAGACTGAAACATTTTCTTGAGAAACTTGAATAAAATATTTCAATAGTCCTTAATTTTGGAAAACTTAATGTAATTAATTTAAATTGCGTAATTAACTTAAGTTCATTCACAATTAACTTTGAATTACATGAATTAAAGCGGATTGCTAAACTGTATTAGTATTTTTTGCTATTTTGGGATGAAATGAAAAAAATAGTTCACGAATTGGTAGTGGACTAATTCTCCATTTCATTGAATTCTTTTAAATTAGTAAATAGCGCTAATTCTTACGCGAAGACAACATTTTTTTCAATTGCTATAAAACGATAAAATAATATTTACAAACTTTTTTCTGATACTTCTGATCACTTAAGAATTGTATTCTAAAGCACGTAAAAAACCGATAGTAATATAAACGTATAACCTGTTTTTATATATTTATATTATGAGACTTGAGGTTTGAAATTAAAGGTGCAATTTTTCCTCTAGCAGCCGTCGACAGTGTCGCTTTGGGGGAATGTGTCCTTCGCGACCTTTCTCCTGTTCTCGCAAAAGTGCCGGCGCCGCGAAGGCAACCTTCCCCAAATGCGACAGTTGCAACAGGAAATCTCGTACATTTAAAGTCACATGTCTGAAAGTATCATTTTATACTCAATATACTATCAAAACATTAACGAATGTCACCGACTTCGTCTCTTTATGATTATCTATCGCTAGTGGAAAAATACATGGTTCCATTTAAACAAACAAAGATAATTAAATTTCTTGAAAACTAAAAATATTTCGAATTATATCTCTACCGCACATTACTTTCCCCATGATTCCGCATTGTTAAGCGAAAATTGTATTTCGATATCGGGAGCCGTTTAGAAGTTATGAGGTGGCCCATAGTTGGTGGGACTCTGTATAATTCTATTCACAGAAAATTGTCATTACGAATTTTTCTATTTTCCAATTAATACGCGCTTTTTACAAGAAGTTATTATGTTTTATGTAATAGGAACCTCATGAAAACATTCTTCCCTTTTGTAATTCAGTTACCTATCTCCCAGGGATGTTTCCGCGCTTAAATTTCCTTCGTTGCCCGGTGCAGCGACGATTTTGAGTGGCAGCGCCCGCGAGGCATAAATAGGAACGCGAATGTCCATGCGGGCAAAACTGGCCACCCTTGCTGTAGATTCTGCTAGGATATTATTTGATAGACAGTCACAACTATTACGAACGCGACATTTTACAATCTTTTATTTCAGTCATCAATATTCCCTTCGAGATTGTGGATTTTTTCCCCTGAAGTCGGCGTATTGTCAGTCCACTCTCAATGTAGGTATTCCTCCGATCTCAATAAGAGCTCAAAATTGTAAGTCAAATGTAATCCTTATAGGGCTTTTTAACAGTTTTGTTATTTTCTTTGTTTTCTTAAGTTAGTTCTCAATTTAGTTAACAATAGTATAATTAGTCTAAATGAAGTCTATTATAGGGTTAGAAGGTTTTTTGTATTATGTACTAGTAACTTCTAATTCATTATTGTTTAATTTTGTCATGGCTCTGACTGAATGCGTCTTTTCCCTTAGTACATGATGTTGAAACCTAAAATCGGCCCTAAGCCGTCGTGCTGGCCGGGTGATTGTGTGCATTCTCATTTTGTTTTTTATGACTCATGAATGTATTTGAGATTTTTTGTTAACATTTGATACGTATTGCTAAATTAATATCTCTCAGAATTTATATTTGGGCACGTCTTTAGAGTTATCCAGAGTCAGTAATGTTTGTTTGTTTTTAAACTTATCTTAAATATATTATTTTGTTGCTCAATATTGAAGAGCATGCACACTGCCTTTGTTTTCCCTGGTTTTCCCCGGTCGCTTAAGGCAAATGCTGGGACGTTGTATTCTTGTCGCGTTTGTGAGCCCAGAGGCATGACATATGTAAGTTGAATTATTTACTTATTACTAAATATTATTATTTACTTGTTTTTATTTACTAAATGTACCTCAATTCTTATCTATAAATTTATGTATTACGTGGTTAGGCGGAAGAGCGGGCCTGATGGCCCGAGTCTCGCCACATAAATAAAGTCATTATTGTTATACTTGGAAACTACAATCTCACTCAAATAACGAATAACATTGGCATCAGTTAAACGCCATTCCTAAAATACATTAGCAAAATTATATAAGAAATACAAAATTTATTAAATGCAAACAAAATGAAAAGCAAACAATCTATATATTTAAAAAAATAAGGTATTCTGCCATGGCTTCGTTTAGAGCTTCTACTGAACCGATTGTAGTATTTTTTCCTTTAAATGAAAGAATGTGATCCCTAGATGTGTTATCAGATATTGTTTGTGTTAATTCACCAACATTTACGGTGTAAATTAATTAATTAAATCATTCTTTAATAGTACGCTTATCAATAGTCAATTGTTTTCTTCCAAAGGGTGACTGTTTCAAAATTGATATATATTATAGATGTGCGTCCCCGCCGCTTCATGGTAGCGCTGCTTGATGTTTTTGTTTTGATTCTTGAGATTTGTTCACAATTCGTCAAGGTGTTGTTTCAGTGTAATAATTGCATTGTGAAGATGACAGTTTGCATATACATCTTTTGTAGTGTATTTTGTAGAGAGCAGTCGGACAGTGGGTTTTGTGCGGTTGTAGTGAAGTTGTTTACAGGTTATGTCGAATTCCGAATCGTTGCCCACGCGCCCCAAAAGACTCAAACGCACTACATTGACTGGGAGCAGGGAAAGAGAAAGTCAGCGTATGTGTCGTGATAGTGAGGTCATTTCGTTTTCTGTTGGGTTATTGTCTATGAAATGTGAGTTTTGTTCTACTTTGTACTTCCCATGTCAGAGAAATTCTGTAAACGAGTTTACTGTGTGTTGCTTATATGGGAAAATAAGTTTACCTTCGAGCAATATGCCAGAAGAAATCAAACAGTTGTTTATAGGAGATTATGACACATCAAAAAACTTTAGAAATAATATCCGGCAGTATAATAGTGGTCTTTCTTTTGTGTAATTTGGTGCCGATATTGTATTGCCACCTGCTCATGGGCCATACGTGTTCAACATTTTGTGAACTTCACAGCACAGAATATCTTCGTTATACCCTGAAGATTCAAACAATGCAACATATTGTGAACATTAGTCTGGGCACAGTATTTTACATTTATCTTAGATCACACCGTCATATTTTGACGGGTTCTCACTAGTTGAATTAAAACTAATAGTGATAACAGGACGCTCTATTTGATAATCGCAATATTATAATACAGAAAGAAATCTTCACATTTGCAGTACAACATTTAGTCTCAGCGTTTTGAAATTTGCAGGAGAATTTATTTATAACATGGACGAATCAAAATATCTAAACTTCAGTTTCAACGATACATGAAGAATAGAAATTAAATTCCTTAAAATAAAAAACAGCTCATAAGCAACAATTTCCACCGATTTGTCGTAAGTCGGATATGGTTAACACAAATTAATCAGCAGAACGCAAGACACTGCAAAACTGTTTGAATTTTATACTTGACTTGCAAGAGCGAATAAATTGTCTGGAAACAAATGAGAGTTGGCATCAGAAGCTAAGATCCTATAAACAATTGCGTATCTCGAAAACGAAAGGCGATAGCTCCGGTTGGATTGCGGAATTTTGCATCTTGTGTAAAGGGAATTGAGAAGAGAGAATAAAAAAGAATTGCAAAATTTGTAAAATTATAAACAATTTCCAATTTTTGCAATTCTAAAGTGGGAAGGGTTCTCTCGTCCCAGAACCGAAAACTGCAGATTAACAATTTTTCAACAATTAACAGTTTTATAAACAATTCCGAAATGTGCGCTATTCCTGCTGGGGAGTGCCCCAAATCGTCCCTGAGTTGAATATCGCAAAATAACAGTTTTGACAAGAGATGAAAATTGATTGCTTAATATCTAGTTTATTTGTTACTTTAACGATAAATCTACGGTTGATCTTTGAATTTGACTGTCTTTTATTAAAATGGTTCCCTAGAAGTCCTCTATCGATACGAGAAAGACAGTATTTTGCAATTTTTGCAAATTTAATAAATATATGAACGATTGCAAATATGCAATTATAATTGTTTTTCTTATCGAACAATCTGAAGTAAACTGGACTTTTGATAAAGTTAATGAATAGTGTATGGACAATAATATTGGAATTAAAATATGTATCAGAAATGAATTGGTCTAAAATTATTGTTTTTCATCTGATATCCATGTAATTTCTTCAAAAAGAGATGTGTTAACCGTGGTAAAGTGCTATGTGTTCATATATATTTCAATGAATTATCTTTCATATACATACAAGTGTTTCTTCCACTTATTTTTATTTAAAAATACTTCCACATCCGAACTAGCGACGTCTTCCATTTTCTACGACGTAATTTTGTTATGGCACTCCCCCCTGCGCACTATGGGATGAAAGCGCACTGTCCTTGGCCAAAAGCCATAACTCGGTTATCTGAAGAGCTAATCGCCTAAAATTTGGTACATATATAGACCTAAAGAGTATAATACATTTACCATATTATGTTGCATAATTTAAGATGGCGGCTAATGTACACGTACTATCTTCAGATGGGAAAAGGTAGGAAATAAAAATTCCCGTAAAATATTTTATTATGCAATTATTCATGTGTATTTTCATGTAACAAGAGTTCATATTGTTGTGAAAGAAATAGACATCACTCATATTATTAATATTAAGTAATGTTCACTCTGATTACTAGAACGAATCTATTCCATATCATCCTCACATCAACAAGATCAGATATTTCCTCAGTTGCTTCATGTGAACTTTATTCTGGTACAGGGCAAATGAGCATTTTAATTACTTCAAGTGGAAGTTCCTTTTTCTTATTATTTTGGACTGTTCTGGAAGAAGACAGTCGAAATGATAGGATCCGATGTTTCCAAAGCTCTGTTGAAGATGTCTGTTAAGTTGTGGATTCTGCTGTCTTTCCTTGCGTGAGTCTCTCTGTCCTTTTTGTACAATCTATTTCTGGATTCTGAAGCTTCTTCTCCCAGGCATCCAAGTGGCAGAATAGTATGCTGAAGTATGTGTTTTCCATGAACAATAATTTTGGGAACACTTACAGGCATTGGAAACCAATGATAGTTTTCTGCATACTTAGCAGTCTCCGTACAATATTTGCCAAATAATTCAGGGTCAATGGTGTATTGACATGACATAGCTATCAGAATAATCCTAAATCTCTGAATTAGGTCTTCATTTACACCAGTAATTCGTGAAAAAACTGCAGGCTCCGAAATAGCGCGTCGTGCAGTATTTCCGTCTACCATTATCTTTCACCTTATCGACATGAAGATGCATTTTTTCCCAAAACAATTTTTTAATTGCTTTTTTTCGTCTTAGCAACAAACTTTTATTTACATCACCTCTAACTTGCCATACTTTTAAATCTATTCTATAAGCTATGTGCGGAACACATTCAAAAAGTTTAATTCAAAGATGTAGGGGGCTTACCCCACATTGTAAAGTACGAGACTTAGGCAAAAGTTCGGGTGCCTCAAATTCTGTCGCATCATTTACTTGAAGAGGTTTTGCGCCTCAAATTGGGAATGTTTGACTAGATCTATTTCCTGTTATTATATTTAGTTTTACCATCAATTAATGTCAAATATAGAACTAATGGAACCCTTATAGTCTGTCCATTGCTAAGCACAATTTTCACTTGGCTGAAATCATGAATTTCTTTCTCGATGTTTAATTTTTCCTGGAGAAGATGCTTGCTGGTTTCCTTTGTATACTCCAATTTTATTGCTCTGCAGAACCTGACTGACTGAGGTGTCTTATTGTTCCATAGAATGCTATTTGGACTTACCAAGCGCAAGGGTATGAGTGTTGTGGCAAATATCGTCGATTCCAAGGCCTCAGAAAGTGAAGAAGAAATTTACCTATAGACACTTTGTCCGGAGCTCCCATCAAAGCCGAACTGCAAATTAGTTGTGCATTACACACTGTTGTATCAGTTAACATTGTTTGGTGAAAAATCACATCATCTTGGAGAAGAACTATTCTCCTTGCTGTAACAGGGACTGTAAGGGGACTCTAGCTACACTATCTGTGACATGTAAGCCTGAAGGTCTGCATGTTGTTTTTGCTCTTTTCACTTTTTCGTATGACGGGAAAATATCTGCATTGTGAGTTTTAGATAGTAGCCTTGTGTTTATATACTATTGCTTGCTCAAGTTGTTATCTAGCAAATAGCATAATGCCTCCTCGTCGGATAATGCAACTGGTAGTTTCTTGTTTTGGGAATTGCATACTATTTTTTTAAAATTTTAGATGGTCTGGTTGGCGTTCCAGTGACTTGATCCTCAACAACAGCTAGATCTCTCTTCCCCGAAGCCCGAGCTGACATGCTTGCAGCATTCACCATTAAATCTGCCTGGTAGTAGTTTTCGAAGGACAATTTTGCAGCGACTCTTCATTTGGACCTCTCAAGATTTCTCATCGTAGGAACGAACAGGTCACCCTGTTCGAGATTTGTCTTCATGTGATTCAGTCGATTTGCTTTGTGAGCTCACGAAATCCCCGGAAAGCCATTCAGAATGTTTTGATAAGAACGTCTTTAGAGTTCGGTGACCTTCCTGCCATCTTCTATTAAGTTTGTGGCAAAAATAATTTGTTTTTATCTTCAAATACTTTGAAAGATCTTCAGAGACATTATTACCATTACATTCACTGACAATATAATCCAGAACTGCACATTCTTGCCTCTTTTTTATCTCCGATGAATGCCACACAATGAATAGGTCTTTTCGATTGATATGACACACACCTGAAAAGATGCAAATTTTGTGTAAGGCGGCAGGTAGCGGCAGCTAAAATTATGTAAAATATTATCTCTTGAATGACCCTTTAGAAATAGATTCAGTGCAGCAATTGGCAGCATATTAGTTATAAGTCAATGTAAACATGAACTTAACCTAAAATATGACTATTACAGGATGTGTTTAAGGCACGAATATTCCGCGTTGTGAATAACTACATCTACTTTTCTTATTAGAAGTAATAAAGCTTACCTTCATTGTCAGTATCCATACTTCAACTACGATTCCAACTGCGAAATACTGCTACAAGAAACAAAAGATGTTTTACCATCAGACGTATGGCACTCGCGCCTTACAACTTGCTTACAGAAATGCCAGCTTCAAGCACCTTGTACGTAAAACCAGGACAACCAACTTGAGTAATAATAGCGAATCATGATGCTTTGATTATGTTAAAATACTTATATTCATCTTCATTTGTGATATCTTACAACTTATTTTTCGACTTTTGGCCAAAATTAATCCATTTAATCCCAATGTGCTGCGTTGAGATTGGCTACGATGGTTTGTGAGCTCCGCCTGCGACGTTTCTTGACAAGGGCTGCCCAAGCCGTGCAAAAGGTGAACTTAGTCGCAGACGGCCCCGATCAATTTATGCTTCCAGTACTGTACTTTAAGAAAGATATCAAATGGAAGAAATAATTTCGCATTTGAGCTGAGATGGATTTATTTTATAAAAAAAAGACACTATTAACGTCAAAATATTTAATTTCAAATGTTGGGTAATTATGTTGTACTATCCCTATCAAAAGTTTAAAGAAAAAAGATTTAGAGCCAATTTTGAGAAAATATTGTTTTTGTTATTTTTTAAAATTGCAAATATTACACGCAATATTGCGAGAAAACTGCTAAAATTTTCAAAAGAATATACATGAACCTAATAACAGAACTACTTATGGACAACAAATTGCATGTGAAGGAAAAATATCCCTTCAATTTTGTAGTTGTGGGATGACGCCGAAAAAATCGAACTTTTGCAATTTTCGAAAATTTAGAGTTAACCGTGAAAATCGGACCTACGCCACCTTTATAAGTGTATTTAACTTTATTCTTACAAGAAATATAGAGCGATTTTTGAGAAAATTTTAAAAATGACCGGGGGGCTTCATGTAAAGTACCTCCAAATTTTAAAGAATGTTTTTCAAAATGTCAGAGCTTCCACTATAGTCACATGGACAGGGGTTTATTTAATTTGAAAAAATCCTACGCACGGTTTAGACGCTAGTAGCGTTCACAGATGCACGACGGTCAGTCAGGCACGGACGGACGTTTTGCTTCCAATTTGTTTTTCGGCATCAAGGACCCACAAAGTGGCTTCACCCCGTGTTAGATGTGTGACGCCGAGCCCAGGTGTGGGCTCTCGCCACTGTTGTTAGTATGGGAGGCCGCGCGCCTGCGAGGGCGCAGTTCGTGGTTTTCTCCTCCCCCCCCCCAAGCGGCAGTATCGCCCGTAGCGGAGGGGTAGTGAAAGAGGAGAAAGTGGGGAATAAGAAAGGAGGGGAGTGAAGTACGGTTAGGGTCGACGAGAGGTGTCGCGACCCGAGTTGGATGTGAACGGTAGGAGTGGAGTGAAGGCAGTGAGAGATGAGATACTGCAGTTTCTCTGTGTAGTGCAATATTTTATTGGAGTTTGTCCAATATCACAGATTGTGATATAAATAGCGGAGTGGAAGGATAGTTACACAGCTATTTCTAATGTTATAATGTTTCGGCAAAAGTGTATCCATGAATTTCTTCTGATTGTAATTTGTGTGATGTGATTTCATGGCATGTAGTATCAGCATTTGCCGTCCAATATCACAGATTGTGATATAAATAGCGGAGTGGAAGGATAGTTACCCAGCTATTTCTAATGTTATAATGTTTCGGCAAAAGTGTATCCATGAATTTCTTCTGATTGTAATTTGTGTGATGTGATTTCATGGCATGTAGTATCAGCATTTGCCGTCCAATATCACAGATTGTGATATAAATAGCGGAGTGGAAGGACAGCTACCCAGCTATTTCTAATGTTATAATGTTGCGGCAAAATGTGTATCCATGAATTTCTTCTGATCGTAATTGTATGATGCGATTTCATGGCATGTAGTGTGAGCATTTGACAGGATTGCTTTGTGACCCTGCAGGGTAAGGAAGGCATAATGTTGCAATGATTACTTGTATGGCAATGAACTAGTATTATCGTTTAAGAGTTTGAGGAATGATACTCCAAAGTGTCCTGAGTGTTTAACAAAAGCAATGAAAAGCTTTGTCAATTTTGAATCTTCTTTTTCGTTATAATTCTTGTAAAAATGGTGCAGAATGTTTATTTCATTGCTTACATTTAATTGCTTACATTTCTGTTGTTGTGTGTTGATCAAATTTGGATGTAAATTTTTATTGGAAATAAGGGAATTGTGTTAAATAATGTACAATTCTGAAGTGTTTGGTGCAGACGCACTTAATTGTTGTACAGATCATATGGAAGGATAATGTTCATTCCAAATGACTAAGTTATTTGTTCAAATTAAATAATTTGATTTTGTTTTAAAAAAAAAAAAAGCTGGTTGTTTATAATCCTCAGAATTGTTCTAGGAATATTACTTCTGTGTTGTTGGTTTCCGTTTCGGGAAGCGTGGGAGCAGCCAGGGCAAGAACTCCGCCCCCCGGGTTCCCGACTTCCGTTACAGGAGGTATCAAACTATTTTGCAAACCTTGAAGTACGGCCCTCCGCACGGCGGACGCCACGTCGCCGCGCGAGCATACCGTACGTCACAGAGGAATTTTTTCTTTCAATGTAGCATTTGGTTTTAAGCACTTTTTCGTTTCCAGAACCCGGCAATGAATTATTTTCCGCCGAAAATCTGCCTTTTTTCGCGCACCATTACAGTTCTTTCTCAATATTATTTATATTACTCCGTATACGAGTATACGTTCGTATACGAGAAAGTAAAAAAATTGTGTCTTCATAATAATAGTTGCAAGAAGACGCCGAAAAAAAATTTGATGTTTTTAAATTTTCAAAAAAATCAGAGTTTTTCACCAATGAGACCTGCGTATAAAATTCCTTTAGAGTATTCAACCACAAAATTTCACCAAAATCGATGATGCCATTTTTTGATAATTTTGAAAATGTCTAAGGACTTCGTGTAAAATACTGTGACCATTCGCATGTTCAACAAACGAATTTGGCGCCGCCGCCGCCGCTATGACGACACCAGTTTATTCCAAGAAGGAGGGGTGTATCGCAGGTAGGGAGGGGGTTCTCTCCACCCGTCCGTTGAGACGTCACTAGGCAATAGGGCGAGAGGAAAACGTTCTTGTATTCCATACGGCGTAGAATGAGGTTATCTTAAGAAAAAAAGGTATTAGTACTCTACACTTTGTTAATACAGTATAGATTGTGATCAGTGCTTCGGTTGATAGAAAGCATTGTGTTAGAAAAATACAGTTTCTGTTAAATTGAATCATAAACATTCAATAGACAGGTTTCACGAAGAAGGCGGATTGCAAGGTATTTGTATTGTACATTTTGTTAATTCAATAGAGATTGTGATTAGTGCTTCGGTTGATAGAATACATTGTGCTAGAAAATACAGTTTTTGTTAAATAGAATCATAAACATTTGTGGGAGAAATGGTAGTCGGAATAGAAATAAACTCGTTGTTGAAATATAAAAAGATAATTATATTCTTGAAATACTTGAAGAACAATACAAATAAACTATATCCCGACAATTCACAACGTGTTCATCTCGGCGTTACTTGCGTTCGAGTGACTTGTTTACGCTCGTTGTCAACCGACTTGGTCCTGCCGCCACGCCATCTTGCGCCTCTACCGGGAACCCCAAAAAATCCGCCTGATTTGAATCGGTCTCCCACATTCGGCCGTCCTGACTATCATCCGGCTCGGATGATGAGTATCCGTCTGGCCAAGCTTGCATATACTCGGCACACGTAGTGGTGGTTCGTGGCCCCTCGTTATCTCCGACCTTGCTGACATCGTATGTATCATTTGGTTTGACCATTGTAATTCGGTAGGGACCCAGATTCTTGGCTTTGAGTTTTAAACCCGGCCCGAATTGCGTCCGCTTGATAGCCACTAAATCGCCGACTTTGTATACTGTAGCTTCCTTACGACGCTTATTAAAATCAGCGCGATTTTCGTCCTGGACCTTGAAAATCTGTGCTTTAGCTTCTTCTCGTATAAGGTTGCGTTCTTCTTCGACATTGTTAATTAGCTCTTCTTCCAATAACTCCTTGATACGAATATCAGTCGGATTGCGCATCCTTGCGCCAGTCATAAGTTCGAATGGCGTCCTTCCAATGCTCCGGTTATAGGTAGAATTCATGGCCCGTTGAACAGCTAATGTCTTGCTTGGAGAAAGTTGAATTTGTCCCTCCTGGACTACATATCCCAGGTATTCAACTTTTCTCTTTAGAAATTGACATTTCTCAAAGTTCAATTGTAGACCGTATTCTCTGGCGACGTCTAATACCAACGTAAGTTTGCGTAGAGCCTCTTCATCATCTTTAGCGGGAACAATGATGTCGTCCATATATACAAAGCAAACACCGTCCCTCACTAGTTGCCAAAATACACTATTTATATACCGTTGGAATACTGCAGGAGAATTTGTAAATCCAAACGGTACCTTTAAGAACTGGAACTGTCCTGAATGAGTCACGAATGACGTGTATTTTCTGCTGCTGTCTTCGACGTCCACGTGAAAAAATCCGTTTCTGAGGTCCAACGTACTGAAAACTCGGGCGTCCTGCAATTTATCAAGCAAATCGTCGATAAGGGGTAAAGGATAGCGGTCCTTCACCACGATCTTATTCAGCCTGCGGTAATCAATGCAAACTCTTGATGATCCGTTCTTCTTTTTCACCACGATTACTGCACTGGCATACTCTGATGAACTCGGTTCTATTATTTTGTCATGAATCCAAATTAGCACTTGATTGTCCACCACTTCTTTTTCTCGAGGCGAAAGTCGTCGCGGTCCGCAGTGAACTGGCTCTTCATTCTTCACTAAGATCTTCATCTTGACATCAACAGATTTGGTCTTCTCCGGAACATAGTTTGCTATTAAACCTTGAACTTCCTTTTTTATCTCGCTTTTGACCGAATCTCCTATATCCAATTCTTCTTTATTTACGGCCTGGATGCACATGATGTGAGCTTCTAATTTTGGTTTCCGTAGGGTGACACCATTTCTGTTTATGAGCACTTCCGCTTGGTCAAGAAGCTCGTTTCCAATGACCATTTCGAGTTTCATGGTATCTGCTGTAACCACGTATACGTCTGTTGTAAACTGCTCACCATCAACGACGACAGTTGTTGAAAAGTATCCTTGAGGACACACGAAGTTCTTCCCAAATCCGCTCAGGACCATATCCGTTTTGACTAGTTTCGAAGCACTCAGTGAATCGTAAATGTCTTGTCGCAGCAAGCTAACTTGACTTCCACAATCGATGAGCGCCTTTACCTTCCGATTAGCCAATTGTACTTCTTTAAATTTGCAATTATTCGCGTTCCTTACAATGGCACTCATGCTTTTCGACTGTCGCGGTTTCCTTTCCTTTGGGCAATCAGCTGAAATGTGACCAAAAGCGTCGCAATTGAAACACCTCTTACCCTTTTCTTTGTGTTTACAGTTGCTCGAAGTATGTCCGGTACCACCGCAATTGTAGCATCGCTTGTCCGCGTCCTGAGAAGTGCCCTTCGATTTATTACCATCACTTGTGATCATTCTTGTTTGTCTTCTTAGTTTGGACCTTCATCACTGCCATCTCGTAATGTTTCAGCTTGACCTTGAATTCTTTTATGTTGTCTACTCCATATAGCAGAAGTTTCGTTCCTGAATCGTCTTCAATTCCGTCGATTATATATTGTATCAATGATTCGTCATCTATATCACCTCGGCTAGCAATCTCCCTCATGACGAGAAAGTATTCCTGTAAAGATTCTTCTTTTTTCTTCCTTCGTCGATTCAACAACCGATGAATTTCTGCCGTGCTTGTCTTAACATCAAACTCTTCCTTCAAAGCTTTTTTCAGGACGGTCCACGATGTGATTCCTTTCTCGCCCTGGATAAAAAGTTTGGCTAGGCCTTCGAGTGATTTCTTAGCAAAAACAAACTTTTGTAGACTGTCCCAGCCCATCAAAACAGCTGTCTCTTCGAAATCAGTGATCCATTTTTTTACTGGATATCCATCACTACCGTTGAAGGTCTTGAGTGAACCTTCAATATCACGAAAAGTCAATGAAAACTTTGGCTGCGTACGTACAGAAGCGACAGAGCGCGCATCATCACTATTATCCGAATCGTTTTCTTCCTCGTTGTTAATAGCACGCAGCTTCTGCTCAAACTCGAACGTCAACTTCTTCAGTTGGGCTGCCCTTTTGTCATCTTGTTTTTTCGGGTTGCTTAATACTCCTTTCTTATATTCGTCTTCTTCATTTTCTTCTTGCTTGATCTCGGTCTCGATTTTCGACGCCAACTGTTGCAGATCTCCCAGCATTTCACATATATCGTCGATCATTTCGTCTTTCGTCCCACTGTTGATACAAAGAATACTGCATATAGCTCCCAGATCCGCTTCCGAAAATGTATCGTGAATGAACGACTTTTTCATCTCTTCATCTTTAGATCCGGACTCGAACGTAAAACCGGAAAACTCTCTAAGCCTCTTTCTGTTTTTTCGATCCTCTGGCATCGTTTCAAAAATCAAGTTATGCAACGTTTTAATTGCTTTTACCGGCGCAGAGGTTATGTTCTTTTCTATTTGTTCGATTTCTCCCAATGTCGCCATCTTCCAAAAATTTTGCGAACTTCCTGTCGAACAGTCGGTAACGTCGATTACAATCGGTATTTTATAAAAACAGCCTCGTGGTTCAAACCTTCAATTGTGCGAACAAATGTATGGAAACAGCAAAAATATTCATACAATTTGTCTTATTTGCATCTACTCACGTATCTTCGAAATTACATCAATTCTCGTCAAGCTTTCGTCGGTGAATTACGTCGTTTTTTTGAGGTTATAATGACCTTCACTCGTCGTCTTATTCCAGCCTATCGTCGTCGCAACTTTGAAAACTGGCCTTCAATTGGAATCCCTCGTCGTTTATTCCAAATTGATCGTCGTCGGCTGGCACGTCGTAATGCTTTCAATGTTGCGAAATGGCGGCCGTGGAAAGTTCTAGTCGTTTCTCGAAATCCAGTTCAATCCCGGACGAGCCCCCAAATTGTGGGAGAAATGGTAGTCGGAATAGAAATAAACTCGTTGTTGAAATATAAAAAGATAATTATATTCTTGAAATACTTGAAGAACAATACAAATAAACTATATCCCGACAATTCACAACGTGTTCATCTCGGCGTTACTTGCGTTCGAGTGACTTGTTTACGCTCGTTGTCAACCGACTTGGTCCTGCCGCCACGCCATCTTGCGCCTCTACCGGGAACCCCAAAAAATCCGCCTGATTTGAATCGGTCTCCACACATTCAATAGACTCGTTTAAAAGAAGACAGATTGCAAGAAGTTTTGTAAATAGAGGCAAACATTTACAAACTGTTTCCGCTTGTGCAATGGCACGTAGAACATGTGTGGTCTGTAATAGTGTGCGTAACGAATCACAGTTCCTTCTGAACAAAACGAGAGTATTACAGAATGTTATTGTATTTACTATGTGACTATTAAGTATTGCAAAATAGGCATTGAGTAAAATTCAGAGTATGGAATGAGACATTCATATTTATGCTTCATCTCTGCTTGCATAATTTTCTTAAAGAGTGCAAGACTAGATAATTTATCCTATTATACTGATTATGTAAAAGTTTAATATGACCGAAGAGTCATAATGGGTTACATTTCTATATGTGTTTCAGCCTAACATTTAAACACTTGTAAAGTTTCAAGAATGTGATCATGTTGATCTCAGAGGGGATTACACGTGTTTGTCATGTGGAGTTTATTTTCTGATTTAAGTCTTTGTGGTGTTAACATTGAAACAGAACAGTATTCTGAAGAGGCTTTCACTTGTTCCATTTAGGTCTTCAAGGTGGGATGTAGTTTAAGAGTCATTTAAGAAAAATAACCTGCAATCAATTCTGCACCTAAAGAAAATAATAATTCAGTTAGTGTTTTTATACTTATACACCAGTTTGATAGAGCAAGTAGGAATGAGATACTATTGAGTGAATATTACTTTACTATCATATCATTCTTTATTTTCTTTTGAAATATGATTAGTGCTAGTGTTAAATTCTTGTTTTAGTCATAAAAGAACTAGCAAATGCACAAATGATTGTCTCCAGAAACAAACAAAGCTTTGTTTAAATTTGAGTGAAACTTGTTTGTGTTGTTTTGGGGATATGTGTTTTTTTATATTGTGTAATGTTTGCGTTTTTTTATCATTGTTTGTGGATTGACAATCTGTATTTTGGTAAATGTTAAAGAAAACGTCCAATTACAAATGTTCTGTGACTGACTTTGTTGTTGTTTTTCAAAATCTTCATTGATAAAGAGCCCCGAATCCATGAATATTTAATAAACAACCTGAGGAGCGGTTACAATACCCCCCAAACTTACAATATCGGTTTCAAATTGAAGGGGCCGCGACATAAACTAAATCAATTGTGAAATATCAATTTTGGAGAATATCAGCTAATTGACAGTTTTTTTAAAATTTATTTATTGAGTGATAGAAAATTACACAGATCAGTACTAGGTTACTATCTCATGTGCATTTGCTGGCTTACACTGTAACTTATACTAAACTTAACACTAAAAACTTAAAACTAAACTACCTTACTAGAGGTGTAGGAAACTACAAGAGCCCCTACTATGAACAATTAGTAGAGAAAATGTTCAAGAACGCTTCGGAAGGAAATCTATTCTTAATTCTAGTAGGGAAGTCATTTATAGTGGCCAGGTTGTAGTGGACGGCTCGGTTTATTGTATTTAGGTTGGAGTAAAAATTATTGGAAAGATGGGCAATATGTTTGATGATCGGTGATATATTCAGTTCTTTATGAAGTTGGGCGTTGGAAATGAACCATGGGGCATGTGTTGCTGATCTGAGGAATCTATTTTGTACGATTTGAAGTTTATTAATGTTAGAAATGGATGCATTGGTCCAGATGGGACATGCGTAGAGCATTAATGGTCTGACTATTGCTTTATAAATTGTAACAGCATTTGTTAGGGATAGCCGACTTTTGGAGTTGATAAGGAATTTTAGTTGAGCTATTTTTATTTTTGCTTGTTGTTGTTTTAGTGTTATGTGTGTTCTCCAGTTGAGTCTTGTGTCGAAGTTCATCCCGAGGTATTTTACTGATTGGTTTTGTGGTGTCCATGGAATTGTGTGTTTATTAATGTGTAGTGGTGGTGGGTGAGAAAATGGTCTTAGTGAGAATATTTTGGCAGTTGATTTAGTTGGGTTGAGTTTGATTTTCCACAATGTTGACCACTGGTCTATTTCATTTAGGTGATTTTGAATCCTATCGGTAATGGTCTATCGGTAAGTGAGTGGCTGGATTTGTAGATTGCGCTAACGTCGGCGAATTGGTTGGATTGCTTCCTTGCGTGACTGACGTGCTCGGACTGTGCTCCAATATTTTACTAATTTTTGACTACTTTCTTACGTCTTTCAGGTACCTTTTGTTTTTAAATTGTTTTCTTTACTTGTTTACTTGTTACATGAACGCTGAAAGAGATTTATATTGTCCGAAGCAGTGGAAAAGAAGTAAATAGTTATTTGTTTAAAAGACAGCGTAACGGACAAACGTGCATTTTAACGAGTTCAAAGACTTTTAATACATATTTGGTGTACAAATAAATTTAGTTTTGCGTAAAGGGTTAAACAACTAGTGAAAGTGTTGTGATAATTGTGAAAAACATCAAAATTCAAAGTTTCGCATATATTAGTAACGGAAAATTTTGAACCTTGTGATTTCAAAAGAATATCAAAGTGGTGAATTTTTGTGGCCTTTAAAGAGGTAAAGTATAGTAATCTAATTGTATTTATTAGTTTGCAGCTTAGATCTATTAACGGAAACACACTCAACTCTACTCGCAATTAACCAATAACATTTAAATACTAATTAGAATCCCATTTCTTTTATTTTTTAAATAAATACGTAACTTAAATTAAATAATTTAATACACGTAAATTAAAAAGATAATTTAGGAAACATTTTTGACACATAATCTGATTTCTCATCTAATTATTTATTCTCATATTTGCCACGCATTTGATACGCATTCGTGACATGGCTACTATTCGCTATACACTTTCTACTCTGTACACTCTCAAAGCCGACCTTCTGAAAGCCTTCACACACGTAAACAAAAATTTAGATGAACATATCCGAAGGCTCGAAGAGGTCGTTCAAAACTCAGACGGTTGGACAACAATAGGCAACACCGCAGAAACTTTCAACCGTCCATCCGCGAAAGCAAAAACACAATCATCACAACCAATCATTACTCAAAACAGATTTGCTGTGTTAGATTATGACAATGATTTTCCATGCCTTCCCAATCCTCACTACCCCCTCCCATCATCGACACGTCCACCCACAAACCGACGCAAACAGGCTAGCAAGCGCAAAGAAACAAAGACACGTAGAGTTGCGCAACCTGGCCCACAAGTGAACAAGGACATTCCTACTGAGCCCACGAAAAAGGTACTAATTTTAGCAGATAGCCATGGGCGACAAATCTCCTCCCTGCTCAGTGGGAAACTCCCATCCAATTTCTCTGTCATGTGTGTGTTTAAACCTAACGGGAGGTTTGCCGACGTGATCAGTGAATTGGACACCCACACAAAAACTCTCACCAAACGGGATACAGTCATCATCATAGGAGGGCAGAATGACATCAATTTGGGTGGTCACTTTACACCTGAGCAACATGTTGACAAACTACAACGTGCCGCCCAAAACACGAACATTGTAATCTCGACTCTGCCCTTCTGGTACAACAAACCAACACTGTGCAAAGAAATTAGACACGCAAACAACAAATTAAAACTGCATCTGAGAGGCACACATGTTAAATTATTTGAGCTTAACTTTCTCTCAGAAAACACTTCACCCGGCATGGTCTTCACTTGAACCTTGTCGGAAAACATGCACTCGGTAGCGAACTTGCTAAACACATCCTTACACCTCAGCAGTATCCTATCCAAGATTCATCCCCACCTACATCTCCTAGTTCTCTTCCATCCTCCGGAACCCTTTTGGACCCAATTACCTTATCCCCTGAACCTAATCCTCGTACTACCTCTCCCATTATTCATTCCCCTACATCTGTAACCCCTCCTTCCTCACCTCCTAACACTGCTGGGACACGATACTTCCTTCGACCACGCACTCGAGGTAAAAATGAGATAAATAAATAGCAACTAGAGTCAGATGCAGCAGAAAAGCATCCGTGTAGGTACATGAAAAATATTCAAATAATGCATCATAATGTGCAATCTCTTTCAAATAAAATTGAATTTATCGAGGCAGCATTAGTGTGATCTCAGTCAAATAGATGTTCTTTGCTTTACAGAACATTGGTTATCTCATAATCTAAACACACTCCAAATTCCTAGTTTTTACCTTGCAGGATCTTATTGTAGAGCAAGGGAATCAAATAAAGGCCCTGCTTACGGAGGTTCGTGTATTTATGTAAGAAATAATATTGATTCTACCTTCTTGTCAGAATTCAATTTATATGCAGTTGAAAAAGTTTTTGAAATAACAGTTGTACATCTTACTACGCTCAAAATTATTTTACTTTGCATCTACAGACCTCCAACAAAGCAAGCTTTAGATTATTTCAATTTCGTAGAAAATCTAGAGATAACTCTGAACCAAATTAGTAATCTCTCTTTTAAATCCATTGTTGTATGTGGAGATTTCAATATTGATTTTCTGAGCGAATCCCACGAAAAAGAGCAGTTTCTCAATTTAATTCATTCTTTTAATTTAGATATTACAGTGAACGTACCTACACGGAATACTCTTAAATCACAAACAGCAATAGATCAAATTATAATTAACAAAACCACAACTAGATATGAAATAATAACGAATAATCTAGGTTACAGTGACCACGATGCACAAATTCTTACAATTACTAATAACAATTGAATAACATGACTGACACAATAAATAAAACACGCATGTGCAGAGCATTTACTACAGTTAACATAAAGTTATTTACGGACTACTTGCTGAAAGAATCATGGGAGGCAGTTTATAACGCTATGGACACAAATGAAAAATATAATTTATTTTTCTCAAAGCTTTCATTTCTCTTTAACGCATGCTTTCCTATTAAAAAGAGAAAATTAAACATTTCACGAAAAAGTAATACTTGGATCACAAAAGGAATTAGAACATCGTGTAAAAATAAACGTACTCTCTACTTTATTTCTAAACGTCATGACGTATCTCAAGATTTCCTTATCTACTTTAAAAAATACAAAACATTGTTACGAAAAGTCATAAGGCAGGCTAAAATCATGAAAAACGATCAGGATATTTTGAACTCAAATAATAAAACAAAAGCAATGTGGAATATAATAAACAATACTACCAAATCAACTAGAAAACCCGTAGAGAATGTGGTTTTAAAATATAACGATATAAATGTGAACGATCAGGCAACAGTGGCTAATCTCTTTAACCAATACTTTTCGAGAATTGCTGCCGATCTCACTAAGGGTTTTCAGCCACAAAATTCAAAAACAGACAGTTCACCCAAAATTTTAGACACAATGTTCGTTTCCGAAACTTCTTCCTCTGAAATTCTCAAAATAATCGGTAAACTAAAAAGTAAATATTCGTCCGGTTTAGATAAATTCCCCGATTCTTTGTTAAAGACTTGTGCGTATGCCATTATACACCCGTTAACTCACATATTTAATGCATCTTTATGCACTGGAACGTTTCCAGATATTTTCAAAACAGCTAAAATTAAGCCGCTTTTCAAAAAAGGCAACAAAAATGAAATTCAAAATTATCGGCCCATTTCTCTTCTATCAGTTTTTTCAAAAATATTAGAGAGACTTTTTTACGTACGAATGGAAACTTTTCTCACTAAACACAACGCGCTTTCAGATTGCCAACATGGATTTAGAAAATCAAAATCAACGGAAACAGCTATATTTTCTTTTCTTCAAGATGTCGCCTCATCATTGGATTAAAACGAGGCACCTATTGGATTATTTTTAGATCTCTCAAAAGCTTTTGACGTCATTGATCATGACATTTTACTTTCCAAATTACCTTCATATTGAATTCGTGGTATTGCTCTAGATTGGTTATGTTCGTACCTTAAACAACGATCTCAGAGAGTTGAAATACCTTACTGGAATGATGGAACATTACGTACGCACCTTTCCGACTCTTTGCCCATTGCATGTGGAGTTCCTCAAGGATCGATTTTAGGCCCTATTCTGTTCCTACTTTACGTAAACGATATGCCCTCGACGATTCGAAACGGAAGAACGGTTCTCTTTGCGGATGATACGAACATCCTTTGCAATAAAGAAACCGTAAATAGTACAATATCAGATGTTTCAAATTGGTTCCGAAATAACAAATTAATAGTAAACGAAAAGAAAACGGTTTTAATGCAGTTTTCCATATCAAATAAACAATTCTGTGCTCCATTGAAAATGAACAGTGTACCATTGACTGAGGTTAAGGCAACAAAATTTTTAGGTCTCTCAATTCAGTCAAACCTTAAATGGAACGTCCATTTAAATGAATTGAACACAAAATTAAGTTCATTATGCTACGCGTTCAGAATTCTTGCAAATTCAGTCAGCCTTCATACTGCTCGTTGTGTATACTTCGCGAATGTTCATTCCCGCCTGAGATATGGCATAATATTCTGGGGAAATACATCTTATAGCTCCCAGACTTTTAGATTACAAAAACGAATTGTACGAATAAAAACCAAATCCCACCCACGTGATTCATGTAAGCCTCTCTTCATTAATCTAGGAATTCTACCATTACCGTGTCTTTTTATTTACGAATCAGTGGTTTTTGTAAAAAATGACTTGCTCAAGGGCGGGAATATTTTTTCAGAAAATGCCGAAGTCTATTACTATAACACTCGACGTAGAAATCATATTCATCAGGTGACAGTATCAACAGCTCATTACAAAAAATTCACATACAATACATGTACATTATTTTACAACACTTTGCCAGATGACATTAAACGATTAAATTCAATAGAAAAGTTTAAATCCAAGTGAAATCGTTTCTGCTGCATAACTGTTTCTATACAATTAGAGACTATACTGAGCATCACAAGAAAAGTAACATTAATTTTAACAATGATACATAATGCATTATTTACCATTTGGACTGTATAAATAAGTATAAACAACCTGTAACAACTATTGTACTACAGCTTCCGGGTCAATGACCCCCATCTCGATCAGGTTTTCGTCCAGTTTCCCTGATCCATTGAGCAAATGCTGAGATGGCCCCTTGTTTTGCTTCTGGACATAAATGTAACTTCATTTTCTGTGCACGTCTTCTAGAATTCAGTGGGAAATACAATTATTCAAATTATCGTTTCCATGTCGCGGCAAGAAGTAATAAGAAACAAAATTTATTGCTTACTTATCTTTGAAAATAGATTTTATTACATGGGAGTTTTTTTTGTTGTTTTTTTCTCCCTTGCAAAATTCAAAATTTATTGCTTATTTACCCTTGAAAATAGATTTTTTTACATGGGAGTTTTTTGGTTTTTTTCTCCCTTTCAAAATTCAAAATTTATTGCTTGTTTATCCTTGAAAATAGATTTTATTACATGGGAGTTTTTTGTTTTTTTTCTCCCTTTCAAAAATTCAAAATCTAAGTAGTATATGACTTAGTGTAGGGATCACAGAATTTTGAAAATGTGCACACAATTCACTTTTCCCCATAGCACGTCATACGCAGTTTTTAACTGTTTTTTGACGTAAAATAAAATAAAAAAATAAAAAAAAATTGTGCCAATTGGGTGTGTATTGTAGTGGGTATGTCAGATGTGTATATGTTAAATAGTGTGGGTGAGAGTGGTGAACCTTGTGGAAGGCCTGCTATTATTTTTCGGGGGTTGGAGATGTGATTTTCTACGGAAACTGTAAAGGATCTATCAGTTAGAAAACTTTTGATGAAGTTTACTAAGTAGATTGGTGTTCCCATTGTTCGGAGTTTGTATAATAGTCCTTCGTGCCATACTCGATCAAACGCCTTTGAAATGTCAACAAATGAAACTATTGTGTGATGTTTTTTTTGAAACGCTGTGTGGATATTTTCTGAGAGTCTGTGTAGTTGGTGTGCGGTTGATACATGACTTATAAAGCCAAACTGGTGTAATGGAATAATTTGGGTTGATTGAAGGTAGCTATTTAACCTTTTTAGAATTAGTTTCTCGAGAATTTTTGAAAGTGTGGTTATTAAACTTATCGGTTTGTAGTTTTCTACATTGCTATGATTTTTATATGGCTTTGGAATGGGTATTATGATTGAGTTTTTCCATACTATAGGGTAATATCCAATTCTTATTATTGAGTTATATATGTTGTTTATATAGGCTATAGTTGAGGATGTGAGGTTTTTTAGGATCTTATTAGTGATTTTATCGTGACCAGGGGCTTTTTTGTGGAAGTTTTTTAATTATGTTTTTTACTTCATTTGGGGATATGAATTTTATCTTCTGTGGCACATCATAGTTCGGGGCTGAAACTGTTTGTAATATCTTCGCATGATCAGGATGAGTTGGTGTGTTGTTGAGCATGAATGTTGTTTCAAAATGATTGGCCAATGCTTCGGCTTTGTCAAAAGGGGCGAATTTTTTCCCCATTGACGTATTTAGAGGTGGGATGCTGTTTTTCTTTTTTAGGATATTTTAGTGAACTGCCATAGAGAATTATTGGTTGTGCTTAATGATTTTATTAGTTTGTTGTAGGTTGAGCTATGAAAGTCGTTTATTGCTTTTTTTGTTCTTGAATTTAAAATGTTCAATTCTTTCTTTAAGTGTGGGTTTCTGAGTTTGGCCCATAATCTTCTGTTTCTGTTTCTAGTGTTGATTATTATTAGTATTTTTTCTGGCAGTAATTTGTTAAGCGTTTTGTGAGTGATGAGGGGTCTATTGGCTTGTAAATGTTTAATAGTGTTGGTAATTATATCGTGTAAGTATGAAATTTCCCTTTCTATTTCTAATGGGGTGTTAAGATTTTTAAAATTGGGGGTTTTACTTGTTATTATTTTCCTGAATTCCTTCCAGTTTATGTTGTTCGTGTTTAATATGCGAGTAGGTGGGGGTGGGGGTGGGGATGGGGGCGGGGTGTGTGTTGAGATGACGATTGGTAAGTGGTCGGAATCCAGTTCAAATAGAGGTGTTGAGTAGTATGTGGTTTGTGTGTTCGTAATTGCGATATCCAAAATGTCTGGATTGTAACCGTACTCCTCTATTTTCACCGATTACAAAAGTAGATGTATCATTTGCCTACTTCGCGACGTGTGATTACACCGTCACGCATCCCTGGGAATATCTCAGTTTACGGATAAACTTCCCTATTGGTAGTGGGTTCGTCTTTGTTAAGCTACTGATCAATTAATAGACCAACACAATTTTTCAGTTTTAAATGACAAATAACATATATTCTAGAGCGCCAAAATGTAACAAATTTTACATTTTTCGTTTACATCAATGTAATTACATGTATTCTATCGAATGACCTGAAAATAACTGTTCGAATGAAATTCACAGATCCTACTATGTGTTCACTTTTCGTAAAATTATGGTAGCTAATTCCCTACCTAAACTGCAGTTTTTCACTAGAATAATAATAATTCAGATCCCTGTTTACAAGAAAACAAGCAATGGGTACATATTTACACTTCACAAAGAATATCACACATGAGACACACAAATCATAGTACAAATATTCATCCTGTAAAAGAAAAATACATACACACAATACTCGAAATTCACTACTACCTTTTAAATCACTAATTACGTTACACTCAGTAGTCACATTTGACCTTCGGCTTCTACATAGTATTTCAACACAAAATTTTGTTTCATAACGTCTCTTAAATGATTTGAATAATTAAAATATGACTCTAAATAAATAATTCTGTACAAAACAACTTCTATCATAAACATAAAAAATTACTTTAATCTGATTCTTGTTACGACTGTCGAAAAGAAATAAAACCAATGTTCTCAGAAACTTGCCCGATCAACGTCTATTATTGAGGGAAGCTCACATTACAACTTTTGGCTAGTATAATTATACTCCTATCTCAGAAGTTTTTTATCAGACTGAAATTAAGTGAGTGTTCTTTCTGCTTTTATATAACTCACGACCGGCGAACTCCGCAAATTGGTCCCGCGCTGTGTAGCTGGCCCGTCGCGCGACCCTCGCGCCTCAAGGTCGTCGTTCTTCTGCAAAGTCCCTGCGTGGCCTGTCGCACGGAAATATTCCGAACACCGTCTCCCAGTCGTCTCCCAGGCGTAAATTCACCACAGCTTTCGCAGAGGCGATGGTCGCTTCAGAATGCGAGTCCGAAACTCCAAGTTATGACTTCGTAATGGCAAAAGTCAAACTAGTTGTTTGGATAATCCGTCTTTCTCATAACTCAAAATTCCATAATAAGATTTCCAAAGTGAAATTCCCAAAAATAAGAATAAAGAATATCTGAAAAGTATGAAATATATTAAAGATATGAAATATATTAAAGCTTTTATTAAAGCTTTTGTGTTCCGCAATCTTCGCGTGTCCCTCGTCGACCATGTGGCGTACTCGTAGACAACCGTTCTCCTTGCCGTCTCGAACCAGAAAGAGCGAGCTCTTTTTTGACGCAAGTTCACGCCACGTCCGTATTTCCACGAAAATTTCCTGATTGGCTACGGTCTGAGTGCGTTCAGAAATCCTTCTCTGACTTACGCCATCTCTTCGCCACTGTAGAAACTACGTGTAGGGCCTAATGTTGGGTATTATAGCTTCCATTTTCCGTTGGTTATAAATGTGACTGGCGACAAGCGGTTACAGGATGTTTGTTCGTGTCGTATGGATAATGTTGGTTCTGGTGGGATTAAGGTTTTTAAATTTAGGTCAGCTAATTGACAGTGTTGTTCACAGACGTTTTGCGTCAATCGATTTTTTTAGTATCAAGGACCCACAAAACATGGTTTGTGGCTACACTACGTGATATGGCTATATTTATTTTCAGATTTTCCCTGAACATGTAGCACAAATTCACATACGGCATCGCATTCAGAGAACAGAATTCATCTCAGTGATGTATTGTGGTATATTGTGATGTTATTGACTCACGCATAACACAACTTCAAACATTGAAAATTGAAAAAGGTGCAAAAATATTATTAACTTTCATTAATCCTTCAACTATTTATCGTTAAAATGTTGGGATGGGATTCTGATACCCAAGCTCTCGGGGCCCAGATTACCATCCAACGCTCCCTCCCTTTCGGGTGGAGATTACAACCCCGCACCTGACGCCAATATGTCGTGATGACATGATGGGAGAGTGTGTATCGGGAGAAAGATGAACTCGGTGTTGGTTATCTACAAAATGGTTTATTGTAAGTTCCTTTGCAAGTACGTTGCCCCAACAAAGGCGACGCAGCCCAGCACTCAGTCGGTCGTTGCCATGAGGAGGGTGGGGGAAGGGTGGCAGGTAGCGGCGGCAAATCCAGCGGCCTCGAGGCGGCGGCGGCGGCGTATGCGGCGGAGAAGGCGGCGGCCACAAGGCGACGGCGCAGGCGGCGGCGAAGGCAGATAGGCTGGCGGTGGGTCGCTCGGTTCGGCTCGGCGTCGATTCCCGACTCGATCAACCCGAAGGCAACCGTAGAGCGGGACGCCGGCGATCACTACCGCACTCACGAAGAGCGGGAAACGAGCGACCACTTCTTTTTTCAATTTTCCCCTCACCAATATCGTTGGTAAGGCGGGAATTTATTCATGTTAAGGGGGTACAATAGCTCCAGCTGTAAAGCTTTTGGAGCATTAGTGAGGGCTATATCTTAAATAAACTAACTAATGACTAACTTAAAACTAGAACAAGGCCACTTTGGGCGATGAGTTTTAAATACAATGGTTTTTTATTTAAATATTCATGTTAAGTTCTTGAATAGTTCTTACTGTTCTTCTATTTTGTTTTTTGCATTCACTCACTCATTCAAACTTTAAATTTATATGTACAAACACATTCACTCACTCATTCATACCACACTTCACTGCACTTCACTATTTACACTATATACACTTATTTTCGCCACGGCGCCGACTTTACTCAGGCGTCCGTGGCGCCGCGACGTTTTCAGCGCCTGGCGGATCAGACCCGGCTGAGCGCAAATCCGCGCCTCCCACGCAGGTTCCGGCATCAGTGAGCGGCGACCGCCTCCCACGCACTGTCAGCTCCCCCGCGTCGCACAGCTCAGCGAGCTTGTGCGGGGGAAATGCGCGGAAGGTGAAGGCGACGTGCTTTGGGCCCTTTCTTCTGTGGAAGGCCCTGTGCACGCCGCTGTTCGCCGCTACGCCGGTCTCGCGCAGGATGCGCGGAGCGGACGGCCTCAGCGCCCTTGCGAGCGCCGTTTCCGCCCGCTTCTGCAGCTCCGCCGGGAACTGATTTCGCACGCCCGGAACTCTGAACACGTCAGCATTTTTAGGTGTGCGGTCATGGCGAAGGTTAGAAAGATGCGGGCGCGCCGCGAGGCGCGCCGCTCGGTTCTCTGGAACCCGGATGGGGTGCAGAGTTGAAGAGGGAGCAGCGGCGAAAACCTCGCACGCGTACGCCCACAGGGGGCGCACGCACGCGGTGAATAATCGCCGCTTTAGGGAGATAGAGAGTTCAGGAGAGCGGAGAAGAGGTTTTAAGAGAAGAGTTCGGTTTTGAAGTTTGGCCGCGAGATATCGAGCGTGCGCATGCCAACGGAGACCGCTGTCAAGCAACACGCCCAGATATCTCGCTTCGCTCTGCCAAGGCAAGCGCGCACCCGCCAAGCTCACCGTTTCATCGGGGTTTGCCCTCTTACGAGTGAAGTTGACGGCTACGCACTTATCAAGGTTCAGAGCGAGTCGTTTCCGACTTAGCCATTCAGGAAGGGCGGCGAGACAGTCACTTAAGTACTTAACTGACTGCCCGACGTTCGCCGATTTCGCATAATATGCAAAATCATCCGCGAACATCAGGAGCCCGCAGCGTTGAATACCAGTTTTGGTTTCAGCAGGCAGCGGCGCATCGTTCACGTATAAGTCGAAGAGAGTAGGAGAGAGAACGCTCCCCTGAGGCACTCCCGCCTCGGCTCGTCTGAGGGACGAATATACCTTATTGACGCGCACTTTGAACTGCCTGTCAGAGAGAAAACTCGCGATCAATCTGAGGAGTTTTCATAAGAGGGCTTCCGCCAGGCTACACCGCGGAGGACGTAGAGTCGCAGCTGCGAGAGCTGGACTACGTTCCTCTCGCAATTAAGCAGATTTATCTGCTTAAAGAATCACCGGTCGCCAGCAACCGTGATTCTGGTGTGATTCTGACCACTTCTTAGGCCGGGCCCGGTCTTATATACCGCCCGGCCAGTCCATCCCCGGCGTCAGCGGGGGTGGCGTTGCCTTTGTTGGTGGGCACCCACAGGGGTGCGGGGGGTGGCGAACGGTCGGCCTGGACATCTGGTCGCCAGACCAGCGCGGCCCGAACGGAGGGCGGGCGGTGAGGGGCGCAAGACGGCGTCGCCCCACCACAAAAACGTGCGCTATAATCTTATCCCCAATACGTCATACAGTTTTTACTCTTTTTTGACCAAATAAATCAAACCAAATCAAAAACACTGCCACTTGTACAGGTGCAACATGGGTAAAATACCTAGCTACACATTGCACCTATTAAGTTGCCTGTGGGTTGCATGTACATGAGCGATATATTTGTTGGAACAAACGTCTGACCAGGAACTCTAGTTTTTACTTTCTTGTATACGTACGTAAGTACGGAGTAATATACATAGTATAGTGAAAGTTAAGTAATGCTGCGCGAAAAAAACAGCGGGTTTTCGGCGTAAAATATTCATTTCTGGGCTCTGGTAACGAAAAAGTGCAAAAAAACAAGTTGCTAAATTAAGAGACGAAATCCTCTAACACCTAGTGTATCCCTGTGTAATCCCTGTTTTGTGGGTCCTTGATGCCAAACAACAATTGAAAGCAAAACGTCCGTCCGTTCATGGTCTGGTGTATGTGAACAATCCTAGCGCCTAAACGATGCGTAGGACTTTTTCCAAATTGAAGAAACCCCTGTCGTTTTTGCGAGAGCCGAAGCTCTGCAATTTTGAGAAACATTTTAATTTTTTAGGGGAACTTTAAATGAAGGACATGGACATTTTCAAAATTTTCTCAAAAATGGCACCATATTTTTTCTTTAAATTTCCTTTAAGAATAGTTATATACACTTATAACGGTGGCATTGGTCCGATTTTCAGGAATAACTCTGAATTTTTAGAAATTGTAAATGTATGAATTTTTTTCGGCAAATTCTTACAACTACAATATTGAAGATAGAGACTTATTCCTTCAAATTAAAACTGGTATCCATAAATAGTACTTTGATGAAGGTCATGTAGATTTGTTTGTAAATTTTAATAGTTTTCGTGCAATAGTGCGTGCAATATTTGCAATTTTAAAAAATTACGAAAACAATATTTTCTCGAAAAAAGGCTCCAATTTTTTCTTTAAATTTTTGGTACTGTTAGTGCCCAACGAACCCTGTACGATGACAAACGCCATCTATTCTTTTGTATTTTCAAACTTTACACACGGGTTTTCACTTCTCTCGCGTCGGTAATACTTACTTTAGAGGGGATTTCTTCACAGTATCATATTTGTGAGTACATGTGCCTTAAATATTGATAAATAAATTTTCTCAAAAGCCTAACAGTTTCTGTGAAAATGAGCTCTAAATTCCGCATTTTTAGAAACGCTCAAACGCCATTTTCTCAAAATTGGCTCCAAATGTTTTCTTCATTTTTCCCAATAGATCGTGCTTATTGTACTGTTTAAAGTGCCGTTAAGTTTATTTTGATGTATCATTTCGTTTTTCAAAAAAATTTTTTTAAAGAAAGTATTTTTTTATTTAATAGGTAATTATTACAGGCAAATTAAAAATCTTGCTGCAATGTGTCTAGGCCGAAGGCCTTTAAGCCATTACAATACCTACATTCCACAGCGTTCTAACCTTTCGAATTCTGGTATTCACCCCAAATGGTCTCTTCTTCGCATCAAAGCCGCGGAAAAGAGACCATAAGGTACGGCTGAGGGAAAAACCCCTGAAGGGGGAAAAACCTGCCGTCAGAAGCCGAGTACATGCTAATCTATCCGGTTTTTAAACCATTTATTTATTTGGCGCGGGCGTCAGGCATTCTCCTTCCAGTGTTTGGCCTCCTCCGCACCTGAAAACAAACAGCACCACAGAAAATCGTCCGCACCAACGCCTCTGCCCTAACATTTCCGATTCCTACTTCCCTTCGCCTCCTAATGTGTTTTATTTTAACCGTTTCCTTTTATTTTATTTTAATTTAATTTAATTTTAATTTATTTAACTTATTTTAATTAATTTAATTTTAATTTATTTAACTTATTTTAATTAATTTAATTTTAATTTATTTAACTTATTTTAATTATTTTAAGTTAATTTATTTATTTTTATTGACTTATTTATCTACTTATACTTAGCAATTGACTACAACTTATAACTTTTTTTTGTACTGTTTACTAACCTAACATAACTTACTGACTAACTTAATTATTGTTAGTTTATTGATTTATTATTTATTTCTCTCCAGTCTAGGCTCTGCTCGTACTAACCAGTGCTGTTTTCCCACTCCCTAATTTCAGTTTCTCTAATGGTCCGAACCTTTCCTAGAAATGTTCCTAATTCTTTCATGAAGTTAGATCTTTTATCACCTAGAATGTTTTGGGCGAGCATTACGTTCCTATGTTGGAAGTAGTAATTTCCCATTCCCCATTTTTCAAAAATTACACAAATGTAATTTTTTGAAATACGTCTTACGCAGTTAATATGCACATTTCGATCTTTTTGAACACATTGCATTTCTGAGTGTTTTTCGAAAACTTAATAAATTCCTGTGAAAAAGAGCTTTAACTTTCGCATTTACAGTAATGCTTAATCGCTATTCTCTTTAAAAACAATAGAGTGGAAATGTCTATTTAGGACGAGTTAATGCTTTTCTTTAATATTCTTGAAATAATACTTTGGTTCTACTATTAAGAAACCGAAAAGTTGAGAAAATGTCAAAACAATGTACTTTCGGTGACGATAAATGGGGGTTGGTCACAGAATTGAGCAAGAACTTGAAGCCAGTCCACATCAAAGAAATTAGAAAAAAATTGCCACGAGAGTCTGTGCCATTCTGTAGCACGTCTAGATTTTTTTACTACAATACATACATTTACTACAATACATGTTCTTTTTAACTTTCGATTAGTGTCGCACATCGTCTTTGAGGACGTTGGCGGTACTTCTGCTACTGTTCCGATCGAAACGACCATGTTATTCCGTTCCGGTCTGAACGTCAATCGTATTCAACGAGAATTTTAACTTCTTTTGTAGAAGAGCGCATTCGAAACTATTTTTGCTTATAGTCTATACGGATATTAAGAGTGACAGTGTCCGAATTGTCAGGGAGCACGAAAAAATGAATATGCTGAGATCTTAACGGGGTTGCCCGTCAGGAAATTCGAGTAAACTTTATTTCTGTTGCTGCATTTTTCCCCAAAGCAGCGCAGTTAAAGTTAAAATGTTGGTACAAATTTAAGGTACTCAATTTTTTCATTTTTTCTTTCATGTAGAGTATTAGAAATGATGCCAATATAATCCATACCCAATCAATTTAAACGAAGCGCGAGTGGTGCATACTAGCGTTTATTTTGATAGCCAGGACCTGAAGTCATTTCAAACTTTTACAAATAAAATATACCATAACCAGCGATTAAAATTTCTTCAAGTAAAGAAGACATTTGTTTGTTCGAAGTTAGTTAATACCTTCCATCAATCTACTTTCTTTCATAAGAATAGAAATAATTTACCAAAACCTCTCATTGTGTTCACCAAGCGCATGAAATTCGAAAGCGTGACTATGATGCAAATTACACAAAAATTCTAATTTTTTCGAAGAAATTAATATGACCCTATTTGAAGATCAGTTTTGGAGGACATATCATCAGGAAAAACAATTGTATCTTCCCAATTGAAATTATAAGAAGACGCAGAAATATTCAGTAGTTGATGTTTTCGAAAAAAAAATTGTTTAAACAAAATTCAGTTTTTCAGAAGACGAATTTTTTCAGTTTTCGAAAAATGGACCATGTCAGCCAACATGAGACCTGCACCATTCTCTTAATCGCCTTTTACCCTATCTAAGATCCAAATTTAATCAAACAAATGTGTCATTTTTTATAAAAAATGGTTTAAAAAAGTCGATGTTTGACACACAATTTCGAGAAAAATGCTCATTTTTGAAAAATTAAACATGACATTATTTAAATGTCTGTTTTTGATGAGCAGATTTCACTAAGAACAAATATCTTCATAATTGGAGTTGTAGGAAAACAGCGAAAAAAATTAATTTTTGCAAATTTCAAAAATCAAAATTTTCAACAAACCTGAGATCTGCACTCTTAAACTACCTAAAAGCTATCAGAGGAGAAAATTGATTCAAAATTGTTGATGCCTTTTTTTGAGAAAAAAATTAATTTACAGAAAATTAAAAATTGCCTATATTTCGCATAAATACACGAAAACCGTATTACCTCGGCGACCGTATTTCAAAATCTATCTTTAAGGAAGAGATTCCTTGAAGGGGAAAAATCTCTTATTATAATTGCAGGAAGTAGGATGTTGGATTGTAGGAAGACGCCGGAAAAAGTTGAACTTTTGCAATTTTCGAAAAATCAGGGTTTTCTACGAACACGAGACCTGCACTATTCTCTTAAACGACCTTCACACTATCCAACGACAAAATTTAATCAAAAACAATGAAGAGATTTCTTTGAAAAATTTGAAAATGTCCCAAGGGCTTCGTGTACCCCCCCCCAAAAAAAATTAAAATATCGGTTTCAAATTTAAGGGGCAGTGACATTGCCAGATCGAATAAAGAATATCAATGTTCATGAAAATTGGCTGAACTGTTTAACCCCTAGGGTTTTTTACTGCCAGACAGATCGACGGAAGTTTTGCTGTCAACCGCGTTTCCGGAATCAATGACCCACAAAACATGGATTCTAAATACATCATGAGTTAGAGGAATTCTTTTCAAAATGTAGCAACTGGATTTATCCACTTCTTTAACATGACCCGGCAATAAGAGTTTTTCTGCTGAAAATTCGCTGTTGTTTCCCGCAGAATCACTTCCTCTACTGCGTAAGCGGTAGAAGGTAAAAATATGTTGTAGCGAGCGAAAAAGAACCTGGAAAATTTTTATTCTCAGACCGGGAAAACCGGAAAAAACCTTGTAATATCAAAAAGGCAGATCGCTGGACACCCTCAAAATTTATCCAAATGTACTATTAATATTCATAGTCATAAAAACTAATTAGGTGTTCTTTGTTATTATTGTTAAATATTACCGTATAAAAACAATATAATTTTAAAGGAGCAATAATTTAATAAATTAGAGTTTAAAAAGGCAAGTTTTTTTCACAATATATTTGATTTTACAGCGAACACTGAATATATTTATACAGTAACACTGTCTTCTTTATACTCCATAACTGATGATAAATGGTGGCTGTGACTATTGTCAGTGAAAACTAATATCAATACCGTCTATTCCATTCTACTCTATTCTACTCTATTCCATTCCATTCCATTCCATTCCATTCCATTCCATTCCATTCCATTCCATTCCATT